>CM038794.1:85157890-85640724 GCA_021764765.1 Vicia sativa | reverse complement strand
TCATCATTACTTCTCGAGACCCGATTCCATATTCTCGACAAAGCTATTCCTTGGAATTATGGGTGATGTTTACTATCATGGCGTCAAGCAAGACCCTACGACGTTGAAGATCTTACGGTGAAGCTACCATTCTTGACATTGACAACATCATAGGATCAAGTAAGGTGACGAGCCAGGAAGAGTATTCTCTCCAATATCTCTCCTCAAAGACACCTGCGACACCAGCTGCGCATCCGATATTTAACCCATTCCCCAGCTAGAGGAAGAACCCGTTGACTCATCTGCTCGGCCCGGAAGTACCAAGGAAGTTACTCAAGACACCTCAAACAAAAATGGAGGAAATTAAGAGATTATCAGAAAGCGACTACAATGTTGTGGAGCAGTTGGGACAAACTCAGTCCAAGATCTCCATGCTTGCTTTCACGCTCTTGTGCTTTCTGAGGCTCCATGCTAAAGCCTTGGTGAAGTTTACGAAGAATGCTCACGTACGCAGACACTACTCTTGATCAATTTGAAGTTTGTATTGCTAGTCTGGCTGCCAACAACGGCCTAGGCTTCTCTGATGCTGATTAGACTCCTTCAGAAAAGAAACACAACAAAGCCTTGCACATCTGTGTTGAATGCAAGGGCATTACATTATCTCATGTTTTGGTGGATACCGTTTCTTCTCTGAACATCCTACCGAAGACTGCTTTTGATCGACTTGATGTTGAAGGTTGGTCCACGAAACGGTGACATCATTGTGAAGCTTTGACAGTTCTAAGCGAACAATACTTGGAAGCTCATTACTGTTAAAAGTCGGTTCCCGGACTTTTGACTCCACTTTCTTTGTCATGGACATCCGTCCGCTTACTCTTGCCTACTTGGGCGCCCTGGATACATGGGGGTATACCTACACTGCATCGAAAGTGAAATATCGGTGAAAGGAAGGTTATTTGGTATGTGGTGAAGAAGAATATATGGTCGATCATCTGATCATTTGATACCTCGAGGTAGAGGTGAATTCTTGAGACTCCTGTCAAGCTTTGAAACAATCCCAGTCATGCACATTGACTCTCCTGTCCTCTGAGTTACCTGAAGTTCCGCCTAGGATGGCCTCGTTGAAAGATGTCAAGCTGGTTGAAGAAGGAGGTAGTACTATTTGGGGTCAGCTCACAGATCTTCCTTTCAAATCGACAAAGGCGGTTTAGGCTTCATCAAAGGTCGAGAAGATGATACGCATGACGTCTTGAAGCCACTTCCTCGCATCGGCGGAGTGGAATCCATGCTATAGAAAGGCGGCGACGCGGCCGACATCGGCAAGTGGATCTTCCAACTCCGGCATGTGGACTCGGCAATTGGAAGGCGGGGCGTTATACCAATCTCCTTTAGGCGGAAATTGCTCTTGTTTTGTTTTCTTTATTTTCCATGTTTTGAACAATAAACGCTAAAACCTAGTGCCTTAGGGGCATCGTGGCTCATTGTGAGGGTTATTATACATCATTTGCATATTTTCATTCAATAAAATCGTTGGACTTTTGCATTATTTGTTGCTTTCTTTCTTTTACTTTATCACCCTTCAGCTATGTGTTTCTTACACACCCGTGATACCACTGAATCACTCAGTCTAGTTGATAACAACTATGCTATTGCTAAATATGACTTGATAATCCGATCTACCAGGCGAGACAAGTGAGGAAGATTGTGAAGTGCGGAGAACTTGTCGATTACTACTGGTAAAGGCGAGTTATCTGACCACGAAGAGCAAGTGAGTTGTGAATACAGGTGTGACGAAGGCAGAAAAGAGTCAAAATAGGAGGCGGGTCTTGCAGTTTAAAGAAGGTTGGTTCGAGATACTACGAGATTATATTGCGGTTTTCTTGGTCATACGAACATGTCGGGTTTAGACATTGATATTGGTACAGAGCTACAAGCAAAAGAAGGTTTTCTCGATGAAGCAGTTAAATACGTCGTCTGAGATGTCGAGAGAAAATCAAAAGATTATGAAGCACTTCAACGCCGGTTTCTTAGGCTGTCACTTCTATCCGATGGGTTGCAAATGTGGTGCAATACCTAAGTAGGATGGTAAAATACGAATGTGCGTGGATTGAGAGATCTAAGCAGTCAGAAAGGCGATTTCCCACTTCCTCGTATTGATGTTACGGTTGACAACCTGCTCGACATAAGGTTTTCTCCTTCATGGATGGTTTCTCCGGTTACAATCGGATCAAAATGGCTCCAGGACATGGAAGACTACTTTTGTTACCTGATGGGGCACTACGCTACAAAGTTATCTTGTTCGGATGAAGAGCGGGTGCCACTTATCGTGCTATGGTGACATTATTTCACGACATGATTCCTCACGAGATAGAGGTCTCGTCGGACGACATGATAGCTCGATCCAGGTGAAGAATAACATCTAGATCATTTGGAAACTATTTGAGGATTGAAGAAATGGAGACTAAGACTCGATCCTAACAAGTGCACATTTGGAGTCGGATCGGAAACTCCTAGGGTTTGTTGTCGTGGAAAAGGTATTGAAGTTGACCCAAGGTTAAAGCTATTCAAGATGCCATCTCCCTTACGGAGAAGGAAGTCGGGGTTTCTTGGGCGATTGAACTACATTGCGATTCATTGCATCTAGCTGCACTTGAGCCAATCTTCAGTTACATAAGAAGATCAAGTGGTAGAATGGAGCGGCGATTGCGGATCGCTTTTGACAAAATCAAGGGTACCTCTGATCCTCTATCGATGCACTTTGCCGAAGAAGACCTATTATCATGTACTTAACAATGTTAGAGAACTCAATGGGGTGTGTGTTGGGCAACATGGCGAGTGCAGTCGAAAGAGAGCATGTATACTACCTTAGCAAAAAGTTCACCGGCGTGAAACAAAGATACTCATGACTCGAGAAAACTTGCAACGCTTTAACTTGCTTTCGCCGACTAAGGCAGTATATGTTGTGCCTACCTTGTTGATTTCAAGATGGATCAGATAAAATACATATTTGAGAAACCAGCTCTCGGGAAGAATAGCAAGATGGCAAATGATCTTGACCGAATCGACATTCGGTACACTTCTCGAGCGATCAAAAGGCGTAATAGCCGATCATTTGGCTCATCAATGAAATGACTATCGATCTATGCAATTCAAATTCGAGATGAAGATGTTTTACTAATTCTGATTGCGAAGAACCGGGCGGACGAAGACACGAACAAGGATCACGATGGACTATGGTCTTTGATGGAGCCTCAAACACATTGCAATGGCAGCGCCATCATTACATCACCTATGGCGGACATCGCCTTTCACCTTGATTGTGTTTGATTGAACTAACAACATGGTCGAATCTGGCGTGCATCATGGGTATTGGCTGCTGACTTAGAATCAAATTCTTGCAAGTGTGGAACTCGGCTTTGGTGATCGATCGAGATTAAGGCGAGTGGGATACGAGGCATCGAATCTCATTCCTATCGAGAGCATGTTTTGAGTTTGATCCCTACTTGAAGAGATCACTTTCAATCACATTCCAGAGAGAATCGGTTGGTGACAGCGTTGGCTACTATGTCGTCTATGTTCAAGGTCGAGATGGGACAACGAGGCTCCCGGATCATCATTGAAAGGTTTGACGAACCAGCATATTGTTATGAGCTTGATATAGAAGAAACCTTGGTACTACGATGTGAAGAGGTATCTTGAGACCAGAATATCCAGGGGCATACATCAACGATAAGAAGTTTTGAGAAGGTTTGCATCAAATTCTTCCTCAACAACGACATCTTATACAAGCGCAACCACGACTTGTGCTTACTCCGTGTGGACGAAAGCAGTGGACGTATCATGGAAGAGTTACGAAGCGATTTGGTACCCACTCCGATGGACATACGATGGCAAAGAAGATTTTGAGAATAGGTTACTATTGGTCCACCATGGAATTGTCACCGCTATGCCGATCTTGTCACAAATGCCGGTTATCGAGACAAAGTGCGCATACCTCCAGTACCTCTGAATGTTCTAACAGCTCCTTGGCCTTTTGCAATATGGGGCATTGACATGATCGGAGAAGTTAAGCCCACAGCTTCCAACGGACATTGTTTTATCCTCATGGCAATTGATTATTTCACCAAATGGGTAGAAGCAGCTTCGTTTGCATCTGTTACCAAGAATGTTGTGGCTCGATTCATCAAACATAATCTTATCTATCGGTATGGCACTCCTGAAAGGATTATCACAGATAACGGCTCTAATCTCAACAACAAGATGATCACCAGAACTACGCAGATTCAAGATCAAGCATCACAACTCTTCTCCTTATCGGCCTAAGATGAATGGCACAGTGGAAACCGCCAACAAGAACATTAAGAAGATTATACAAAAGATGACAGTGACTTACAAATATTGGCATAAGATGTTACCATTTGCTCTTCATGGTTATCGCACTACAGTATGGACATCAACAGGGGAAACCCCCTTCTCTCTTGTGTACGGTATGAAAGCAGTCCTACCCATTGAGGTTCAGATACCCTCGACCAGAGTCCTCCAGGACGCAGAGTTAGGAGAAGATGATTGGATCCAAACTCGCCTCGACCAGATTAACTTGATTGATGAGAAGCGACTCGCGTCCATCTGCCATAGACAGATCTATCAGAAGCGAATGATCAGAGCATTTAACAAGAAATTCAAGCACCGAGTCTACCAAGTCGGTGATCTAGTAGTCAGCGCATCATTCTTCCAGGTGATCGAGCAAATGGACTCCCACCTCGAGGGACCGTTTGTAGTCAAGACAATATTTTTCGGAGCTATGATACTTAGCACCATGGATGGTGAAGACTTCCCACACACAGAGAGACATAGTCAAAAATACTATGCATAAAGAGACCGCTAGGTCGGTGACCTAGGCAAAAATAAGGGCATCTGGCAAACCAAAAGGGTTCGGGAAAAAGTTAAGATATATACAAAACATGTACACGGCAAGTCGAAAACACGAAAAGCGGCTTGGGCAAAAAGTATCGGTGGGCGAAAACCCGGAAGAGCGGTCTAGGCAAAAGTTAGGGATTAAAGCGTCGACTATGTCTCGTCGGATCACCTATCTACTATTATTCAAGATTTAAATGGCGAAAATCAATTCACTCACTTTCCACAGGAGATGAGATAGTTGAAATATATGAGTACTAGCATAGTTGGAACTTAGATTGTTTCCGCATAACTTTTACTTCTCTTGTGTACAAATTGCTTGCCACATACATTTCAAATAAATACAAATTTCTTTCTCTTTATTTCCATGTTGTTGTTTGCATAAAGTCCAATGTTTGCTTTGAATGATTATATGCATCGACAATAAAAATCTATTCCCAAACATACAAAACAAAAGCGAAAGTAATTACTACGAGGCTCTAGGAATTGAGATGCGACGAAAGTCACCAATCGTTCCCCATGAGCATGATCCCATAGAGGTGTCACCACAACAAACCTCCCCAACAAAGGAGAGGTGAATCCACGGCAGTGATTCCACTCAACTAAAATCACGTTACATCGGTCTTGACAATAACACTTCATCCCAGTATTTATCCCCAGAATGTCTCTCAACAATTCCCTTTTCCGGCATATCGGACTTGAAACTTGGTCGGATAGTGCAGGAGGAAAGCTACATCTTTATTCCCAGTCGGAGATTACAACGGGCTCCGATTCTTCTAACCGGTCTCTCAATGAACCAAATACTCTCTAGATTTACACAAAATCCCGGTAGAATCGCCAAGAATCTCCCCAATAGGGTCTAAGATCCTCGACAGCGTATCTCTACCATCCTCAACAATATCTGGACTCAAGACTTGGTCAGATAGTGCACCGGAGGAATCGAGGTTATCTTTCTTCTCAGGGTTTCCATCCTCAAATAGAAGTCAGGAATCTCCAAACAGAATGTTCGCATCTTCTTCAAGATGGATATGTTTTGAAATACCACAATATCTATCATTCATACATTACTCATAAAAGTTCTAATTTGTGCATATGTCATTACACACATCGTCATGCATCATACTTTGCATAAGACTAACAATATTCTATCAAAGTTTCCTTTGTTTTTCCCCAAGCAGGTGAAAATCACTTCTAAAAACAAACAGGTCCAGGATTAATGCCCGAAGCCAGACGGGAAAACTATCTGAACGATCACCCGCGTTGTCCTCTGACAACGGATCCAGGATTAATACCTGAAGCCAGACGGAGAACTATCCGAACGATCACAAGTTATCCTCCGATAACAGGCATTAGATCAGTACCCGAAGCACAACAGGGAAGCTGTCCACATTTTGGCAACTATTATCCCCTCAGAGTAATCAACACGAAGATGTATTCTGACTCTCTCTTATTATCAACAGCAACTACAGAGTCTAGCGTACGACTCAGTTGCCTTAGATGGCATCTTAAACCCATCTCCGACTACTTATCAACATTTCTCCACTTTCAGAATGCTGCATATTTGGTTAAAAAACAAATACAAACCAATAACTTCATTTAAAGTTAAGCACGAAGTCTAACGTACGACTCTCGCCGGATGGCATCTTAAGCCCATCTCCATGCTCCTTCCACTTCCAGAAACGTCTACAGAGCCTAGCGTACGAATCACTCCCCAGCATCGATCTTTCCAGATGGCATCTTAAGCCCATCTCCGACGATTCTCCTATTTAGACGATATCTCGAGTCTAGCGTACGACTCATTCCCCAGCGAAGTCTCCAACTTCTCCAAATGGCATCTGTAAGCCCATTCCCGCGTCATCATCCAATCAACAGCGAGTGCAAATTTTTAGGAGTAATCGAGTGTTCAATCATCTTCTACCTCCGGGTCACGAAAGGTAAACACGCCAATCTAACCCTTCCAGTACAAGAAGATTGAACAGGGGCAGCTGTCATACCCCAAAATTTGCCCCCCTACTTCCTCAAAAATTCCTCGGGTTTGGTACCCAGATGGACTTCCAACATCTCCAATGTTCATCATGCCTCCTCATATGCTTCAAAGAATCTCCATGTCAAGTTTCAAGGTCAAGTTTTCTCGAATTGCAGATGGTTGAAAATCCAACATCTTCAAAATTCATCATGAAAGGTCATGATTCATCAAGAAAACTCAAGATTTGAAAATCAAACTTTCTAAATTAGGGTCAATGAAAAGTCAACCAAACTGATAACTCATACTTTCTCGAAAGTCATGTTTTTAAGGAAATTCAATTCTCTAAACTTCATGTCTCACAAGAATGTTCAAAAAATGCTTCATTTGGAAGGTATGGATCAAAACATTACAGGTCCTTTTCAAAGTCAACAAAAGGTCAACTTTTTGTTTTGAAGATATATAGAGAATGGAAACTCCAATTGAGATGAAACCAAAGAGGTTGGTTAGAGGACTCTTGGAGCTTTCCAAAAAGTCCAAGAACACTCAACAATATGGAAAATTGAGCAAGATACACCATTCACAAGTTGGGCATTTTTGAACAATTGCACAAAAGGAGGTATTGGTCAAAATGCAAATTTTTCCAAATGGGCCTATAATTTTATGATCCAAACTTGATCATGATAATATTTGTGACTCATTGATGCTTGGCCAGGACAATTTTCTATTTTATTGATTTATTTTTGAATTTAAAACCATTTAATTCAAAATTAAATTATAAAAAAATATGAAAATAAGATATTTTTTCAAAAGGAGTGAATTTATATCAAACTTGAGGTCCAAGATAGCCCATGGAACATGCTAACTTCGTGCTAGCTCTCACATTAAAGAGAAAATCAAATTTTTTCCAAAATTTGATTTTATTTGAAAAATATTTATGGCACATTTATGATCCAATCTTTTTTCCTTCTTTTTGCTCTCCTAATACACTCTATAAATAGCCAGCAAGTTGCCAAGCAAAGGACATGAAACCCTAGCTCAAAGCACAACCCTTATTTTGCCAAAAAATTTCTCAAAGTTTTGAAAATCGAAATTCATTCTCCAGCCACTTTCAAGCTCTCAAAACCATTCCATTGTGTTCATGGGGTAAGATTGAGTAAGTATACATCATTATCAATTATCAAAACAACCTGAATCGAGCCATATACATTCATACATATTCAATTCTTTCTTGATTTTGCATTTTGTTTATCTATGTGTTTTAATCAATTCTAATGCTTTCAATGTGTTCATGAGGCTCCTTGTACGTGATCTGGGCCATCGTTTGAGTTCTTGAACGTTAGAAACATGAGATGCCATTGTTAGGGTTTTTAGGGCTGTGAGTTTCGAAACACAGGTTACAGGCCGACTCAGCCAAAACCAACGCCACCGTTGAATTCAGAAGGATCGAAATAGGTGGACAACGTCTTTCTTTTGCTTTTAATCTTCGTGTTTTGCAGGTTTAAGAACCATAGTCATTGGAGAAGACGACCGGAGCTAGGGCTCCGGCGTCGTTGACCGATTCGGACTCCGGCGTAGCTTGCGTGGCGTGAGGGAAGGTTCTGATTCGTCCATTCATAAGTCAATGGGGTCCACGCATGGCTGACTGTGTTTGATTCAAATCAATGACACGTTGACGTTTATATTCAATTAATTCCAGCTTTTCAAACACCAAATGTCACATGGCGCGGTGGTTAAGGCATTGGCTGTAGAAGATGCTCTCAAGGGTCATGAGTTCAACCCCTGCCAGGACCGGTTCTATTTTTCTTTTTACAAACTTAACACTTTTTCTATTTTTTTTTCATATTTTCTATTTCTTTTAATATTTTCATCTATTTTAATTAATCTTTTATAATTTTTATCATGCATCAAAAAAATACCAAAAATATTTATTTTTTTTGCATACATATCAGAAAAATGTTTATTTAATTTATAAAATTAAAAATATTATTTTTGCATGCATATTTAATTTAATTTCAATTTTATCATTTAAATCATTTTTAATTGATTTTTAATTATTAAATTAACTCCAAAAAATCCCAAAAAATTATTTTAGCATATTAATGTTATTTCTAGCATGAAAACTTTTTCTCATTAAAAAATTATTATTTTTACTAACATTTTCATCTTATTCAATTTCTTCGTATTTCCCGATTTTTCATCTGTTCACAGGTTATTCTGTTTCAGACGATTTTTAGCGCTTTCTTTACATATTATGTAATTGCCTATGGGATGTAATAGTTTAATTAGGACTTTTATTTTCCGTACTTTCAATTATGTATCTGCCCCAAAGCCATGTAATAGCGTAGGATTTATCTTTCCGCACTTTATATTTCCGCAATTTAATTTCCGCACCCTATAAACTGCTAGTAATTAGGCATGTATGGCAAGACTAAAATTGAACATAGCTCACTCTAATTTTCAAGATAACATATCTGAAATCAACACACTCTTTTCACACATGCACCCCTTAGGGTAATTCTCTCTCGTTGCCTTTACGAATTCAAATGGTCAAGTCCCTCGAACGTATTGGTATTCTAGCACCGTTGCCTTCAAAACAAATCATCATAGTCCCTTCGATACAAAGATCATAGACCCACGATGTCGCCTCCGAATACATGATCTTGACCCTCGACTGTTGCCTACGAAAAATGATGATAGTCCCTTCGAATGTGCTAGGATACTTCCTACAAGTTGCTTTCTATGACCATCCGATGTCCCTTCGAATGTCCCGCTTACATCCAACGAATAGGGTTACCTACCAACTAATGGTATGGATAGCACTATTCTAAAGGAACGTAAAATAACACGAAAACGACCAATTTTGAGTAGGTAATAAGACTTTTAGTTGCTTGCTCAATCAAATATTTTCCACACCACACACTTTTGTAAAAGTTCAAGCTCTTTTCAAAAACGAAACATTTCCGGACACTTTGTATACATTCCTACATGAATCATTACAAAGTCAAAGCGAAATGCCTTTTCAAAACATTTTTTGTCAAACACACAGAAAGCACAATTTTAAAGTGATCTAAGAGCAACTAAGAGCCCGTAGATAACTACGGATGGAAAGGGGTGCTAATACCTTCCCTTTTCATAACCTTCTCCCTTACTCAGAATCTAACGAAGGTCTTTTCCTGTTCTTTTCACCTTCCCTTAATTGGATAAAAGAAAAGTCGGTGGCGACTCTTGCTATCCGCACATTTGCGATACAAAAATTCTACAAAGTCAGTCACCGTATTACACCATCACCAAGCGACGTGCATGCACATACGTGGTGCTCGAGCAACGTTTGTATCGACGAGGCTTCTCCATTCCCCTCCTCAAATGCGTCGAGGAGTCCAAGGTGCCTGACATTCTTCATGAAATCCACGAAGGAATCAACGCACAACATTTGGGTGGTCGGTCACTAGCCCGTAAGGCATTGCGCGCCGGGTATTATTGGCCCACTATGCAAAGAGATGCTAAAGAACACGTCAAGAAGTGTGAGAAGTGCCAGCACCACGCCGACATGCACATTGCCCCGCCACACGAGCTCACGATGCTGACGTCCCCATGGCCCTTCAGCTGGTGGGGAATGGATATCCTCGGTCCTTTCACACATGGCTCTTACCAGAACAAGTAACTCATTGTATCCGTGGACTATTTCACGAAATGGATAGAGGCCGAAGCGCTCGCCAAAATCACGTCCTTCAACATCCTCCGCTTCTACAAATGGAATGTGCTTGCCCGCTTCGGCATCCCGCAAGCTCTTGTCACGGACAACGGAATACAATTCACCGACCAGAACTTCCGCAATTTTGTGGCACGACTCGGCACCAAGCAACACTTCACCTCGGTCGAGCATCCCCAGACTAATGGCCAAGCAGAAGCCGCAAATAGGGTACTGTTGCAGGGACTCAGGCGGCGGCTCGGGGAGGCTAAGAACAGATGTGTTAAAGAACTGCACAGCGTGCTATGGGCGTATCGGACAACTCCCCATTCAACCACGGGGGAGTCCCCGTTCCGGTTAACCTACGGAACAGAAGCGGTCATACCTGTCGAGATCCGGGAACCGTCAAGACGTACCAAATTCCCCCTCGAGGAGGAAATGAACGACGAAGCGCTGCGCGAGGAACTAGATTTGGTCGATGAGATCCGCGAAAGCGCGGCCCTCCGGGAGGCCTGCTTGAAGCAACAAATTACGCTATGCCACGACCAAAACGTCATCAAGCGCGAGTTCGATGTCGGCAGCTTAGTCCTACGTAGGAACCAAAAGGAATCCCGCGAGGGGAAGCTGGCCGCCAACTGGGAAGGCCCATATCGCGTCCGAGAAAAGACGGACACAGGAGCCTATTAGAGAATCTAACCGGAGTACAACTCCCTCGACCTTGGAACGCTACAAAGCTGAAACAATATTACAGCTGAGTCAGCTCGGCCTGATTCCCAGAACTTAATGGACGACGATCCCCTACATGGGGACTCACCTCAGCTTTGGGCCGCGAAATGGTGCTTACGTGGGTCCCAAATCAGCAACACGCGAGAAACTCCTCGACAGTAACAACGAGGAGAAAACCCTCGCTCGATGCGGAGTCCTCGATCGAGCTCCGCGGGTCTTCACGCACTTCGGGTAGGATGTCCGGCTCGCGGCAGACAGTCCACGCCTCGAGTATGTGGTCCCTTAAGGCGACCACATCCTTTCCCGAAGGCCTCCAGCCTCCAAACCTAGCATATGAACTAGGAACAACAAGGTCGAGCATCTCTCTATAAACGAGCATATTTAATAGTTGACAATCAATAAAATAGCAGTAAAAGCAATTCATATATAACACGACCAGATGGTCAACAAAATAAACAACGGGCACTAGACCCAGGTTACAGATATACATAAAATGGGCACCAGACCCAGTGTACAAAAATTCACATCTCATGATAGGATCCAAGCTCTTTGGGTTCTCAAGTCTTCTACAAGCTAAGGAGGTTGATTGTGCTAGCATACCTTTATGAAGGAATCCCAAGTTTCCATATCTGTGAATCTTTCAAGTCACCATGATGTATTATACCTCAATACATTCCATTTGTCTCATTGATCCTAGAGGAATTGAAGTTTTGAAGAGATTTGGTGGGAAATTCATCTGTGACACCCATATGATGAAATTAGGGTTTTGAAGATTTGAAGTTTTGACACCCATATGATGAGTTATCATGGTTCAAAGGATTGCTCAACACATTTAGAAGATTTGAAGTTTTGAAGCTTGATTGGTCATCTCCTAACACATGGAGAAAAATTAGGGTTTTGAGTAAAATCAGGATTTCTTCAGATTCTTCACTCAAACTTGGTTTCACTTATCTCTATATGTTGTTGGACATCTATGAGTGAAATATTGAGGCTCAATTTGGAGTAGAAGCAAGTCAATTGATCACAAGGGGCAAAATGGTCATTTTGGTCAAAATCTGTCAAAGTCAAGAGTTGACCAAGTGGATTTTTGGCCAACCATCAATTCAAATATCAAATTTCCATTTTTCATGACCAAATTCATCATTGAATCAAGAAAGTTGAAGAAATTGGAGCTAACTTGTTCTTGAAGTTATTTGAAGTTTGAAATTTTTTCTAAGTGTCCACCCTATAGAACTTTGACACACCATAACTTTCTCAATTTTTATCCAATGGTTGCATGCCATACATTTCTAGAAAGCTTGGAAAAAATCCTACAAGATTGCCAATGTGTAAAATTTCTCAAAAATGCACCATTTGAGAGATATTTGAGTTAGAAGTTTCATGCACAAGTTTTGACCAAGGCTGGGCAAGCTTGCATTTTTCTGGGCATTTCTTTGAGTAATTTTCACAAACAGGTGGTGGGCATAATGTTAAGGCTTATATCTTTGATTTAATTAGAATTTTTGAAAACCACGTCGTGCATTTTGAAGTATGCCATGAGAGCTTTAAATGGAACTTTGAATCATATCATTTGGTTCAAAATTGATCAAGATACAAGGCTCACAAGTTGAGGTCATGAAGCTGAACCCATGCGCAACCATGCAAGCCAGAACGCACGCGTGGCTGACCAGAACTCGCCTTGCTTGTGGACAACTTCAAATGTTCATATCTCACTCATTTTTGCTCCATTTTTAGTGAACCAAAGCTTGTTTTGATCCTCATGCCAAGAGCTATTGATGGGTATCAAAAGGCCAAGGAATGCATGAGCCATTTATGAGAAATCTGAAGGAGAAAAAGGTGGCATAAGACTGATTTCGAGCAGCTTGATTTTGTGCATTTTTCAAGTTGTTTTGTGCAAGTTTGTTTCAAGCAAGCATGCCAGGATTCGAAGTAGCCAGCCAGCACACCTTCTTTTCCATAAAAAGCTAAACACTTTTGAGCATATTTTTCTCACATTCTTTCCATGCATTTTCTGATTTTTTATCATTTTGTAAAATTTGAGGATTATATCACATGAGAAAAGCTTCCACCACTCATCCAGCTCACCAAAACGCAGTGGAAGCAAGCAAGAATGAGCACAAAATGCAAGCTATATCAAAGATGACATTTTTACCTTTTTTTTTATCCAACGGATTTTGATTGAAAGGACCAAGCTACCCTGTCTATATATCACACATTATAAATAAGAGGTCACACTTGAGCCAAGAAGCTTCCTCTCTCTCGTTTTCCAGATCCAAATCTCTCTGCATTTTCTCACTTTTTCTCACACATGAAAATTGTTGCAAATCGGTTTTGAAGTGGATTTTCTTCATCATTCAAGCTCCATTGAAGATCTAAGAGCAAGATTGTGGTATTTTCTCTTCAAAACCAGAGGCATATTTGGATTTATTTTCCAAATCAAGAGGTAACATTCAATCTTCAAATCTGAATTTCTAGCTTGCATTTGATGAATTTGATTATATGTATGCGTGGTTAGCTGGCCAAACACTAGGTTTGATGTATAATTTCATCTGTTTGTGAAGCATATTGCATAGCATGAAGTTCTGGAAATCTGGATTTTGGATGATTTTCTTGATTTTCTTGATCAGATTTCTTGATGTGTGATGGATCATTTGATGTTTTACAAGCTGTGTGTTGTAGCTTGCCATGTGATCTTTATTTTGAGCTTTGAATCATTTAATTTGGTTGAGAATTAAGTGAGATACGATTGCTAGAAGTAGTATGCTCAAAACTGGAAAAACACGTAAATTAGGGCATGCTAGAGGTTGAAGATGATGTGTTGGCGTGATCTGATTGGTCCATGCATTTTTTAAATTGTCATTTTATTATTTCATAATTAGCATTTTGCATCAATTAATTTTGCATTCAAAAATCATTCAAAAATTCCAAAAAAAATATCATAGGCTCAAAATGATTTTAAATATTTTGTAGAATTTGTTCCAATTTTTTCAAAATGTTTTGACTATTTAAATAAATCCTGACTTTAATTAATTGCATTTCAATTGAAAAATTCCTAAAAAATACTTTCCAATGTTAGAAAATTCCACAAAAAAATATTTTGAGTCCCCTAGAGGATTAACTTTGGGTTTCTGAATTTTATTTGATAAGTTTTCATTTTGCATAATTAAATAAATTCATGCATTATATTGCATTTCATGCATATTTAAATTGTTAAAAAATATTTCCATGCATATTTAAGTCATTTTTTGCATTAAATACCTAATTTGCATCATCCATTTTGCATTTTATTTGTTTTTTTTTAATCATTTTCCTTGAAAATAAAAAATGCCAAAAATATCTTTTAACCATCTTTAGGATGTTAGGTCACTGTTTCTAATTTTTGTAGATTTTTATTTCTGACTTTTGAATTTTATACCAATTTTTCTTGTTATTTGGTCAATATGAGTATAAACATTGATAGTGTTGACTTTTTGAATTTTGTTTTGACCTTTCCATGGATTTTTAACTTGGGCAAGGATATGTATCTGACTTGTAAGGGATTTGAGCTCCTTATTTCATTTTTACTTGGATTTTATCTTCTATTTTCCTATTTTTATGGAATTTCAAAAGTGAACATACCTTTGCCTAGTGTAATTGGGTCTAACTTCAATTTGATGTTTGTAGACATGATTTAAGGCCAACCTTTGGGTGTGTGATGATCATTTGAGTGCACTAGTGATATGTGACATGTTTTCATTCATTGAAAATCCCATGTTAGTCATTAAGTTCCTACCTTGAGCACAAAGTTTTCATGGTTCTTAAAACCCTATTTTGATGATGCATTGGTTCTTTGACCCTTCTCTTGTATAGTTTGTGTTTCTAATGGATGTTTAGGGGGAATGATAACCTCAAGGATAGTCTTCTAAGACTTGAGAGACATTTGACCTCAAAGGATCATCTTGATCCCCTTAGTTTAAAAGTTTGACCTTTGCTTTATTTGTTGCATCCTGTCATACCCCAAATTTTGACCTAATATACCACTTTACATTTGCATCATTTGCATAACTAACAGCTCAAACAGCATTAATCGGGTGTGGATTTCACAGGTCAAAATTAGGGTTTCATCAGATTTTCATCTGATTCAAAAGGCAACCAATTAGGGTTTAAGATTTTCTCACCTCATTTGATCTATCTTGATCAAAATATCAGCCTTCAATCTTCAGATATCCATTTTCTCTCACTGATCAATCAATGATCGACTAATTAGGGTTTTGATCGGGCATGAGTTTTCTCTGATTTTTTGAACAAGAAATGACTTTTTTGGATAGAGATTGGTCATCATATCTTAGATACAACATCTTGACCTAATTTCTGGATTCAAAACATCACAGAAGTTCACAGACTTCATCAGTCAATTTCAGAAACATCTGATGAAATTTCATCTGCACTGAAAAGTCAAACTTTGACTTTTGGTCAACTTTTTCAAAACAAAACTTTTTCAATCATCAAAATACTTCAAATGATCCATCATGATCATAAAAAATCAAAGAATTTGGAAAAGTCAACAAAAAGTCAAAAGTTTTCATACTTAGAAAAATTTCTAAGTGTTGAAATTTCTTATTTTTTCCAAACTTCATGCCATTTTTTCACCTAGTTCCATTGTGAATTGGAAAAAACTCAAAACATGAAAGTTGTAGCTTGTGAAACAAGCTTTCCAAAATGTCCAAGAACTCTCAAATCCATGGAGTCTAGCTATGCTTTTGAAATTGAAACATAAGGCTTCATGAACTTGATTTTTCAAAAGTCAAAACTTCAATTATAGGTCATTTTTGTGTTTTCTTCATCTAGAAGCAATCCAACCTTGCCAAATGGATCATTGAGCTGATAAATATTAGCTAGAGGTAATAATTGAGAGATATGGATCAAGTTTTAAAAATAAGCACATGATTAAAAAAGGAAACTTCCTTTTCCTTTGAAAAGTCATTCTTGCCCTCTAAGTTATCTTTGAATCACCAAAAGCTTGTACTTGTTGCCTAACATTTCAGAATCTTTTGGCCTATAAATGGATCACATTTCAAGTCTAAAACAACACCAAAGCAATGCAAATCCATGCTTTCACTCTCCTTTCTTGAAAATCAAGCAATATAGTGCAAAATTGCCAAACATTGCATTTTTGAAAATCAGTTGAAAACATGTTAAATTTTGGTGTCAAACATGCTTCATGATCAATATCTAACTTGTTTAGAACTTAAAAACAACTTGATCAAAGCTGAAAATCAGAAATCACATGCCATGGACACATGCTTGTACAAACTGCCTTAACTTTCGAATTCCATTCTAAGCTTGATTAAGTTATGTTCTAATCATCCTAACACCTTCCATATACATCATAGGGATGATCCAAAACATAAACAACCAACTGTAACAGCTTAAACATAGAATTCGAGTTTCTATTTCTGAACTATGCAGGTGGACTTGGCTGGAACGATTTGAGGTGATTCGAAGCAAGCATACCATCCACACAGCTTTCATACATGCCGATGATGCTCAAATGATCAAGAAACAAGTTCTGGAAACGCTCTAAGACCTTCTTCGATTCTCACTTGAACAGGTATGAATACGAACTCGGATATCCTAATTATTTGAACTTAAATGAAAAAGCTCATGGCCATTTTGTTTCTGCACTCATAACGATCATAAACCCTTAATAAAATCAAAGAATCATCAATCATACATCATTTAATTTGAAAAACTCAGTTCTAGGGTTCATCGTGGTTCCCAAAAATTCAAACATGCTAGGCTTAATATAAATGCAATTAACAGTCATATTCATGTTCGTGATGAAAAATCGAGCAATTTTGATGTTTACATCATTGAATTTCATTGACAAACAAGGATTGTAGCTAGGTTTGAAATTTCTGGAAATCAAACACGAAGAACAAGCTTCGCGCGTGTTCTTGATCTTTTTCAAAAATTCAAATATTCCAACGCTTTGTCTACACGTGTTATTGTCCACTAAACACCAGCGCGCGTTTGGCTCAGTGGTAGCTTGTTTGCCCTTAAGTCTCTCTGCCACGTGTTCTACCCTTTGGTCATGGGTTCAACTCCCATCAGGACCATTTCTTTTTTAAACTTTTCCAATTTTTCATGTTTTTTTACAAAACTTTCACAATTTTTTTAACCAATCAAAACTCCTTATTTTAAGGTGATTTTTTGAACACTTGTCAATAAATACATCTATTTTATGATAGTGAAAAAATTTTCAGAAAAAACTTTCATCTGATCATATTTTAATCGAGCCGAAAACGACATTTTGAACACTTTTTCAAACCTCCTTTTAAGGTGAAATTTTCAAGTTTTCGACTTCCGATTTTTTTCAAAAAACTTTTCATAAATGAACCTCACATTTCAAAACATTTTCAAATCATTTTTCATAACATTTCATCAAAACTTACATCTTTTTACCACGATCGATCCGATTTAAACGATAAAATCAAATTCGTTTTCTCTCAATTTCTCAATCGATCATGGGCCACCCTTATGGTGTAAGTCCCAATCCTTTTTGTACATATTTAGTTTAACTTGTACATACTCAAATCATCATTGTCAATATTCAAACATAAACAAATTTCGTTCGTTTGTTTTCATTCGTTTGTTTATACACCGATACCATTGGTATTGAAAGGACCATTATTCCCTGTGAAACTGCTTTCAAACCAATGGGCCTCACTTACGGTGTAAGTCCCATAACATTCTTTTATGTACATAATATTTATTTGTACATATCAAACTAAAGATGGAACTAGTTGAAAACTTAACCTAGAATGCAACTAAAGATGGAATGAAGCATGGTTGAGGCATGGATGCAAAAGGATGAAACTAATGGCATAAAAAGATGTGGAAGGCAAGAATGCATGATCATCATATACATGTTCATCATTGACAATGCACAAACAAAAGCAACTAGGAAACGTTTAAGCATGCATCTAGAAGTGTGTGGTGAATGTGTTTAGATGGATGTGTCCTAAAAATGTTTGTGTCAAGTGTTGTGGACAAATGAGATGAATGATGAGGTTGTAAACATGATGCTCACATAAACACAAACTATTACCAAATGTCACACTCTACAACCATTCATAATGCAAAGGTTAGTAGTGGAAAGGGATAATTCTAAACCCTAGAATTAATTGTAAGTAAACAAACAATTTAATGAGTCAATCACGATGAAGAGGCAAGATGAGAAAATAATATAACACACAAGGTCAGTAGCTTAAGACCTAAGTAAACTACAAACAAAATCAATTCATACTAAGTGGAAAACTCACACACACAAGTTCATTGCTTGAAAGCATCTAAACTAGTTAAACATTGTTCTTAAAAAAAATTAAACAAAGTGGTTTTAATTAGAGAATTAAAACCATGTGTGACTTGTGTCATAAGTTTAACTCAAGATATGATTCATGAGCAACCAAATGTAGAAGATGGAGCATCCATACACAAACAAATCACTTATTTAATGAACAAAATCATCCAAAGCAAAATACCACCTATCTTAGATCAAACAAACTTGATTAAGATTTGTAGGAAGGGGAAGATGTCTTGTATGTCATAGGGTGATGGTAGAACCCTCACAAGATGTTTTCCATGAGCTTGAGGTGATGTCAATTGAAGTGACATGTCTCAAAAATCATGAACCTATAATCCCTCAAGGTATGTTTCAACCAAACAATAGAAGAAGAAAAAGAAAATCTAGCTCTTCTAGGTCATCATGATGACATTACAATTGAGTGCAAGTCAATGAATCCAAGAGAATTGGTTTATTGATTACATAATGTACAAAGTCAGAAGTAAAACTCAAAGATCCAATTGAAATTGGATTGCTAAAACCATGCATGATGCATATAACACAAGTGGTACAACCATAAGCATAAGTTGGTAACATTCTACTCAACAAAAGTTGCATGAGCTTGAGCAACTTAGGGGCTTAAATGAATCAATCAAATTGGAATCAAGGCCCTAAATATTCTATAAGGATGAAGTAAGGGAGTGAGAAGTAGATCCTTAAAGAATTGCATGAATGCATTCCTCACCTTACAAACCATATACAAGGATGTGTTCGCGTTAAAAGGTGACGCGCTAGAGGATGCGAACGTGAATTCGGATTCTCTGGCTCGAAACGATTTACTCTTTTGATTTGTTTATAAAGATGCCGCGAGCATCAAGCTTTATTATTTTCAACACAAGAAAGATGATTTAATGATTATAAAAAAGGGGAAAGCTGAAATACCCTCAATTGATATTGATATGCGTAATGACTAGCGCAAACTAGACACAACGCATTGGGGAGATTCTGAGTAAGGGGGATTGTTATATAAAGGGAATAGATGGAGCACCCTAAATATATATAGTTATCTATAGCTTTATATATGAATATATTTGATATGTTTGTGTGTTTTAATTGCTATTTCTATGATTGGGAAAGTTTCTCCTTTGGGATTTTAAGAAATGTAGATTATGAAGGATTCTAGTGTTTGTTATTATTGTGCTCGCAAAGATCTGTGGATCTTCTGCATACATATCCCCTAATGGGAATCAGAGCATTTGTAGCTCGGATCTACAGGGTTCTATGGTTTGTTTGGTCTGAGAGATATAGAAATTTGCTCGGCAAGGATGAGACCTTGTGCCTACGTATTCTCAAAAGGATGTTGAGAAAGTCAGAGCAATCGTAGTTCCCACTTATGCTAGTGGAAAGCAACGGGATGTTAGTAAGAGACAGACAAATGTCATCTTAATGAAAAATGTATCTAATCTATTTCATCACATACATTTTGAAAAGTTTGATTGATAAAAATCTTTCGTCGTAAGCATTAGGTGTTTTGCTCGAGTGTACAAGCGTTACCACTTACATTTTTAAGAAAGATGTTTGAAAAAAAGTGATTGAATCTTTTAACTGTAAGTATTGGGTGTTTTGCTTGAGTGTACAAGCGTTACCACTTACAATTAAGAGATGTTTTTGTTTGAAAATAGTTTGAAAAGAAAAAGTTTGACTGTATGTGATACGATAGATGAGATACTTCTTCCATAGAGATGATAGATGTCTAAATCTCTAGGAGAAATTGATTGGATTAAAGGGATGCTTTTAAGAAGCCCGTGGGTCCTTGTATTGTTAGCCAATAGAAGGCATTCCGAGGGTCATCGAGGGTCCTTGTATGAAGCTCAAGAGGAAGCTATAGGGTATGGTTGGCTTTGTGTTAAAAGGGATTTCACCGAGAAACCATCCTTTTGGAATTAAGAGAAACTTCACCGGGAAATTTTAATCTCTGGGGATTTGAAAGTGATTTCACCGGGAAACCATCCTTTCAGGGTTCTATCCTAGTGTGGGTGATTCTTTGTATTGGAAGCCCAATAGGAGGCTGTTAAGAGATTTCCTGTCTCTTTCATTGTATGATGCCCAAGAGAAGGCTAAACTCAATGAGGAGTTCTTTTGAACGAAGCCCAAGAGGAGGCTGACTCAACAAGGGAGTGTTGTCTTATATGAAGCCTAAGCGGAGGCTAAATTCAGATGAATGAGTTTTCTTATATGAAGCCTAAGAGGAGGCTAACTCTGTGGGAAGAGTTATCTTGTATGAAGCCCAAGCGGAGGCTACTACTGTGGGGAACCTATTGGTTAGACTAATTGTTATGTTGTATTTAGATAGTTGTATAAACAAGTGTGTGTGTGTGTGTGTGTGATATGTATTCACAGGAGTTTATGAAGGAAATATAAACAATGCATGATGTTTATTTACAGAAGTTTATGAAGTATAAACAAGTGTCTGTGAAACAAACGTTTAAAACGAGCGTAACTTGATTATTTACATGTTTGAACTGTGTACAAGGAAATGAATATGTACACACGAACGAGTATTTATGTACAGAGAAAGATGGATGTACATAGGAGGGTTGGGACTTACACCATAAGGGAGGCCCATTGGTTTGAAAGCAGTTTCACAGGGAATAATGCTCCTTTCAATACCAATGGTATTCAGTGTATATACAGACGAAACAGAAACGAATGATCGAAGTTTATCTGTAAAAGGTATCTGTATTATGTACAGATAAAAGTTTTGTATGAAAAGAAATTGATATGTACAAGGAAAAGATGTATGTACATAAAGAATGTTGGTTTGTGTATACACAAGTGAAATGAAAAAACAAACGATCGAAGTTTATCTGTACTTGATTATAAAAAGTATCTGTGTTATGTACAGATAAAAATTTGTATGTATTTGAATTGATTAGCTACTTACTTGTATGTATTTTTATTTATTAATTGTCTATTAACTTCATCTAAGTCCATCGCTTCGCACAATTAGCTCCTTGCATGCTTTTAGGATTAGTTTCAACCTAGTTTGTGAATTAACTTGTTTATAGGTGTTTGTAATGATGTTTGACGTTTGTTAAAGGTTTGTATAACTTTGTAAATGGATGTTGTGTCTACTAACCTCACTTCACATGACACTTTGCATGAGCATAATTCACTCAAATTAATTTTTCTTCTTCTTCTTCTTCTTCTTCTTCTTCTTCTTTTCTTTTTAGTACTTGTTAGTGCTTGTTTTGTGTGCTTTTGCCAAAGCACTTTACTTGATTCTACCCCTCTTCTCACTTGGTTTCCCAAGCAAGATGATTGATTTTTTTAGGTTCCCCTTAGGTTTTGCTCGATTTAGTTAACTTTCGAGTTTAGACATTAAGTTAGGCATCCATGCATGATAACTTTAGGTAGATCTTCCCTTTGTTTATACCCTTAACTTAGGGTCAACTTTGCATGATAACATTAGGATTTAGAAGTAGGTTAGTTTCCCTTAGCCATTTTACCTTTATCCTTTTGCATCCTTAAAACTAAAATCTTGTTTTTGTCAAGTGCATTAAAACACTCTAATAATCTGAAATTGTTTCCAAAGTAAAAGATACAAACCAACTAGTTTTAAGATGTTTCCTCGTCCTGCCTACTGCTGATGCTTCTTCATATTCTGATTTTTCGTCATCTCATCCTCTGATGTTTCGCCATCTCATCCTTTGATGTCTCGTCATCTCGTTTGCTGATGTTTCGCCATCCCGTCTGCAGCTGATGTTTCGTCATCATGGAGGTGTTTCGTCATCGTTTGATGTTTCTTTTGCTAATCTAAAAAACACAAACCAACCAAAACAAGTGACCCGAACTACGACGCTCTAACTTTCCCATTGCACGAGGGAATACGTAGGCATCCTGTCGCGGGGCTAGATCGAGCAACCTTTGTAAATATTTCCTTCTTTTCCCCGTGTTTTCTTTCTCTTTTACTCTCTTCTTTATTTCTTTATTCTTCTTTTCTTTTTGCATTTGCATACCTTATACCATACACATATATAGATAGACCTTTACCCCCATTAGATAGAAAGTAAAAGAGGATTCCATAGAGTTCTACGGACGTGTGAGGTGCTAATCCCTTCCCCTCACGTAACAGACTTCCTTACCCGATCTCTCGGTCGCAAGACCGTGATTTCTTTGTTTCAGGTTTACTCGATGTTTACCTTTCCCTCTTGGCGGGATAAAAAACGTTCGATGGCGACTTCATTGATATATAGTTATATCCTTTGATTTTTCGGTCGGGTGTTTCAGTTTTGCAAAGTGGTAAAAATAAGATGGGGGTGCCAGGGTTCAAAACCCTGACCCTGGGGTTGTCAAGCAAAACGCGCTTCCATCTGAGCTACCTGTCATTGGTGTTAGTATAATGCAACATATATAATATAAGAGAAAAAGATTTTCTGAAAATCCTTTAAAACAAACGCGCGCCAAGGGATCGTCTTCCCAATTTCAATTTCTTTTGGTAATTTACCCATGGATTTTCCATGGGTAAGGCTAAACCGACAGACATGTCTATAGCTATAGCACCTGTAATTTTCAAAAATTAAGTACATGCAATATAAATTCATGGTGATGGCATGAATAGATCCGGTTTGACCTCGTGAGCACGATGGTACCATTGGTTTCTTCAAATTTTACCTATTTTGAGAACCCCCAAATTGGAGCTCACGAACCATAGCAATGGCATATGGCTAAACCTGGGTCTAAAATTCAATTAACCAATCCAGAAAGCTTGCAAACAACATTCTAAGCATGAATATACAATCGAAACATGTTAATGATGCATAAATTTGAAAATTCAATTATTGAAAAAGATGTGGAAACTGTGATTCTGAAATCAAATTTCAAGAGCTTTTAATTGCTTGTGAATGGCTGGAATTAGTCATAGGACACCAAGGAACGTGATGGAATGCTTGGAACGACCTAAAATGATCCAAAACCCTGGATGCTAGTTTCTTGAAAGTCACGGATTTTTTGAGCTTTGTTAGGGTTCTTGGATTCAAATTTTCGTCTCCTTGTGATCTGAACATGTTAAGTACTTATAGAGAATGGGAAATAGGTCAAGAAATGTAAAGAAAATATATTGCATTGAATGGAAAATATTTGATTTTTCAATCTTTCAAATTTGCAATAAAACATCTTCGAAATTGATAGATCTTATTGAGTATCTTGGACTTCAAGAATGCTGAATAATAGGCCTTGCACTTATTGATTTGGTTTTTGCATTTTATTTTAATTAAAATTGGATTTAAATGAATAAATTCCAAAATAAATAAAATAAAATAAAGAGAGGCGTGAAAATGGACTTAGGAGTCATGGATGATCTTAGGAACAAGTTTGGATCACAAAAACTCAGGCCCATTTAGAAGAAATTTTATTTTGTTAACTATTTCTCTTCATGCACTTCTTCAAATTTCCCAAACTTGCACAAGCTGTATCTTGCTCAATTTTCAACATTTTGAAGTGTTATTGAACTTTTTAGAAAGATCAACATGTCTTATAAACACTCCTTTTCTTTTCATCTTCATTGAAGCTTCCATGTTCATGTACACTTCTTTTGAAAAAGATGACTTTTTGTTGACTTTTAGAAGGACCTATAATGTTTTGATCCATAACTATCAAATGAAGAATTTTTGGACAAATCTTGTGAGTCACAAAGTTGTATAGAATTTAATCTCTTCAAAATGAGCTTTGGTGGAAAACTTTCTGATAAAGTATGTGAAAGTTATGCTTGGTCAAAGTTCTGTTGACTTTTTGTCAAGAAACCCTAATTTAGAAACTTTGACTTTTGATGAAATCTTGAATTTTCTTGATGAATCATGATCAACCCTTGATCAAATGATGAATGTAACTTCAAAATCTTGATGTTGACAAAAAATGATGAAGTTTGACTATATGTTGACCAAAATTGACTTTTGTACAATACAACTAATTTTCAACCACCTGAGCAATTGACTAAGCAAACTTGATCTATGAGGCTTGAAACTTGACAGGGTGATACGTTGAGACATATGAGGATCTATGTTTATCACTTTAGGCAATACAAACCATCTTTTAATTGACAGAATCAAAACCCTAGTTGTGGGTTGATTGCTTAGGAGAGGGTTCTGTAACACCCCAATATTATTAATGTTTAATATGCAAAAATCAGAGTAATTAAAAATTTCATAAATTAAATACTGAGGCGCCACACCTTCAAAACCAAATCACTTTAAACAATTCACTTTAAAGTATAAATCTCGGATACATAGCCTCGTCGCAAATCATAAATTGATTCATAAAAATAAAACATCTCCTGTATTAAACTTCCTCATCAAAATCATGTTTTCATAAATTATGATTCTAATTTACAAATGAAAACAACAAAAGAACAACATCAAGACAACATAATAATTCCCCCCGAGTGCTACGTATCAGAGCGACACCGACTCGACTAATAGCAGCTATAAACTCTGTCTTCATAACCTACACGTTACCAATATAAAGGTAACGGTGAAACAAGTAAAGGGTGAGATACTCCAAAACATATAATGAAAGGCATGATAAGTATATATATAGTTTTGGAATTATAAAAGATATAGGTTAGTGACTACATTCCAACACCTATCTAAATCTCACTTACTTTGATCGCCATTCTAAGTGTATAATCTACACTTAATCACCTTAACCTCATCGGCACAAACCATCACAACGACACATAAACCTCCGTCACCACGAAATTGCCACAAGCTAATACATCACTAATTAACACGATAGTCTTAAAAAACAACATCAACCAACAACATTAAATAATGCTAATAACATAAGCAACATAAACAAATCATCACAAATTGGCTAAAGCACATCGTCGCTTTTGACATAAAAGCCCATCGTCACAAACATCATCACATCATATTTGCATTAAGTATTTCATCTATATTAAATCGTCACAAAGTTCATCATTTATATTCATCGCCTAGTTATCATGAAATTATCAAGTTATATTCATTTCATGTTTATCATAAAGATCCTCACCAAACGAAACATCATATATCATCTCAATTTAACGTCGTCAATTTAATTAAAACCCAACGCCAAACAACTCAAACATAAACATAACCGACTCCATGAGACACGACTATGTTATGCATGTGGTACCCGTCGCTTTGTCCATAAATAGGAACACTTGGCATAAAAGCCTCGTCGCTGGGCATAAAAGCCTCGTCGCTTGGCATAAAAGCCCATCATCGCCAATGCAATGTATGTGACTCGACAATAAAACAACACAACACAAAAACATCATTGTCGCTTATCAAAATTGGCATAAAGCCCACATCGCCATAATTTATCCACATCAAGATAAATATATCATCGCATCATAATTGCATTATGCAAAACATCACTAATAATTCATCATCATTAAAAGTCATGCATTCATAAATCGGAAGCATTTATTAACAACATCAATATAATCATCACATCATCATATACAAAGACATTTATCATCACATCGCATATCACAAGTATTCATTAAGTAATACGTCGTCGCAACATTATGTTTAATTACACCACATCATTATCGATTCATTCACTAAATTCCGAATACGGAAAAAAAGGTCAAACCCCTATACTCGTCGCGAAAGTCATTCCTAATAACCGGCATTAATCATAATTGTCAACGTCGCAATCGGATTGTCCATACGTGTCCTAAATCCACTAAAACGAAATCTGATTCAATTAAACCGTAATTAAGCCTATTTCGGGTCATCTCGTAAAAACTCATAATTTCTAAAAACTAACCTCACCACTACGTTCTACATGTTGAACTTAGCTAGCACGTCAATTTTTGTTGAATTCGGAGCAACTTGCTCCATCGTCGAATTTGCCGAAATCAGAAAATTGGAACAAAATCGGGTTCCAAAAGAAGTGCAAAAAAATCAGAATTTTGGAGGCTACAGATGCATCAACATGGGCCCCCGTGTGCATCAACACGGCCCATGTTGAAAAGCCACCAGAAAGCACAAAAAACACAAGTTAGAGAATCAACACGGGCGCCCGTGTGAATCAACACGGCCCGTGTTGATTGGCTTGGCAGCCATTCTTCCTATTTAAGAGATAAACACAGGCACCCGTGTGAATCAACACGGCCCGTGTTGATTGACCTGCGTGAAAACTCCATTTTTACCATTCCCAACTTCACTTTTTCCATTCCCATTGATTCTAATCATCATCAACCTCATAATCCTTACTCTTATTCCAACTCTTCTAATCTATTTCACTTAAACAATCAACCAACCAAACCCTATAAACCAACTATCAATTTTACCCCCAAATCCAAAATATAACTATTAAAATCTAATCATATGAGATAGAGAAATCAAACCCCTTACCTCTAGCTTGGTTCATTGCAAGATGCTCCAACAAAACCCCAAATCTATGCTTGCTCTTGCTCCTCTTCTTCTTCTCCAAACTCTCTCTTTTCTCTCCATGCCTCTATGTTTTCTTGGTGTAGGAAAATGGAAGGAAAAGGGAAAGAAAATGGTTTTATAATTACTAGCTCCCATGTTTGGTTTTGTGTTTTGAATGGATGGAAAATGAGGAGAAATGGTTTATAATGTGTTCCTTACTAGCAACAAGGGTGAAAACCCAATTCTTATCAATTAATCCTCACACCCCCATCTATTCTTATAAATTAACACACTAATAATATCTACCAATATTATTAATTCAATCAATTAAAATAATTCCGGAGAATTAAATATCGGATCCGAATCATATTTTACCGGACCGAACGGAACGTCGCCCAATTATTAATAGATATATTGATTAATATAAATATTCTCATCGCAAAATAATTATCGATTGGTAATTAGAAATTATTAATATAATACAATATTAGTTAAAATAGGGCGTTACAACTCTACCCCACTTATAAACTTTTCGTCCTCGAAACTTCGACCAAAACGAACAAATCAGGATATGCCTACGCATTCGTCCACGCAATCCTCGCGTCAATTAAACAACATATAAAATACACCTAACACAAGGGCATCTCCCTAACCACAACGTTTAGACAAGAACAATCATGCCGAGATGCAAAGCCCATACAATGCACTCGACAACCAACTAACACCCAACAACTAAACAAGTCGCAGACACATCGGTTCACTCGAGAACTAAACAAACAAGATCGATACCATCCTAACGTCTCAACCATAGAATTAGTCATACACTCGAACCGACGCCTCGGAAACGAGTCACCAAATATAGGAACATAAAGTCCTACGACACAACACTGACATCATCGCTAAAACGAAAACAACAAAATGGTTATACAAACCAAAACTGAAACAATTAGAAAAGGATAAAACCACGTGTGCTACGCAAACACAAAAAGATGCCTTCATTCACGCATAAGTACAAACTCAAGAATTACACTTGCAGCTATCGCTCTCATTCTAGAAAATCACAAGGTCACATCATCCTTGTAGATTACCAACGTACAAACCTTGAACAAAACAAGTTACTCAAACATAATCGAACTGAGATACACCACTCATTCTAGGGCTTATACAGACGACTTGTGACTATAACTCACTAGTCCAAATCCAACAACCTCGCTTACTCGCTAATCAATTCAATGCTCGATATCAAAACCATGTTGCGTCACTTTTATGCATATGATGTCAACCGTAACACAACTTGGTTAATCCTCAACTTCACCATTACTCAGAATGGATACGTTCAAAGCGTACACCCATCAAGACACCTCGCAACATCAGCTTCATCAACTCGAAGAATCACTCTTTCATTCTCGATTGAACAACGTCCATTGGTCCTCTAAATACATGACATAGTTTGACTTTTTTAAAGTATTGTCCAAATATTCACTTGTGAAACTTCGACGTATACACTTGACTTCAACGAAGTCTTCCCTCATACCAATTCAATTCCCAAAATTTGTATTAAGTAATCGCCATCCTCGCACCGTCGCAACAATCAATACATAGGCTTCTCATTCGAAACACCTTTCATAACTTTCCATCGTTCCAAAGTGGTAATTCAAACCAAAACACTCTCTCAAGAACTCTACTCATCAACGTCGTCTCATACTACTGGAATTACAAAACGGGTTGGACTTAGAACCATAACATCAATTTCTATGGAACCCAACAAGAACACCGTCGCGACCGACTTCAATCCCAAATAGAACACTTTATTTTATAACACATCAATCATCTTAAGGTACCCGTGGCTACCAAACCTTCACAAAATTCCTTACCGTCAAGACTTATCTTAGTCATAAGCTAATAATCCACAACGACCATTAGTACCCGACGAAATCCATATATTAGTAGTGAACAAGTCCTTGATAACCTTCTGGACTTAATGTCAACAAGCGTCTCAAAACAAACATGTAACATTCTTCAAAATAATAAATCCCAAATCAGATATTCTTGGGTCGTCCGTGATATCAACCTACTAAACTCAACAACAGACGAAGTCTCCTTATAGATCACACTCAAACTTGAATTGTCTTCAACAATTCCAATCTCCTTGTTGTTAACATCTGCACCTTGAAGATTCCAAATGCTCACAACTGCATCAAACTCTAACTCACGTGTCCGACAATTTTCCTTAAGAAAATCAAATCGTTCCAAGGTAGCAATACACTTTCCAACCCTACGTCGAAATACATCTTAAGTCCGAAATGAAATATCGCAATACACTGCAAAAGGTTCTTCAGTACAAAACAAGACCAAAATCGAAGCATTCGCTAAACTTTTCACCGGCTCAAACAAATTCGCTTCTCATTACGAAGTCCAAATAGCGACTCAACCATCTCGAGTCAAAATACACACGATCAATACCAACTTGTAAAAAGATCTTCCATCCACTTACAAAGCTAACCATCCAAAACAAAAGAACTTCTAAACTCTGAATTAACCCCTTAAAGTCTTCTACAAGACACAAAATAAATCTTCACGAAACTGTCCAAAATATCACCATCTAAGTCACTTACTTAAGGTACTCACGTCCAACAGTTCAAAACTCTTTCTTTAGAATACTCGACATTCACCGATCTAACTTCACTACTGATAACGCAATGCTCGGATGCTTGCCACAATTCCTTAACTTGATTTGAACGAAATATTATCTATCAACACGAAATAACTCTTACAGCTACTCATGAGAGTACTGTCCGAACATTCCAAAATCATACCTGACGCATTAGTCACACTAATGACATCAGCATATACTCGCCCGAACCATACGCTGTCTTGAAAAGGATTGTCTAAACATCTTCAGTTCTCACACTAACCCGTAGACAGCCAGACTTTACATCGGTTCCACTAAACACATAAACTCCAAATAACTACTTCACTTAAATATCAATCCTCGGAAGCAGACACTCGTCCTCAACATCCACTTTGTTCCTTGACTGCAAACAACACACCAACTCGGGCAACCTTTGCTCTTCTAGAACAACACAACGGTAGCACTCCACGGTGACCCGCTCGAATAAACAACTCTGCTCAAACCAATCCTCAAGTTGACTCTTTAACTCTAATCCAGAAGCAAACATCCCTTAAGGATACTTCGAATCACAACTAATTCCAGAAACTAAATCCATCAAAACTTCACTTCGCACTACTGCGATAATTTACTCACATCTCCACAAAAGGCCTCGAAAGAATCACAACAAGAAGCTCGCTTGCCAAAATCATGTTTCTCACCAAAATCCAAATTCGCTCATAACTCAAGTAACCATGCACCACCTTGTGCCAACACATCTGCTTCATACACTATTAAGTTGGCAAGACAAGTCTATCCCAACCAACACAATTCCCGACTACTATCAACAAGAGATTAAGGATGATCAGTCCCTCAAGTTGTCAATAGACAGTCGACAATCATGATGGTGACATAAACCATCTCTACCAAACTACAACAGCGTCTTCAAACTTACACTATAAGTTACCAAAGCGTAACACTGCTTGAGGCTCCATCCTAAGCCACAAGCGCCACCAAGAAGTAAAACTTCTCCCCCACTTATTTCAAACTCATCTCTGCAGACAAACAATTTGAAACAAACAAGTACCGACAATGTTTCACACACATTTCGCATACAACAGGGTTAAACACACTAATAACCTGACCGACAGACCGACCTGCTCTGATACCACTAATGTAACACCCCAATATTATTAATGTTTAATATGCAAAAATTAGAGTAATTAAAAATTTCATAAATTAAATACTGAGGCACCACACCTTCAAAACCAAATCACTTTAAACAATTCACTTTAAAGTATAAATCTCGGATACATAGCCTCGTCGCAAATCATAAATTGATTCATAAAAATAAAACATCTCCTTTATTAAACTTCCTCATCAAAATCATGTTTTCATAAATTATGATTCTAATTTACAAATGAAAACAACAAAAGAACAACAACAAGACAACATAATAATTCCCCCCGAGTGCTACGTATCAGAGCGACACCGACTCGACTAATAGCAGCTATAAACTCCGTCTTCATAACCTGCACGTTACCAATATAAAGGTAACGACGAAACAAGTAAAGGGTGAGATACTCCAAAACATAAAATGAAAGGCATGATAAGTATATATATAGTTTTAGAATTATAAAAGATATAGGTTAGTGAGTACATTCCAACACCTATCTAAATCTCACTTACTTTGATCGCCATTCTAAGTGTATAATCTACACTTAATCGCCTTAACCTCATCGGCACAAACCATCATAATGACACATAAACCTCTGTCACCACGAAATCGTCACAAGCTAATACATCACTAATTAACACGGCAGTCTTAAACAACAACATCAACCAACAACATTAAATAATGCTAATAACATAAGCAACATAAACAAATCATCACAAATTGGCTAAAGCCCATTGTCGCTTTTGGCATAAAAGCCCATCGTCACTTTTGGCATAAAAGCCCATCGTCACAAACATCATCACATCATATTTGCATTAAGCATTTCATTTAAATTAAATCGTCACAAAGTTCATCATTTATATTCATCGCCTAGTTATAATGAAATTATCAAGTTATATTTATTTCATGTTTATCATAAAGATCCTCACCAAACGAAACATCATATATCATCGCAATTTAACGTCGTCAATTTAATTAAAACCCAACGCCAAACAACTCAAACATAAACATAACCGACTCCATGAGACACAACTATGTTATACATGTGGTACCCGTCACTTTGTCCATAAATAGGAACACTTGTCATAAAAGCCTCGTCGCTTGGCATAAAAGCCTCGTCGCTTGGTATAAAAGCCCATCGTCGCCAATGCAATGTATGTGACTCGATAATAAAACAACACAACACAAAAACATCACCGTCGCTCATCAAGATTGGCATAAAGCCCACATCGCCATAATTTATCCACATCAAGATAAATATATCATCGCATCATAATTGCATTATGCAAAACATCACTAATAATTCATCATCATTAAAAATCATGCATTCATAAATCGGAAGCATTTATTAACAACATCAATATAATCATCACATCATCATATACAAAGACATATATCATCACATCGCATATCACAAGTATTCATTCAATAATACGTCGTCGCAACATTATGTTTAATTACACCACATCATTATCGATTCATTCACTAAATTCCAAATACAGAAAAAATAGTCAAACCCCTATACTCGTTGCGAAAGCCATTCCTAATAACCGGCATTAATCATAATCGTGAACGTCGCAATCGGATTGTCCATACGTGTCCTAAACCCACTAAAACGAAATCCAATTCAATTAAACCGTAATTAAGCCTATTTCGGGTCATATCGTAAAAACTCGTAATTTCTAAAAACTAACCTCACCTCTACATTCTACATGTCGAACTTAGCTAGCACATCAATTTTCGTTGAATTCGGAGCAACATGCACCATCTTCGAATTTGCCGAAATCAGAAAATCGGAACACAATCGGGTTCCAAAAGAAGTGCGAAAAAATCAGAATTTTAGAGGCTACAGATGCATCAACACGGGCCCCCGTGTGCATCAACACGGCCCTTGTTGAAAAGCCACCAGATAGCACAAAAAAACACAAAAAAACACAAGTCAGAGAATCAACACGGGCGCCCGTGTGAATCAACACGGTCCGTGTTGATTGGCCTTGCAGCCATTCTTCCTATTTAAGAGATCAACACGGGCACCTGTGTGAATCAACACGGCCCGTGTTGATTGACCTGCGTGAAAACTCCATTTTTACCATTCCCAACTTCACTTTTTCCATTCCCATTGATTCTAATCATTATCAACCTCATAATCCTTACTCCTATTCCAACTCTTCTAATCTATTTCACTTAAACAATCAACCAACCAAACCCTATAAACAAACTATCAATTTTACCCCCAAATCCAAAATACAACTATCAAAACCTAATCATATGAGATAGAAAAATCAAACCCCTTACCTCTAGCTTGGTTCATTGCAAGATGCTCCAACAAAACCCCAAATCCATGCTTGATCTTGCTCCTCTTCTTCTTCTTCTTCTTCTCCAAACCCTCTCTTTCCTCTCCAGGCCTCTATGTTTTCTTGGTGTAGGAAAATGGAAGGAAAAGGGAAAGAAAATGGTTTTATAATTGTTATCTTCCATGTTCCCATGTTTGGTTTTGTGTTTTGAATGGAATGAAAATGAGGAGAAATGGTTTATAATGTGTTCCTTACTAGCAACAAGGGTGAAAACCCAATTCTTATCAATTAATCCTCACACCCCCATCTATTCTTATAAATTAACACACTAATAATATCTACCAATATTATTAATTCAATCAATTAAAATAATTCCGGAGAATTAAATATCGGATCCGAATCATATTTTACCGGACCGAACAGAACGCCGCCCAATTTATTAATAGATATATTGATTAATATAAATATTCTCGTCGCAAAATAAGTATCGATTGTTAATTTGAAAATATTAATATAATACAATGTTAATTAAAACAGGGCGTTACAGGTTCAACTAGCCAACCGTTGAGAAATTCTTGAGTATGGAGATATGGATTGTCTTGAGAAATAGGAGGGAAAATTTTGGCGTATAACAGTTGCCTCTGTTCAATCTTCTTGTATCTTAAGGGTTAGATTGGTATACTTTCCTTTTGTGACCTGAAGGTAGAAGATGATTGGACACTCGAGTACACCTGAAAATTTGCACTCGCTGGTGTATGGAATGAGTTCGTCAGTTGACGATGTATTGGAATGGGCTTATAGATGCCATTTGGAGAAGATGATGTTAGGGAGCGAGTTGTACGTTAGACTCTATGCTCGTCTTTGAATGAGGTTATTGGTATGTATTGATTTTTAACCAGATATGCAACATTTTGCAGGTGGAGAGATGACAATGTGTAGTCGAAGATGGGCTTAAAGATGCCATTTGGAGTAGTTGATGATAAACCTTCGTCTTGGATTTATCTGAAATGAGTATTCGTCAGGATGTAGATAGTTTTCCCGTCTTGTTTTGGATATTAATCTATATCATGCTATCTATTGGTAAACTTGTCTGGTCGTTCGGATAGTTTTCTCGTCTTGCTTTGGGCATTTATCTTTGACCTTCTGTCTGGAAATTTGTGAATAACTTTCACCTGTTTGAGAATTTAAACTGAGAGAGTGAGATTAATTCTATGCATATGATGATGCATGTAAGTATGTAATGATTCTCATGGGTGATATGTGCACATGTTATAATTTTTTATAAATGTTGTATGAATGTAGATGTCGTGGTATTTCAAAACATATCCATCTTGAAGAAGATGGGAATGTTCTGCTGGGGATCTTTGATTTCTTCTTGAGGATGTAGTTGTTGGAGACCCTGACTGGGGAATAAGAGGGATGTGAATTCCTCCGATGGACTATCTGACCAAGTTTCAAGTCTGGCTACTGATGTTGTTAGGGAATGATAATCCATGAGAGATACTCAACTGGTGATGAACATCTCGTGTACGAATCTTGCTGGGTAATGATGTAATCTTGTATAACTTATTACTGCTCAGAGACCGACATAATAAGTTGGTTGATGATTGGTTACTGCTTAGGGACCAATGTAACAAGGTTGATGTAAACTAGGGACTGATGTGACAATGTAGACGATCACTGCTCGAGAACTAATGTGATGAGTTGATAGGATCACTGATCGGGGACTAACGTGATGTTGTAGATGATCACTGCCTGGGGACTAATGTGATGGTTTGATACGACCACTGCTCGGGGACTAATGTGATGAGATGATACGATCACTGCTCGGGGACTAACGTGATGAGTTGATATAACTACTTGATAGGATCACTTCTCGAGGACTAACATGATGACTTGATAGGATCACTGCTCGGAGACTAATGTGATGAGTTGATACGATCACTGCTCGGGGACTAACATGATGATCAGAAGCATTGGACATTAATGAAAGGAGATGATAGAGTATCACTTATGTTGGGAAATATGTCTCTGTCGGGGGAGCGATGGCTCTGTGGGGATTGTAGAGATTATTCTGTGGGAACATTTCTATGAAAATGACTCTCCGGGGATGTGTTGGTGACTTGGGCTGCTATCCCAACTCCTAGAGTCTGTAGTAATTGTTGTTTTTGTTTGCTTTTCGTGTATTTGTGAAAATATATTTATTGTCAGATGCATATAATCATTCAAAGCAATCATTGGACTTTATGCAAACAAAAGAGATAAAAGTAAAAGTTTGGAATTGGAAAAAGAGGATTGTATTAATTTTGAAAAGGGGCCTATAGACAGGCAGTTTGTATACAGAGAGACAAATATCCTAGTAAGAGGAAATTTTCGGAAACATTTGGAAAATAGTAAAAGTTATGTGGAAACAATCTCGTCGAGTTTCAACTCTATTATTGCTCATATATTTTCGACTATCCCATCTCGTTGTTGCTAGAAGAAGGTGATTGGATTGATCTGCGCCCTTTGAAGCTGATAGTAGTGTAGTTTGTGAGTAGATGATCTTGTCAAGACATAGGCGTACACTTTTAATCCCTAACTTTTTCCTAGACCGCCCTTTTGGGTTTTCAGTCTACCAAGATATCCTTTTTTTCCCAAGCCGCCTTTGCAGGTTTTTGTCTTACCGGGTGTACATCTTTTATATATATGTCCCTAACTTTTTCCTGAACCCTTTTGGTTCGCCAAGACGTACTTATTTTTTCCTAGGCCATTCGACCTAGCGAGTCATTCACAGGGTGCAGGAAGTCTTCTCCATCCATAGTTCTCATTATCATGGCTCGGCCGAAAAATACTGTCTTGACTACGAATGGCCCCTCATAGGTGGGAGTCCATTTTCCCCTGGGATCACCTTGTGGTAGGATGATGCGCTTGACTACTAGATTTCCAACTTGGTGCACTCGGTACTTGACTTTCTTGTTGAAGGATTTGATCATTCGCTTTTTGTAGATCAAGTTTATCTAGTCAAGTTGAGTCTGAATCCATTCATCTTCATCTAACTCTACGTCATTGAGTACTCTAAGTGAGGGTATCTGAACCTCGATAGGTAGAACTGCTTCCATACCATATGCGAGAGGGAAAGGGGTTGCCCATGTAGATGTTCGTACTTAAGTGCGATAACCGTGGAGTGCAAATGGAAATATCTCATGCAAATATTTATAAGTCACTGTCATTTTCTATATGATCTTCTTAAGATTCTAATTGGCGGCTTCCATTGCTCCATTCATCTTTGGCCAGTATGGAGAAGAGTTGTGGTGCTTAATCTTTAACTGCGTGCAAATTTCAGTGATCATCTTGTTGTTGAGATTAGAACCATTGTCTGTGATAATCCTTTCGGGGATGCCGTATCGGCATATGAGATTATGTTTGATGAATCGAGCCACGATATTCTTGCTAACAGATGCGAACGAGACTGCTTCTACCCACTTAGTAAAGTAATCAATAGCAACGAGGATGAAACGATGTCCGTTAGAAGTGGTAGGTTTGATTTCTCCAATCATATTAATTCCCCACATTGTGAAAGGCCAAGGAGCGGTCAAAACATTCAATAGAACTGGCATTTGTAGTAAGATCGGGAATATTGATAACAATCAGCCTCCATAGTGGACCAATAATAAACCTTTCTCAAAATCTTCTTAGCCATTGAATGTCTATTGGAATGAGTACCAAAGGCGCCTTCATGTAACTCTTCCATAATTCGTTAGAATTTCTTCTGATCTACACATTAGAGTAAGACCAAGTCATGATTGTGTTTGTATAAGATGTCGTTACTAAGAAAGAACTTGGCGGCGAATCTCCATAGAAACTTCTTATCGTTGACAGATGCCCCTTTAGGGTATTCTCGAGCCTCGAGATATCTCTTCACTTTGTAGAACCACGGTTTATCTGCTACTCCTTCAATATCAAGTTCACAATAATATGTTGGTTCGTCTAGTCTTTCAATAGTAATATGAAGAGCTTCGTTGTCCCATCTAACTTTGAACATAGATGACATGGTAGCTAACTGTAATACGGTGAACTGACTTTGAGATTTTTGTATCGCAAATGTGAGGATAGCAAGAGTCGCCACCGAATTTTCTTTTATCCAATTAAGGGAAGGTGAAAAGAACAGGAAAAGACCTTCGTTAGATTCTGAGTACGGGAGAAGGTTATGAAAGGGGAAGGTATTAGCACCCCTTTTCATCCGTAGCTATCTACGGGCTCTTAGTTGCTTTTAGATAATTTTTTTTTAAAAAAAAGTGCTTTCTGTGTGTTTGACAAAAATGTTTTGAAAAGGCATTTCGCTTTGACTTTGTAATGATTCATGTAGGAATGTATACAAAGTGTTCAGAAATGTTTCGTTTTTGAAAAGAGTTTGAACTTTGACAAAAGTGTGTGGTGCGAAAACTATTTTGATAGAGCAAGTAACTAAAAGTCTTATTACCTACTCAGAATGGTCGTTTTCGTGTTGTTTTACATTTCTTTAGAATAGTGCTATCCATACCATTAGTTGGTAGGTAACCCTATTCGTTGGATGTAAGAGGGACATTCGAAGGGACATCGGATGGTCATAGAAGGCAACTTGTAGGAAGTATCTTAGCACATTCGAAGGAACTATCATCATTTTTTCGTAGGCAACAATCGAGGGTCAAGATCATGTATTTGTAGGCGACATCGTGGGTCCATGATCTTTGTATCGAAGGGACTATGATGATTTGTTTTGAAGGCAACAGTGCTAGAATACCTCTACGTTCGAGGGACTTGACCATTTGTCGAAAGGCAACGAGAGAGAATTACCCTAAGGGGTGCATGTGTGAAAAGAGTGTGTCAATTCAGTTATATGTTATCTTGAAATTATGAGTGATCTATGTCCAATTTTAGCTTGCCATACACGCCTAATTACTAGCAGTTTATAGCGTGCAGAAAGTAAATTGCGGAAAGTAAAGTGCGGAAAGTAAATTTCCTACGCTATTACATGGCTTTGGGGCAGTTACATAATAAGAGTGCGGAAAATAAAAGTCCTAATTAAACTATTACACCCCATAGGCAGTTACATAATTGAAAAAGGAAAGCAAGAAAAATCGTCCGAAACGTTACAACCTGTGAACAGATACATAATCAAAAAACAAGAGAAATTACATAAGAAGAAAATGTTAGTAAAAAGCATGATTTTTTGAATGAGGAAAAAAGTTTTTGATTAGTAATGACATTAATATGATAAGGTATTTTTTGGTAATTTTCTGGATCGTTTTGATAATTTAAAAACAATTAAAAGTCAAATTAATGATTAATTAGTAATTAAATAAAATATGCATGCAAAAATATTAATTTTAATACTAAAAATTAAATAAGTATTTTTCTGATAATAATGTAAAAAAGAAATATTTTTGGTGATTTTCAGATGCATGATAAAATTATTTGAAGATAAATTAAAATAACATGAAAATATTAAAGAAAATAGAAAAATATGTTAGTTTTCAAAGAAGTAAAAAATATTTGGTCTTGCCAGGATTCGAACTGGAGACCTTCTGGTGAAAACTCACGCTCCCTTGCCTTTACCACTGAGCCAAAGCGCGTTTGGTGTCATAATGTTGGAACACAACGCTTTTGTACGAAAACGCTTCCTGGACATTCAAATCACGCGCGAAGAACATCGTCTTCTTCGTTTGAATTTTTAAACACTTAGCGTCGGCTTCGTTCGACGCTAAGGCCCCTGCATATTTCAAAAACTTCATACAAGCAATTTAAATGAGTTATGAATACATGAATCGATTGCAAATGAAATTCTAAACACACTGGTGGCATTCGTTTTGTCCAATTTAACGTATTTAGGGAAACCCCAATTCGAACTAGAAAACGCTAGCAATGGTGATTCTCGTTTCAGGCCACTAAAATGCAATTGAATTACCCAGAAAGCTTGGAAACTTTGTTCTAAACACAAAACAAACGTCAAACACGTTAAAGATGCATGAATAACAAAAATCGCATTTGGAAAAAGTATGAACAAACCAAAACTGGATTTCGTGATTCTTGATGTTTTTGAGAGTTGTAAAGATCTGGATCGACTCAAGGGACTCCAAGGAATGCAATGGAATGCTCAAAACCAATTGAAACAAGCTGGAACTAGGGCTGCAGGTAGCTTGAATACCACAGTTTTTTTGACTTAGGTTAGGGTTCCTCCAAGTATTTTTTTTGTTTTTTCTCATGTTGTATGCATTGTATATTTATAATGGATGGATTTTGGGCTGAATTCAAGAGCAAATATTGATCAATCAATGTAAAAAATATTTGATTTTGTATGAAATCAAATCGTCCTTTTTTGATCTAATTTTCATCAATTTCTTTCCAAATCAATGTAAATTTCGAAATTTGTCAGCTTTTATGAGTTGCTTGGATCTCAAGAATGAGAGAAAAATCAACTTTGCATTTAATTTTCATTTTATACCTTATTTTTTAATTTAATTTGTTTTTAAATGAATCAAAATTCAAATTAAATAGAAAAATAAAGACAAAATTCGTGGCATTGGGCTTGGAGGTTCCAAATAAGATGAGGAACAAGTTTAAACCAAGAAAAGTTAGGCCCATTTGCAAAATTTTGGATTTTGACAAGTATTTCTCTTTGTGCACCTCTTCAAAAATGCCCAACTTGTGCAAGGTGTATTTTGCCCAATTTTCCACATTTTTGAGTGTTCTTGGACTTTTTAGAAAGCTCTAGGTGTCCTCTAAACAACCGCTTTGGTTTCATCTCAATTGGAGTTTCCATGCTCAATAAACTTCAATACAAAAAGCTGACTTTTTGTTGACTTTGAAAAGGACCTGTAATGTTTTGATCCATATCTTCAAAATGAAGCATTTTTTGAACATTCTTGTGAGACATGAAGTTGTAGATAATTGAATTTCCTTCAAAATGAGAGGTGGTGGAAAGTTTTTTGAGAAACTATGAAGAAGTTATGCTCAGTCAAAGTTCAGTTGACTTTTCATTGGAAAACCCTAATTTGGAAAGTTTGACTTTTGAGCAAATCTTGAGTTTTCTTGATAAATCATGATCAAATATTGATCAAATGATGAATGTCACTTCAAAATATGGATGTTGACCAAAAATCATGAAGTTTGACTGTATGTTGACCACAATTGACTTTTTGTCCAATACAACTGATTTTCAACCATCTGAGCAATTGTGTGAGGAAACTTGACTTGTGAGGCCTGAAACTTGACATGGAGAATCTTTGAAGTATATGGGGAGGTATGATGACCATTGGAGATGTTGGAATTCCATCTTGATCTGAGAATTGCCAAACCCTAGTTTGGGTTGATTGTCTAGGAGAGGGTTTGTTTGATCAACCCTTGAGGAATCCTTGAGTATGGATGTATGAAATGTTTTGAGAAGTAGGAGGGAAAATTTTGGGGTATGACACTAACGCGTCTACCAACTGATTCTCTCTCGCGGGATGTGTTCGAAAGTGATTTCTTCGAAGTAGGGGATCAGATTCAACACATGTTCTCGATATGGAATGAGGTTTGGATGTCTCGTATCCCATTCGCCCTTAATCTGACTAATCACCAAAGCTGAGTCTCCGTATACTTGCAAGAATTTTATTCTCAAGTCAATATCAGCTTTGATACCCATGATGCACGCTTCGTATTTAGCCATATTATTGGTGCAGTCGAAATATAATCTGGCGGTGAAAGGTGTATGGCCGCCTTTAGGAGATATAATTACAGCACCAATACCATTGCCATGTGCATTGGAAGCTCCATCAAAGACCATGGTGTCATACCCAAAAAATTTCCCTCCTACTTCTCAAGACATTTCATACATCCATACTCAAGGATTCCTCAAGGGTTGATCAGACAAACCCTCTCCTAGACAATCAACCCAAACTAGGGTTTGGTATTTCTCAGATCAAGATGGACTTCCAACATCTCCAATGGTCATCATGCCTCCTCATATGCTTCAAAGATTCTCCATGTCAAGTTTCAAGCCTTACAAGTCAAGTTTCCTCAGACAATTGCTCAGATGGTTGAAAATCAGTTGTATTGGACAAAAGTCAACTGTGGTGAACATACAGTCAAACTTCATGACTTTTGGTCAACATTCTCATTTTGAAGTCACATTCATCATTTGATAAAGGGGTTGATCATGATTCATCAAGAAAACTCAAGATTTGATCAAAAGTCAAACTTTCCAAATTATTGTTTTCTAAGGAAAAGTCAACTAAACTTTGACTGAGCATAACTTCTTCATACTTTCTTAGAAATTTTTCCACCACCTCTCATTTTGAAGGAAATTCAATTCTCTACAACTTCATGTCTCACAAGAATGTTCAAAAAATGCTTCATTTGGAAGGTATGGATCAAAACATTACAGGTCATTTTCAAAGTCAACAAAAAGTCAACTTTTTGATTTGGAGATTTATTGAGCATGGAAACTCCAATTGAGATGAAACTAAAGAGGTTGGTTAGAGGACACTTAGAGATTTCTAAAAAGTCCAAGAACAATCAAAAATATGGAAAATTGAGCAAAATACACCATTTAGAAGTTGGGCATTTTTGAACAATTGCATAAAAGGAGATATTTGTCAAAATCCAATTTTTTCCAAATGGGCCTATAATTTTATGATCCAAACTTGATCATAATATTATTTGTGACCGATTGATGCCTTGCCATGACAATTTTCTATTTTATTGATTTATTTTTGAATTTAAAACCATTTAATTCAAATTTAAATTATATCAAATATGAAAGTAAGATATATTTTCAAAAGGAGTGGATTTTTATCAAGCTTGAGGTCCAAGATAGCCCATGAAACTTGCCAATTTCGTGATTACTTGCACATGGATGAGAAAATCAAATTTTCTCCAAAATTTGATTTTATTTGAAAGAAATTTATTGCACATTCAATATCCAATCTTTTTTCCTTCTTTTTGCTCTCCTATTACACTCTATAAATACCAAGCAAGCTGCACAAGACAAGACACGAAACCCTAGCCCCAACAACAACCCTTATTTTGCCAAATTTTTCTCAAAATTGTCAAAAATCGAATTTTAAGTTCCAGCCAATTTCAAGGAGTTCCAAGCATCCAAACACCTTCCTGAGGTTCCCAGCATTCAAAACCATCCCTTACACGAAGCAAAAGCTGCCCAGAACACGAAGAACATCAAGCTCCGATTTGGTATTTTTCACAAATTCGATTTTCTTATTTCATGCGTTATTAATTGCTTTTGTGTGTTTGAATGAATTCAGGACATCCAATAGATCATGAATGATGCATCACATGCAAGCATACACGTAGAAATCACAGATTGCCATGTTTAGGGTTTGAGAACTGTGAAGCTTCGAACTGAACGCTACAGGTGTTTTCAATCGAAACTAATGGCACCATTGAACTCGCAGCCATCGAATTAGGGGGGTAGGGTACCTTTTGTCCATTTATTTCACATATTTTGCAGGTTTCGAATTTTGGTTGATCGGAGAAGACGACCGGAGCTAGGGCTCCGGCGTCGTTGACTGGCTGACTCCGGCGAGGGTTGGCGTGGCACAATGAAGCTGTCTGATTCGTCCACTCATGCCAACTAGGGTCCACGCGTGCTGACTTAGTTTGATTCAAATTCCAGGACACGTATTCATTTAAAAACATTTGGTTTTAAAATTCAAACACCAAATGCACTGTGGCGTAGTGGTTAAGGCGCTGGCAAGAGAAGATGCTCTCCATGGTCCTGGGTTCAAACCTGGTTAGGACCAATGTTTTTTTCTCTTTTTACAAAACTAACTATTTTCATATTTTCTTATTTATTTTCTTTAATATTTTTTCATTCAATTTAATTTATCTTCTAATATTTTTATCATGCATTTAAAAAACACCAAAAATATTTATTTTTTGCATACTCATCAGAAAAATGCTTATTTAATTTATAAAATTAAAATTATTATTTTTGCATGCATATTTAATTTAATTGCTAATTAATTGTTTAAATGACTTTTAATTGTTTTTAAATTATTAAATTAACTCCAAAAATTCCCAAAAAATTATTTTATCATATTATCATTAGCATAAAAACTTTTTCTCATTCAAAAATGCTTATTTTTACTAACATTTTCCTCTTATGCAATTTTCTTCCGTTTTCCGATTTTGCATCTGTTTACAGGTTATACCGTTTCGGACAATTTTTATCGCTTTTCTTTTCAAATTTTGTAATTGCCTATGGGATGTAATAGTTTAATTAGGACTTTTATTTTCCGCACTTTCAATTATGTATCTGCCCCAAAGCCATGTAATAGCGTAGGATTTATCTTTCCGCACTTTACATTTCCGCAATTTACTTTCTGCACCCTATAAACTGCTAGTAATTAGGCGTGTATGGAAAGATTAAAATCAACATAGTTAACTCATAATTTCCAAGATAAAATACCTGAAATCAACACATTCTTTCACACATGCACCCCTTAGGGTAATTCTCTCTCGTTGCCTTTACGAATTCAAATGGTCAAGTCCCTCGAACGTAGAGGTATTCTAGCACCGTTGCCTTCAAAATAAATCATCATAGTCCCTTCGATACAAAGATCATAGACCCAGGATGTCGCCTCCGAATACATGATCTTGACCCTCGATTGTCGCCTACGAAAAATGATGATAGTCCCTTCGAATGTGCTAGGATACTTCCTACAAGTTGCTTTCTATGACCATACGATGTCCCTTCCGATGTCCCTTCTACATCCAACGAATAGGGTTACCTACCAACTAATGGTATGGATAGCACTATTCTAAAGGAACATAAAATAACACGAAAATGACCATTCTGAGTAGGTAATAACACTTTTAGTTGCTTGCTCTATCAAAATACTTTTCACACCACACACTTTTGTCAAAGTTCAAAACTCTTTTCAAAACGAAACATTTCCGAACACTTTGTATACATTCCTACATGAATCATTACAAAGTCAAAGCGAAATGCCTTTTCAAAACAATTTTGTCAAACACACAGAAAGCACAATTTTAAAGTGATCTAAGAGCAACTAAGAGCCCGTAGATAACTACGGATGAAAAGGGGTGCTAATACCTTCCCTTTTCATAACCTTCTTCCTTACTCAGAATCTAACGAAGGTCTTTTCCTGTTCTTTTCACCTTCCCTTAATTGGATAAAAGAAAAGTCGGTGGCGACTCTTGCTATCCGCACATTTGCGATACAAAAAATCTCAAAGTCAGTTCACCGTATTACACATGGTCCATCAGGATCCTGGCTCAGGTCCTTCGTCTGGTCCAGGATCTTCGTAATCAGAGACTAACATAATACTCTTGTCTGGGAACTCGAAATGCATAGACTGGTAGTCATCTACGGCTTGATGAGCCAAATGATCAGCTACCACACTTCCTTTGATTTCCTTCTAAGTAGTATAATGAATGTCGTATTTGGTCAAGATCATTTGCCATCTTGCTATTCTTCCGTAGAGAGCAGGTTTCTCGAATATGTATTTTATCGAATCCATCTTAGAGACCAACAAGGTAGTGTGAGTCAACATATTCTGTCTTACTCGGAGAGAAGCCCAAGCCAAAGTGTTGCAAGTTTTCTCGAGCTGTGAGTATCTTGTTTCACAATCGGTAATGGTTTTGCTAAGGTAGTATATTGCACACTCTTTTCGACCAGACTCGTGATGTTTCCCCAACACACACCCCATTGAATTCTCTAGTATTGTTAAGCACATGATGAGAGGTCTTCCCTTAACTGGTGGCATTAGGATAGGAGGTTTCTGTAGGTACTCCTTGATTTTGTTAAAAGCCATTTGGCAATCATCGTTCCATTTTACTACTTGATTTTTCTTTAGTAACTTGAAAATTGACTCACAAGTAGCAGTTAGATGTGCAATGAATCTGGCAATGTAATTCAGTTGTCCCAAGAAACCTCTGACTTCCCTCTCGGTATAGGGAGCTGACATTTCTTGAATAGATATGACCGTGGTGGGATCAACTTCAATACCTTTACCACTGACAACGAATCCCAAGAGTTTGCCGGATCTAACTCCAAATGTGAATTTTCTCGGATTCAGCCTCCATATGTATTTCTTCAGTCTATCAAACAACTTACTCAAATGACCAAGATGTTCTTCTTCAGTTTGTGATCGAGCTATCATGTCGTCAACTATATCTCGTGATGAATCATATCAAGGAATAAATCCACCATAGCGCGTTGGTATGTGGCGCCAACATTCTTCAACCCAAACGACATGACCTTGTAACAGAAAGTGCCCCACTATGTAACGAAAGTAGTCTTTTCCATGTCTTCGGGTTCCATCTTGATCTGATTATAACCAGAGAAACCATCCATGAAAGAGAAAATTTTATGTTGAGCGGTGTTTTCAACCAAGACATTAATATGTGGAAGCGGAAAATCAGCTTTCGGGTTCGCCTTATTCAGATCTCGGTAGTCCACACATATGCGCACCTTGCCATCCTTCTTAGGTACGGGCACCATGTTCGCAACCAATTATGGATAAGAAGTAAAGGCTAAGAAACCAGCATTGAACTACTTCATTACTTCGACTTTAATTTTTTGAGACATCTCAGGACGCATACGACGAATCTTCTGCTTCACAGGGAGAAAACCTTCCTTCGTGGGTAGTCGGTGTACCACAATGTCGATAACTAAACCTGGAATGTCTTTGTAGGACCAAGAAAAAATCTCGATGTAATCTCGCAGCATCTAGATCAATCTTTCTTTAACACTGTTCTCAAGACCCGCTCCTATGTTGATTTCTTTTTTGTCTTCGTCGGTACCTAGATTCACAACCTCGACTGGTTCTTTGTGTGGTTGTATAGCCTTTTCCTCTTGCTGTAGTGGTCTGACAAGTTTTCCTGGAACTTCACAATCTTCCTTGCCTTCGTCTTCGGCTTGGTATATCGGATTATCGAAGTCATATTTAGCAATAGCAGAGTCGTTATCGACGTGATCCAGAGTGAATGTGGATCTGCAGTTTATTACGTGGGTGTGTGTAAGAACACATAGCTTTTGAAAAGGTGATAAGATAAAAAAAAAAGACAGGGAGCACAACATTTGAATGCCAAAGTCCAATGATTTATTGAATAAAAATATGCGAATGACAAATAATAACCCTCACAAACGAGTCGTGGTGCCCTGGCAAGGCAATAGGCTTAGAGTTTTATTGTTTGAAGCGTAAAAGGAAAAAGCGTAAAACAGAAAAATAATTACTCCTGTCTAAAGGATATTGGCATAACATCCTTAGCCATCCAATTGTTGATTCCATCGCCGGTAGTAAGGAAGATCCAATTGTTGATGTCGAAGTTACCATCATCATCTTCTATAGCATGAACCCCATTCTCGTTGATGCAGAATGGAGATTCGCTGGCACGTTCATGGTGTATCATTTTCTGACCTTTGGAAGTGTAGCCTAAACCAGTCTTGTCAGATTTTAATGGAATATCGGGTATCTGACCCCAAACGGTACAACCTCCTTCTTCAACTACAACTCTAACATCTTTTAGTGAGGCCATCTTCGTTGGAACTCTAACAACTTTAGGAGTGACAGGAGAGTCGACAGTCATGACTCGTGGAACTACTTTGAAAGATTGACAGGGAATCTCGATAAATTCTCCTTCAATTTTAATGTACCAGAATGACTGCAAATGGCTTACCATATATTCTCCTTCTCCGCATATTGTAACAATCATCCCCTTCACTGGGTATTTCAACTTCTGATTTAGAGTAGAGGTAACAGCGCCTGCCCCATGTATCCAAGGGCGTCCGAGCAGGCAATAATAAGTTGGACGAATATCGATCACAAATAAAGTTGAGTCAAAATTTTGGGAACCCACTTTGATCGACAGATTCAGCTCTCCAAGTATTATTCTCTTTGAACCATCAAAAGCTCTTACGATTATGTCGCTGGGTTTCATGACCACTTCTTCAACATCAAGTAGGTCGAGAGCACTCTTCGGTAGGACATTCAGAGTAGAACCAGTATCCACCAATACGTGAGACAATGTAGTGCCCTTACACCCTATAGAAATCTATAATGCTTGGTTGTGTTTCCTTCCACCAGGAGTTAAGTCAGCATTAGAAAAGCCCAAACCATTGTCTGCGGTCAGGCTAGTAATACAACTTTCAAATTGGTCAGCAGAAATGTCTTGCGGTATGTGAGCATTCTTCAGACACTTCACCAAGGCTTTAACATTAACCTCGGAGCACAATAATAGAGCTAGCATGGAAATCTTGGATGGGGTTTGTCCCAACTGCTCCACCATATTGTAGTCACTCTTCTTAATGATCTTCATAATTTCCTCCATTTCTTGCTTGGAGGTATCTTCATTAACTTCCTTTTGTACTTCTGTCTGAGCAGGAATGCGAACTAGTGTAGTAGTATCCTTTAGAGGAGAGATATCTGGAGAAAACACTCTTTCAATTCTGGTTACTTTACTTGTTCCAGTGATATTGTTGACATTAGGACTGGTAGCTTCAATTGTACTATCATCAATGATTAATGGGTCTTGCTTGATGCCATAATAGTAAACTTCGGCTCCATAATTCCAGGGTATAACTTTGTTAGAGGAATATGGAACTGGTCTGGGCGAGGTGATAATTAGCGGTGCCATTCTGGGTGCAGGATCGACAGAGGTGATCCTTATTGTGTTGACATCAGCATATTCTTCGGGATAGTCATCATCTCCCTATAAAATTGCTTTAATGTCTTCAATTGCAACCTTGTAGCTTTCAGGGGCGATATATTTCACCATGAAATTAAATTTACCACTTGGCTTCCCTAGGGTATCCCAGACTTCTGGTATGGCTTCGCTTACGTCTTTGATCTTCAAGCTTTTGGAAACATCTTCACACGAACTCTCCACAGATGGAGTTTTCAGCAATAGTACTTCTCGGTTGTCTATTAGGCATTGAACACCTCTCTTCAACCAGGCACACCCATTAGATTCAGATGCGCACCAACAACAGTTGTCAGGACATCCTGGAAATAAGCCAGCTTATAGCAAATCCTTTTTGACAATCATCAAGGGAGTGATTAACTCATTCACAGCAAAGAAATATGAGTCATTATCAATGGCGTTGGTACTCTTTCCATGACTGGGCATAGGTGTATTGATGACGTTCAAGGTTTCGACAGGAGGGTCGAATTCAATTTCCCGGGCTTCAATCATGTATTGAATCTTGTTCTTCAGGGCCCAACAGTTGTTGGTGTCGTGCCCAGGGCTATTAGAATGGTACGCACACCTTTAATTAGGATTGTACTTCAGAGAAGAAGTGTTGAAATCCTGAGGAGGATCCCTCAAAGTAATCAGCTCTGCTTTGTAACGCTTGAGACAAAGACATGTTGATCTTCATGAATTGTCTTCTTGGCGCGTTATGTCTACGCGTGTTATCTTGTTGAGGTTGTAGTGGTTTGGGATTTGAGATCAAGACTACCCCCACAGATTGATTGCGATCAGTTTTATCACGACTCTTTTGACCATACACATCATTGGCTTCTTTCTTCCCACCAAAATATCTCTTCACAACATTTGAAAATGTTTCGACTTGAATGTTTCCACTCTTGATTCCAGCCTCAATATGTTCTCGTGTCAATATCAGCTCGGTGAATCTAGATGAAGAGTTTCCAATCAGATGATTGAAGAATGGGCTTGTCATTGTTCCCATGAACCTGCCAACCAATTCCCTATTAGACAAGGGTGGCTGGACTCTACCTGCTAGATCTCTCCATTTCTGGCGTACTCATTGAACTTCTTATCACGGCCCATAGCCATATTATGCAGTTGCATGTGGGTTGGTGCCAATTTAGCATTGTACTGGTACTGTTTGTAGAAATCATTTTCCAAATCATTCCAGGTACGAATGTGAGTATTATCTAGCTGATAATACCATTCTAACTGTGCTTCAGATAGACTCTCTTAAAAGAAATGCATCCACAACTTCCTGTTAGTAGTGTGGGGTTGGATCTTCTGAACATAGGACTTCTGATGAAGGTTTGGATAGGAAACGCCATCATATTTGGAAAAAGTAGAAACTTTGAACCTGCGGGGAATGACCACCGCATGAACCAGGCTTAAATCATCAAAATTCAACCCTGACATCAGACGATCTTCAAGTTGCTTATATATCTCGTTGTCAGGAGGATATTGCTCGCTCATATAGTCTTCTTCCTCTTCTTCTTGAGATCCCTGATAGCTTCCTTCAACGACATTGACACTTCCTTTAGTTTCGCCACTCTTTTTTGAGAATTCAAGTTGTCTGACTACCTTGACTGGACCTCTGTGCTTTCTTCCCAGGTTGATAATGCCAACAATCTTCTTATTTTTGGTTATGAGCTTTTTCAAATTTTTCTGACCTTGGGCCAAATTGGTGAACATCTCCTGGAACTGAGTGTTTTGAGCCTGAAGATCTTTGATAGTTTGTTTAAGATCCATTTTCTTCTGAAATAAACAACGAGGGAATAAGAAAACCGGTCTTTAGAGTACCTGTTATGAAATGATATGCTATGATGTGCAATGTTATGCAATGCAATGTTTTCAAGGACCTTAGGAACTTAAATTCGGCAAACAAGCAAGAACAAAATTTTTATTAGTCTAATTAGGAATACAAGTACGAAAAATGAAATCCCTAGTGCTTAGGCCTCCCTTGGGCGCATCCTCTTTGTGTTGGCGTAGGTGTTAATGCTCTGTTCCTTGCAAAGCAGCTTTGTCAGCTCTAATACTCCTTTCTCGCTTGCATAGCATTGAGCTTAGAATGTATCCCTTTCTTCTTTGAGTTGAATCTAGGATCTCTTCAATTCTTCGAAATCAGTAGGCATGTCTGGATGGAGAATTGTTTAGGGTTCATCGCCTTCGACAACAGGTTCCATAATTACTAGTAGGATGGTAGTATATGGCATTATGAGATTTTGAGCACGATCTCGCACCCATTTGAGGTAAGTTTCCCAAGGGATAGAACTTTTATGCCCCAAGGTCTTGGTATCAGTTTTCTTCACCATGCCCCAAGTATGCACAAATCTTCGACGGTACCCATGGAGATCATTGTCGTAGTCAAATACAATGCCTTGGATAAGAATATCATGAAGACATCTCTTCGAGCATAACCAAACTGACGTAGTGCTAGTGAAGGATTGTAAGTGATACCTCCCCTTATTCCAAGGAGTGGTACATTGGGGAATTCCCCACAACGCTCAATGAAAGTGAAGTCTTTTTGATAGTAGAGACACCAATAAATATCTGAATGAGAGAGTGACATCAACCTTTGAGACCATATCAAACCTTGTTCATTCTTCATCACTGATTGAGGAAGGTGCCAAATAAACCACCTGGATAATAACGGTATGCAACACATAAGAGTTCCTTGTCTTTTTATAGTACGAGTGTGGAGAGAATGTAGAATATCTCCAAGTAAGGTAGGCACATGATTACGAGTGAGGAAAATCTTGATAGCGTTCAAGTCTATGAACTGGGATTAGGAAATAGCACCAATCCATAGATTAGCAAAGCCAAAACGTCTTTGAAAGTGTAGAAACTCATAGCCTTTAGGAATTCTCGAGCTTTCTTTATCAGAGACTTAGCAAGCAAGCCCTTAACTACACTTATTGTCTCCCAATTGTCTTTAATGCTTGACCACTTTAGATGTAACGCTGATGTGATGTTTTCAAACCTCGGAACTATTTCTAGACCGATGAAAGGTATCTGATCAAATATGGGTATCCCAAGTAGCTTAGAGAACTCTTCTAATGTAGGTACCAACTGATAATCTGGGAAAGAAAGTAATGATGCTTTGAATCAAAGAACTGGAATATGATGCTCATCATCTCTTCTTCAGAACCAGAGGTAACCAAGTCAAGTAGATAACCATGCCTCTTAATGTACTGAGAGTGATCGGGAATTTTTGAGACTAACTCCTTGAGTTGAGAAGGGATGCGCACAAAGTTGATTCAGATCGTGTTCCTGGAAGCCATAACCCAACAACAAAGAGAAAAGATTAATCCCTATGTCCTTGAAATGGTTAGAAATGTTATGATGTTATGATGTCATGATGTCATGTTTAAATAGCACAAACAAGCAATTCACACAATAGCCCTAGGTTTAAGGCTTGCATGAGGTATAGGTGTCTACCCTACCAGAGTTTAAGTTGGTTCAACCTGTCCTATAATAGTAACCGGGTTCTAGGAATCTCATATCATAGATCTTTCTCGAAGGATTTTATTTCAATATGATACCAAATGGTCGACCGAAACATCCCGAAGTCAAATCTCAATAAGCATAACATCGAGTATCAACCAGCCTCAGTCTGCACCGAAGCCGGCTATCTCACTACCTTCTAATGGCTTAGATGGGTCAATTAGGGTTCTAAAAGTTTAGTTAATGCTTGATGGAACCACACAGACACCAAATATTTCCTCAACTGAACATGAGGAACATTAGGACATCCAAAGTGTCACACTAACTGTAGCCATCATTTTAACCGTTTCGGTCAACGCCGGACACTCGCGATGATCTATTGCTACTTACCTAAGGAAACCTGGATCCGGGTGTAGGATCCCCCATAAATATAATACCCAAGCAACCCTTAAAAGTAAAGCATGCAAAGCAAACAATGAAAGCAATAAAAGTGATCTAAAACCCTAAGGTAACCTCTCTTTGGGTGTTTCCCCAGCAGAGTCGCCAGTTCTGTAACACGGTGAGAGAACTGACTTGTTTGTTTTGCATTTTATCGCAAATGTTGTGGATAGTAAGATTCTCCACCGACTTTTCTTTTTTCCAATAATGGGAAGGTGAAAAGAACAGGAAAAGACCCTCGTTAGATTCAGAGTTCGAGAGGTAATTATGAAAATGGAAGGTATTAGCACCCTTTCCATCCGTAGTTATCTACGAACACTTAATTTCTTAGCTCACATTTGAAATTTTGCTTTCTGTGTGTATGTGATTTGAAAAGTATTTTGAAAAGTATTTCGCTTTGACTTCATAGTGATTCTCGTTGGAATGTATACAAAGTGTTTGGAAATATTTGTTTAACTTTGTAATGATTCTCGCTAGAATGTATACAAAGTATTTGTTTGAAAAAGTTTTTGAAAATAGTGTGAGGTGTGAAAAGTATTTTGATTGGAGCAAGCAATAGAGTCTTATTTACCTACTCATAATGGTTGTTTCTTGTTATTTTTCCTTCTCCTTTAGAATAAGGCTATCCATACCATTAGTTGGTAGGTAACTTTATCCGTTGGATGTGAAGGATACCTTAGCAAATTCGTAGGGATGATCATCACTTTTTTAGGCAACAACCGAGGAACGAGATCATATATTCGTAGGCAACATCGAGGGTCATCGAGAGACTATGATCTTTATGATGATTTGAATCGAGGGACTTTTGCTAATGGTACCATACGTTCGAGGGACATGACCATTGTTTATTCGAGTGTGTTCAATTCATATATTTTAATCTTGGAAATTAGGGTGATCTAACAGTTGATTTTAGTCTTGCCATGCAAACCCTAATTAGCATACATCTAAGCAGTTTAACATTTGCAGGAAAATAAAGTTCGGAAAGTAAATGTGGAAAATAAACCTACGTTATTACATGGCTTTGGATAGTTACATAGTATGAGGTGCGGAAAGTAAAAGGGAGAAAATTTAAATCTACGCTATTACAAAAATATCCTTGCGACCTATACATCGATTTTTAATATTTAAATGCGAAATAATAAATAAATAACAGAAAAAAATATTAGTAAAATGTTTTAATGTTAGTAGAAAATATTTTAGGGTTAGTGAACCTAATTACTAGAAAGAAAAAAAACATTTCTTGGATTTTTGAATTGATTTTAATTAGGAAAATAAATTAAAACTTAACTTTAATGATTAATTAACAATTAATTAAATAAAAGAAAAATAATTTATTTTTTTGATGTCAAAAATAAAATAAAGATTTTTCTAACCTAATTCTGAAAATAAAATATTTTTTTTGTGATTTTTGTATGTATTTTAGAAAATATTTAAAAGGAATTAAAAAGAAAATTGAAAATATGAGAAAATATGGAAAATAGGTTAATTTTGCAAAGTGGTAAAAATAAGGTGGGGTGCTAGGGTTCGAACCCCTAACCCTGGGGTTGTCAAGCAAAACGTGCTGCAATCTGAGCTACCTGTCATTGGTGTTAGTATAATGCAACAAATATAATATAAGAGAAAAAGATTTTTTGAAAATCCTTTAAAACATACGCCCGCCAAGGGATCGTCTTCCCCAATTCAAATTTTTCTAGAAATTTACCCACGACTTTTTCCTGGGTAAGGCTATAGCAACGGACACGTCTGTAGCTATAGCACCTGCAATTTTCAAAAATTCAATACAAGCAATATAAATTCATGGCGAGGGCATGAATCGATCCGGTTTGATCTCGTGAGCACGATAAAGCATCAAAGAATTTTTGTGTGTGTGAATTCAATTTGAGATACGATGGTTAGGTGGTTCACGTAGTTATTGGCTTCTCAACAAGCCCAAAGAATTTGAAAAGATTCCATTAAGTGGCTCCGCCCTCTAGCGACTGCCGAATGAACTACCTAACGGTCACAAATGAGAGAAGAGAGCAAAAAAGTTAGAGAAGAGAACAAAAAGTCAATAAAATAAAAGATAAATATATTTAACAAAATCGTGTTTTTTTTCTTCTTTTTTTCATCCATTTTAATCTTTTTATTTATCATCCATATTTATTTCTTCTTAATTTTATGATAGACTTTAAATTTAAAATATTAAAAATTTAATTTATATTTAACTCTTTTTTGTATTTTATTAAAAATATATTCTACAATTTGAAATTTTATTTTATTTTAATTTTTTTTTTCTTTTCATTATTCATACATCTTTATATCTTTCTCTTTTTTATGTATCAATTTTAATATTTTATTCTAAAACTTTAAATTTTTAATTAATTTTTTTTTTATCGTATCTTTATCTCTTAGGCTAAATTACATTTTCGTTTCCTATATTTTAGTATTTTCACGATTTTAGTACCCCTATTTTATTTTTAAACACTTTAGATCTTCATTCCCATTTTGACTAAAAAAAACGACTATGTTTTACTTTTTAAAATAAATGTTTTTTTCTTCCTTGTAATTGTATAACACACAACTGATATTTTATTATATGCCACGTATTTTAAAAAGTGACATATAAGCGTTTTTTGTAGCCAAAGTAGGGGTGAAGACCAAAAGTGTTTAAAAACAAAATAGAGAACGAAAATCTTGAAATTACTAAAATAGGAGGACCAAAACTGTAATTTAGCCAATCTCTTATATACATTTAACTCGATGTTCGTAGTATTTAAAATTAATTCTAAAATTATAATGCTTTTCTTAATTTTAGTTCATCTTATCTTTTCGTTCATCAATCGTCTTTATCTTTTTCTTATTTTATACGTAGACTCTAAATTCAAAATCTTAAATTTAATTATAAAATTATTATTTTTTTGTCTTGTCATTATTAATCCATCATTAACTATTTTTTTTATTCAAAATATAAAATTTTTATTCTAGCATTTATTTTAATATTTATTATGTTTTTTTAACTTTTTATTCTTTATTCATCTCTATCTCTTTCTTATTTTATATTTAACTTAATATTAAAATATCTAAACTTCTAAACTTTTTCTTAATTTTAATTCCATTTCTGTCTTTTCATTAATCTATTCATTGTACGTATCTCTTTCTTATTTTATGCTTGACTCTAAATTTAAAATATTAGAAATATATTTTACAATTTCATATTTTATTTTATTTATGATTTTTTTTGTCTTTTCATTATTCATTCATCTTTACATATTTTTTATTTGGAAAAAGCTTAGGTACAATTATTTATGTGTTGTTCATACTTTTTTCTAATAAAAATATAACTATTGTATAACTTTCTCCTACACATATGCAATTTACTCATAATTAAATGTAATTTTCTCCTAATTGTATTCTTTAAAGAATATTTAAACATATTTATCATATTTTTATTGGAAAATAGTATGAATCACATCTATGAAATTGTATCTAACTATTCTCTTTTTCTTTTTTATGTTTGACTCCAAATTTAATATTTTAATTCTAAAATTTTATTTTATTTTTAATTTTAATTTTTTTATCTTTTCATTCATCATCAATATTTTCCTATTATTTTATATTAACTTCAAAGTTATAATTTTTAAAATTTATTCTAAAAGTACAATATTTTTCTTCAATTTAATTCATCTTTTGTCTTTTGGTCCATCAATCATCTTTATCTTTTCCTTATTTTATATTTGACTCGAAATTCAAAATCTTAAATTTCATTATAAAATGATGATTTTTTTTTTATTAACTTTTTTCTTGTCAATATTAATATTTATTTATCTATTTTTGTTTTATTCGAAATATAAAATTTTATTCTAAATTTTTATTTTGATATTTATTAGTTTTTTTAACTTTTTATTCTTTATTCATCTCTATCTCTTTCTTATTTTATATTTAATTTAGAAGTTTAAAATATCTAAACTTATAATTTTTTTTCTTTATTTTAATTCCATTTCTATCTTCTCAGCCATTTTCCATTTGTATCTCTTCCTTATTTTATTCTTCACTCTAAATTTATAAGGGTTAAATATATTTTTAGTGTCTATAAAATTATTAAAAATAATTTTTTGTTTTTGTAAAAATAAGTCGAGTTTTAGTCCCTATAAGATTATTGTTGCATATAATTTTTGGATTAAAACTCGATTTTTTATCGGGATTAAAAACTAAAATTGAGATATTTATAGAGAATAAATATATTTTAACTCAAATTAAGATATTAAAATTTAATTCTACAATTTGAAAATTTATTTTATTTGTAATCATTTTTTGTATTTTCATTATTCATCCATCTTTGTCTCTTTTTTCCTTTTTATTCTATTTTTATTTTTATCTTTAACTCCGAATTTAATATTTTTAACTCTGAATTTCACTATTCATCCATCTTTATCTCTTTATTTTTTTATTCCAAATATAGAATATTTAAATCTGACTTTTTTTTATTTTTAATTATTTTATTTTCCTTTATTCTGCATCTATCTTTATTTCTTACTAGTTTTATTTTGACTTCAAAATTTAAAATGTTACAAAGTAATTATAAAGTTCTAAATTTATATTAATACTGTTTTTTTAATACCGAGTAACGTTGGTTTTATATTTAAAATTAATTCTAACATAAATACAATTTGATTCTATTTGAAAATGTTATATTTTAAAATATAAAACTTAGATATAATTTTTTAGATGTGATTTTTTACTATTTTTTAATGAAAATATGATAAATATATATATAAATATTATTTTGGAAGAGAAATTAGAAGAAAATTATATATGTGGAAATTGCAGGTGGAAATCATATATAAAAATAATAAGTGTACTTAAGAAATTGTAACAATGTTTTCTCGTATTTTTAATTTATAAATTTATTTGATAATGTTAGTTTTTACAAACTTTTTTTTTTTAACTATAACATGTTTTATAAATAAATTCAACTTGTTTATGTGAGTATATTACAAAAAATTCCAAGGTATAAATATTCAAACCGTTACCAAAAATTAAAATTCAACAAAGACCAAATTTGATGAATAAAGTAGAGTTTTATAACATGGATGACAACATGGATCAAACTAGAGAAAAACTCATGGTTTCATCATCATCAACATGTGAAAACAAAACTCTTACAACTCCATATTTTCTTCAACCTTGCATCCAAGACTCTAATATTCTTCCATCCCCTTTTCATATTTCCTCTGAAACTAGCCCAAAGGTGCCATTAGATATAAGGTACAATGGATGGAGAGCACCAACAGAAGAATGGAAAAAATGGGTCAAAAGGTTACGACCAAAGTTGGAATACATATGGATCCAAACTGGAATATACGATGCTATCAAAGCTTCTGTATATGAAATCAAAAGGGACGATGATTTGATTCTCGAACTTGCTACTAGATGGTGTTCCAACACAAATACATTTGTTTTCCCATGGGGAGAATCAACATTAACATTGGAAGACACAAATGTTTGTTTTGGTTATTCTCTTTTAGGTTGTTCTATTTCTAACCTTTTTATGAACAGTGAGCAAGTAAAAGAAGAAGAGGAATTAATGGAAGCAAGAAGAATGTTTAATAAGACTAAAGCTAAAAAAGTGAATCAAAGGGCATGGATGATGTATTTTATGGAGACTGAAAACAGCAAACTGGAGCATGAAGCTTTTCTCGTCTATTGGTTGTCAAGGTTTGTTTTTCCGGCAGATTCTTGTGACACTATTTTGAAAAATGTTATTCCTATTGCAATACATTTAGCTCATGGAAATAGAATAGCTCTTGCACCTGCTGTTTTAGCTAGTATATATCGAGATTTGAGTTTGCTTAATAACATCATTACAAAAACCGCAACAACAGACATGAAGAGTTTAAGAGTAATTATTTCGGCTCCTTTTCAATTGGTTCAAATTTGGGCTTTAGAGAGGTTTTTAGCTCTTAAACCACGTCCTATTACAATAGGCCATGGTTTACCAAAGGTGGTTAGATGGGGTGGAGTTGAAATAATGAAAAATAAAAACTGGAAAAAGGACTTGGATTATGCAGGATTTGGAAATGGATTTATGTGGCTACCATATGAGAATTCACCATCTGTTGAGGTTTATAATGAAAAGGATATGTGGAGATGCCATAATCCATGTTTAGATGAAGAGTTATTGTCGTTTGCGCAATGTTTGAGGGCATGTGAGTTGGTTGGTGTGGGATGTAGAGAGAAGTACTTACCACATCGTGTCCCTAGGCAATTTGGTATGCATCAAGACATTTCTGATATTGTTGCTTCTAGATACTATGATTGGTGGAAGAAATTGAAATCAAGTGAGGAAAGAGATAAGAAGATAATAGAGTCTTTTAAATTAGATATGTAGTTTGATCTTGAAAAGAGGATTGAGAAGCTTGAAAGAGTGATGTGTGAGCCTAAAGAATCTGAGATATAACAGGAGGCCATGGTTGGTTTGTAAGTTGTAACAAAACAACAACGATACTTTTTCTTTCTGCAATAGAACCAACTTGTTATTCCTAAGTTTGATTAATAACAGTTACAACAATTTATTGCTTATTCACTTTGTATGATGCAAACTTTGAATGTGATAGGTGTTGAAGATTAAGGAAACATGGAAGTGAATGAAATTAGCGATTTTGTTGTAATTATGACTTGATCTGTGGATTATAATATTTTATAAGTAGCCAGTTATGGATTTACATTAATGAAGAATTTGTTCATAGTAAAGCATTTCAATTTCCTATTAATGAAGTAGCCGAATTTAAGTACTCCTTCATGGAGAGTGTAGCTGCACTAGATTTATGAAATTTTGAATATATATGGTGATTAAAAAAGATTTCATTGAAGTGTTAACTTAAATTTTGGAGTTGGTTTTAATTTTCATCATGCAGTCTTTAATACCTTACATATCCTTTGAATCACAGTGCAATATTCACTGTTAAATTCAGTATCATTCAAGTATTATAATCATTAATATCTCTCATGTTCATTCGATAAATCATAATTTTATCCAATTGCATTATTATTATCATGCATCATTTACATTATTCATCATCTTACATCATTCTAACTCATAAAACATTCCCTTCATTTAACACTTTCACCATATGTTTTGTCTCTGCTTGTCTCTTTTAAACTCGGTCAACTCGATGAATTCTTGCATCCTTTCTAAAAAAATCTGACCAAGTCTAAGTTTTCCTTGTTTAATGAGTATATCCCTCTAATGATGTTAGCGGTATAGGGCTTCTCAGTTTTAAATAAACTTGAACAAAGTATCACGATCTTAAAGCCATACAATACACATAACATGATCAGTTAGATTTTGAAGTGGGGGCATTGCGTAATGGAAAAAGTATTTTTGAGAAACTATATATTTTTAGATCAATACACATCTTATTATGCGCACTTACTATAAGATGACCCATTACCAGGAGACACGTCTATTTCTTCTAGTGTTGATTTTCTAATGCAATGAATAAGGGGTTCATGAATTGCATCATAATTTTCTTTTTCCCCTTGTATAGTCATGTATATGATTCTTTATATCTCTTAGTGTTGGTTTGACCTTCCTATGAACACCTTTTACTTTAACCTGTTGAGACGGTGGTTTCAAATCTATAGTTTCAGGACAAGCAATCTCCCTCGTTTCCTCTTTGATGTAGAGATTCAGATTGTCACCAGCTTTCAAAAATCTCTTTTATATCACTTACCGTTTTGGTCAAGATACAGATATTTGATTTATCATTCTTCATCACACCATCATCATCAAATCTGAACCTTTTCGTTTGAGTACGACTACAACATTTAGGCTTTCCAACAACAATCACTACAAGAAATATAGTTCCCAGCGACATATATTAGCGACGTGGTTATTGCGTGAGTAAAAAAACTAGTTGCGACGTGATTGACACGATAACCACGTCGCTACTTTTTAGTAGTGACGTGATAATTTTTTAAGGGAAAAAATAATACTGAGTTTGAGTTGATTGATGACGGGGTGGCAGACTGAGCAATTAAAGTTTATTGTCGTTGAGTGTGTAGCGACGTGAGTCTCACGTGGCAATGTTGCGACATGACATTCACGTCGCTACTTGTGGTTTAAATTCCCAAATCATAACTCACCCATTACACATCCATTTGCTTTGTTTTTCTCTCTTCATCTTCTTCCTTTGCCTTTGCCTTTCCTTTTCTCTGCGTGTTCCTCCAACCCAATCCCAGAAATTCTTAATAAAAATTTCTTCCATCCCAAATTATACTCAAGCAATCGTTGAAGAAAAACATATAAGGTAATTATATGTTGTTTAATTTTAATTTTACTTATTCGGTATTTATTATAGTGGTAAAAAATTTAACAAAATTTGTTTTGTTTAAGTTGTAGAATTTTGAAGAAGAACACCAAGGAAGACCTATACAAGAAGAAGAAAATTAAGTGAAGAATATAGAGGTATTTATGCTTTTTTTTTATAAATATTTTATATGTATTATAGGTTAGTATTATATGTATTCTGTTTATTTGAATTAAAAATATATTTTACTTAATTTAGTTTTAGGTTAGTATTATAGATTAATATTTAAAATAAATTTAAAATTAGAATTTTTTATATGTTAATATATTATTAAACAGAAATATTATTGTTATATACATATAGGTTAATATTTAAAATGAATTTAAAATTAGAATTTTTTATGTTGTTAATATATGTTAATATTTAAATAGAAATTATAAATATAAAAAAATTTGTTAATATTATTGTTATATACATATAAAAGAATTTGTTAATATTATTGTTATATATATATATAAGATTTTTTAATATTATTGTTATATACATATAAAAAATATTGTTAGTATATACATATAAAATAATTTTTTTTTGAATATATATTAAAATAAAATTTTTTAGAAAACAGAAAATTAAAAATCTTATTTCTTATAGATGTATATATATGTTAACACATAAATTTAAAAACATATTTAAAACAAAAATTTATATTGTATTTATTATAGTAGTTTTAGTTTTTTATTTATATGTTAAAAATATGGAAAAAAAATTATATATTAAAATAAGAATTTATAAAAAACATAATTAAGAAAGTGTATAGTATATTATTGTTATATATATAATAAAAAGTATATATGTTACATTATTGTTTTTTAATATTATTGTTGTAGATATAACAAAAAGTATATATGTTATATTATTGTTTTTTTGATATTATTGTTATATAATAAAAAGTTATATATTTTATATTTGAATATTTATTTATATGTTACTATATATATAAAAAAGCGAAATTTATATTTATTTATAGTAGTTAAAGTTAAAGTTAATAGTTAATTAAACAAAATTAATATTTTTAAGAATAGTAATTAAATAGTATACGTTTAAGAATAATATTATTAAGTTGATTAATATTTCTAATGAAAAAGACAATGATTGTATAAATGTGCAGTATGGAATGTTATCGGTATTATCGTAGTTGGATGTACGATAGAACATATCCAGGAAGAAGTGGACTTAAACCCAATTTTATAGTAGGAGTTGATGGGTTTATTAAGTGGGCGTGTGCTCAGGAATGTTGTCGAAGCGAAGGAGGGGTTAGGTGTCCCTGTCAATTCACCTTATCAGTCTTTGGGCTTCCAGGCCGACCCTCTCGAAAGAAGGGTGTGCATTGGTTGACCCAAAAAGAAATGCAATCTGCACATGTCCATGTCTTGATCAATTGCGATGAAGTTAAACCATATCTTGAGTAAGTTTACCAAAACTTTTTAGCTCTGTTGACAATGTGTGTATACCAAACTTATTAAACTTATGGTGTGTGTTTTGTAGGGAATTTAACAATGTCTATTTTCATAGTACCGGTGTACAGTCAACATCAGGTGTCATTCATGCTCAATTTCCCTCATGGTTCAAGCAAACATTGTCTAGCGTTCTTGCACTAACTCCAGAAATACTCCATTTGAGAAACTTGGCAGAAGGCCCTATCCAAAGCGCAAATGATTGGCACACATACTTCGTGAACGGATATAAATTTCACACTGAGGCATGGACCGAAGGGAGAAAAAAACAATAAATAGTGGTGTATTTGTAAAAGGAGTTATAGATGGCGGTGAAGATGACTTCTATGGATTTGTTAAACATATCTACGAGTTGGTATACAATTACTTGGACTCGGAAAATAAAGTTGTCTTGCTTTATTGTGAATGGTATGATCCAACTAGAGGCACAAAAATAGACAAGTCATATGATTCTGTTGAGATTCAAATGAACCGAAGATACAAAGAATATGACCCTTTCATAATGTCACATATTGTTAGGAAAGTTTATTATGTTCCTTATCCTTCATTTGTAATACGTAAAAAAGGATGGTGTGTTGTAATAAAAACAAAACCGCTAGGTCATATTGAAACTGGAGATCTAGTGGAATATGCTACCTACCAAGTTGATGACGTTGAACAAATTAATGATGTGGTTGCAGCTGAAGACATTACAAGTTTGTCTGATACAACTGTTGAGGGACATCAAGTTGATGCGTCTATATTGTTGGTTGGTGATAATGTGGATGAAGAGAATGTTGAAGAGTTTGAATCCGAGGACAATATTACATCAGATGATGAAAATGATATGGATAACGAGCATGAAGATTTAGATTAATTAAACCACTTAATGTAATATTAATGAATATCTATTGAACATGTATATATTGAATGTGTTAATGAATATCTATTGATGTTAATGACTTTATTATCTTTGTTTATGAAAATATATATAAATACGTAAAATGCCACCTAAGAATAAGGATAGCGGTAAGAAGTCTCAGCGTCCGAGGGTAGTAACATGTGAGGCTCCTCACTCAGCCATGTGCCCCTCCCCCTCAGAGTCAGGTTGATCCTATATCCCTGGCCAGTACTCAGGGTTTTGTCCCATTACTCTCCTCCCATACATTCCCGTCTGGGGTACCTGCATCCTTTGTGCCAACTGGAGGCCCCGATTTCCTTTTCGCACCGACTCATATGCCACCATCCTTCCAGCATACGGGAGGATCTATTTTTCCTTTCACATCGACTCAAATGCCTTCATCTTTCCAATTTTCCATTTGTACAGACCGGTGTCCCCTCATCCTTCCAGCAGGCAGGAGGACCCAGTTTTCCATTTCTACAGACTGGCGTGCCTTCATCCTTCCAGCAGGTGGGGGGACCCGGTTTTTCATATCCCACACAGATGTCTTCATCCTTCCAGCAGGCGGGAGGGTCCAACATCCCACACATATTGGAGGATCCAGCAGTCCACGTCCGACACAGGCTGACGATCCCCCACTCCAGGTCCCACACAGGCTGGACGATCCCCCAGTCGACGTCCCACACATGCTGGAGGATCCCGCGCCCCACATCCTAGACGGACCGGAGGATCACGCACCCCACATCTATTATAGCAGAACCTCTAGAAGATTTTTCGATATAATGCGGCGGGTTAGGGAGAATTATGAGCTTCATGGTATCCGTCCTAACTGGATAGGCGTAGAGGTTTTTGGCGAACTTCTTACATATTGGGGTTCGCCATAATTCAAGGCTAAATCATAAAATTTTAAGAAGATGAGGGCATCTGAAAAGGGGGGGTGTGTCAATACTGTTGGAAGTATTAGTATTGCAGAGCATGTCCGGCGGGATTTATTTTGCTGTTCAATTTATGTATTAGATTCAAACTGGTCAGCGTATTTCAATTTAAGTTCTCTTTGTTTCCATTTTTCGTATTTACATGTTCTTAATTTTACCGCTATATTATTATTATCATTGCTATTCCTTTTATCGCATTATTTATAATTATTATTGTTTTGTTTGTCAAATTTAATTTTTATGTCATTTTTATCGTAACTATAATTATTTATGCGTTATTAGTAACATGTCTGGCTAAATATTCTTGAGTCCGGTGTATAAGTACCGTAGTTACCGACGAACTCGGTAGAAAATAATAGGTGCAAATTTATGATTAGAATTCTATTTTTGGTTTAATTTCCATGTCTAATTTAAATAGCCTTGTCACGAGAGTGAGAGGTTATTTAACACGATTTTGTCACGAGAGTGAGAAATTAATTAAGGTAAGAGCTGACACTGCGAGAGCATGGGGATCGAACCCGATAGTGGAAATTAGGCAACAAATCTAAATACAACGAGAGCGCTTTAGATGCGTTTAGGATATTATTGGCTTTCAAAATATATTTCTTAGTTACTAGGAGAGCGAGAGCAAAATCTTGGGATTAGGAAGTATGGCTTTAGTTAATACCGCGAGAGCGTGAGGTGGAGTCTTTAAGTTGGTATATTCTACAGAACTAAGTTATAGTCGTAATTAGTATCCATTTTTTATTAGTCCTTTAGGAACACGAAAATCATATCCCAGCCTCGTTTTAGTATTATTTTTTAAGTTCATTTATTTCATCTTTAGTTCTTAGTTTCCCCAAAATCAAATATTCATTAGCCTTAGCTTTACAAAGCAACGACAGATTACAGTAGGTTGACATTGGTCTCTGTGGTTCGACAATATTTTATATTACTTCGATATTTCCGTGCACTTGCGGAATTTACCCATAAAGTTTTTGGCGCCGTTGCCGGGGACCAACGGTAAATATTGTTAATTTATTATTACACCGTATAGACTAAGGCACTTTTATTTTTATAATTATGTATCAACCAAACTATTCCTACAACTCTCATTCTCAGTATTTCGAGGAATCACAAGAATCCCATAAATCCGACCTCGAAATACTTTTGGAGAAATTTAATGCGTCAGCAACTCACTCTCCCTCAAATTACCTCTACAACTATCAATCCCATCATTTTGAGGAGTCTCAAGAATACAAAAGATCTGATCTCGAAACATCATTGGAGGATTACAATGCAACGCTAACTTATCCTCAACCAAATTTCCTCTACAATCAACACACCCAATATTTTAAGGAGTCGTAAGAATGCCATAATTCCACTCTCGATGCATTAATGAAGGATGTGACAACGACACTAACTGGCTCTAGACTAGAAACAATAAAGATGGAGCGCTTTGTGGAGACACAAAATGCGTCGCTAACTCACTTTGAGGAACCGCAAGAATCCTATAATTTCAACCTCGAAACATCAATGGAGGATTTCGATGCGATGTTAACTCACTCTAGGATAGAATCTACGATGGAGCACTTTGTAGAGACACAAACTATCCATAATGAAGAGCTAAGAAAACTAAGTCTCGACAATCATGAGACTCTTAGGCAGCTGAACAATGCGATTGAGTCCCTAGTGACTCACAACGAGCCATTAGAGGCCAAAATATCCATTCTCTCACAAACACCTTTAGGATCCTCCTTTGAAAATCATGTGGACGTCGTGACAACTAGTGGTGAAAAACAAATTGAAAATCCTAAGGAGAGTGATAATAAGGTTGAAGAGAGTAATAATGAGGTTGAGGAGAGTTTTGGCAAGAAAAAAGTGGAGATTGAGAAAAATCCACCAACATCATCCGAAAGGGAGGTTGTAGAAGAGGTAGAAAAGGAAGCACCTATTGTTGTTCCTTCCCCCTATACCCCACTGATTCCTTTCCCGCAAAGTTTTGTGGAAGCTCAGGTAGACTCCCAATCCAAAACATATGTAGAGATATTGAAAAATATCCACACAAATGCACCTTCATCTGAGATCCTGCATAAAAAGAGAAAATATAAGGACCATGAAACTAGGGAAATCATTAGCATTAAGAAGGGAAGATTAACATTTGATATGGTGGATGAAATAACTAAGAGTAAACTTGAAAAGCTGATACTAAGGATAGATCCAGAACCACCACCACAAGTTCAAAAGTATGAAACACCCCACAAAGAAAGAAAAGAAAATGTGAGGGATATGTGAGATGGATTGATAAGTGGCCATGGAAACCAAAGATTATTAAAATTTCGATCGAGGATTCATTCTCGAGAGAACCACTATGAGTGCTTGCACTCCTGAGCCGTCGAGCTATTGACGTTAACCAAAGTGCTGCGTGGGAGGCAACCCACGAGTTTTCAATTTAATGTTTTCCTTTTATTGTTTGAACTTGCAGAAAATAAATATACAGATCGCTTGTCACGTCTCGACCATATATAGGCGAAACATCTATAGACGATCATCTTGAAAATGAGTCGGTGCCCACGTACATTCCTACGAAGGATTCTGCTGCTGGTGACACCATTGATGAGTACGATAGGAGACAACATGTTTCTCTCGTCTGTAAATCACTTCCTCCTCATCATTTGCATCTTCATGTTCCACCTGCACACACCACACTGTATTTTTCACACTTTTGCAAGTACTTCCTCCGAAAATAAGCAATATGATGAGCGGCTTTAAGAAAGAGAAGTTTTAGAAAATTCAGATATCTCATAGTACAAGACGTCAGAGTATAAGTGGTCAACAAAGACATGATCAACAAGTGAAAGATCAGAGCAAAAAAAGGTCTTTGTAGTACAAAATATTGTTCATTCAGGTTCTATTTTTCCTCTTTCCACCTTTCATCAAAACATTGAGGATAATGTTTCGTTTAAGTGTGGGGGATGACTTTACCGCTTTCATTTATCATTTTTTGTTTGATTTATTGCTTTCTAGTTTATTTGATGTTTTTAAGAATTTGTCTGTTTTGAGTATTTTGTCGAGTCATTGCATGTGTTGTCAAGTCTCTATACGTGATTTTCAGTTACCTTGAATGTCAAGTCTCTATGTAAATTTTTCTTTTTGATGCATGGCGCACACACTCTGAAAGTATATAGGTTGTCACTTTAGGATGTATTAGAGAGACTTGGAAAAGTTTCGATAAAATCGATACCATCTTAAACACAAACTACGTAGGGAGTCGATGAATATAAGTGAATGATCCCATTTTTAATAGGTAAATAATTTAATAGAAAAATAACCTTCTAAGTTAGGTATCCTTCACCCAGTCATTTAGCCCAACAGTTGTTATGCCTATAAGGATTTAATAATAAGCACCCATTGGTGGTTGATCCAGAGGTCACTAGTACTGGATTTGGTAGGGTGGGCTACGGTTTGATCCCTCGTAACCGTAATTGGGAAAAATGGGGATTCGCCGCTTAAATACCAGAACCTCGGGCTAAAGACAAGAAAAGGATCATAGTCGCTACCCGATTTCCCAACTTTGTGCGTGTACAGATAACAGGCTTAATGTCATTGCGCTTGAATGAAAAGAGTGAAAGAAAAACAAGAGATATAGGTTGAGTTATAATGGTATGATTTGAATTGATATGCTTAAAGAGGGAGTCTTTGAATATTGGGTCGTTACGGTATCCTTGGTGTTGATGTTTAGTACCTATGGATCTAACATTAGCCTAGCAGCCACGTATGACTAGGAGTCGTGTCGTTCCATTGTTTCAAAACCCATGCTTAATCATTTTTATTTTACTGTGTTGGTTGATTGCTTGAGGTCAAGCAATGGTTTAAGTGTGGGGGTATTTGATAACACGAAAAAGTATTGTATATTTGGATTGATTTACATAGATTATATATTTATCTTATTTTAATTATGTTGCTCTTTATTCGTATTATGCCGGTATTGTCTATGTTTTCTGTAATTTGATGTTTACAAGGCATGTGCGAAGAAAGTCGAGAAAATTTGGGAAAATCATACCTAAAATCCACAAAAGAAGAGCAATTATGCAATTGTGGGGTGTATGTCAAAATAGGGTTGCAGCACAAGTAAAAAAGCTTTGGAAAATAAAAAGATAAGATTAAGCATCAAAGGCCTAGCCCAACACGCCTTCCCCATTCCAACAAGGTGTAACGAACGTCACACCTCCTCAAGCCAAGCTGTAACAGTCATTACGCGTTACAGGGCGAGATTCCCTCAACAAGAAAAGGTGTAACGACCGTTACACCCCTTCAACCAAACCCTAACAGTCGCCATACATCACAAGGCGGAGCTTTCTCACCAAGCAAGCTATGACGACCTTCATGGCCCAAAATGGCCAAAGAGACTTTTTCTCCTTACTTATAGCGAACGACACAGAAGGTTATGAAGCTCCTATATTTTCTCCAACCATCCTATATTCTCTCATTAATACTCTCTCCATGAGGAAACTACTCCTATTTTCTCTCCACGGAAGCGTTATAAATAGGAGGCACTGAACACATGCAGGACACACTCTCTTTCTCCTCCTCTCTCGTCCATTTTCCACCACTTTTAGTTCTTAGCTTTTTCTTAGAATGTAAAAGTAATAGTTCTCCATATCGGAGTACTATTACTAAGTTAGTTTTAGGATTTATTTTCGTCGTTCAATTTATGTATTAGATTCAAACTGGTCGACGTCTTTCAATTTAAGCTCTCTTTGTTTCCATTTTCCGCATTTACAAGTTCTTCATTTTACCGCTTTATTATTATTAACATTGTTATTCCTTTTACCGCATTATTAATTATTATTTTGTTTGTCAAATTTAATTGTTATGTCATCCGCCTATCCTATATGTCTCTGGCCTGGGTAATGGGCCTTTTTCCTCTTGTAACACCCACCCCAGAATATCACATCAAAACAGCAGACAATGTACAAGATATATGAAAGCGATAAAATGCCACATAGAATGTAATGAAAAGCAAACAAAAGATGATGCGATAAAGCGAGTAAATAGATAAACACCCAATAGACATGAAAACAAAAGCTAGAATCAACTCCTGGACGGACCAACAATAGGTCAATTGTCCCTAGTGGAGCCACCAACTGAAATCACCTAGCTGAACTTCCGACTAATAGGGGTATATCAATGGAGTCTCCATCGAACGTATTTTATCTTAGGATGGAGAAAGGAAAACATCGAGTAAAGCTGAGGGAAGAAACCACGGTCTTGCGACCGAGAGATCTAGGTAAGGGAGTTTGTTACGTGATGAGAAGGAATTAGCACGCCACACGCCCATAGTACTCTACAGTATCCACTTCTATTTTCTAGCTATGGGTGTTATATATATATGCTTAATCACTACAATGCATGCAAAAAGAAAAGGAGAATAAATAAACCACGGGGAAAAGAAGGAAGTTTTTACAAGTTGTGCTTGATCGAGCCCCGTGACAAGATGCCTACGTATTTCCGCGTGCAATGGGAAAGTCAGAGTGTCGTAGTTTGGCTCACTTGTTTTGGTGGTTTTTGTGTTTTTTTACTTGTTAAAAAGGTTTTAAACACAAAAAGAAAATGCCCCCGTAGGCGAAAAAGTGTTTGTCTTGGTTGGTTGCTTTTACCTTTAAGAAAGGAGTTCAAACCATTATTAAGTGTTTTGTTTTCAAAAGAAAAAAAGAAATCAAGTTTTAGTTTTAATTACATGCGAGGATGCAAAGAGAAACTAGCAAAACAAATGGGAGTCTAAGCTAGTGCTAGCCCTAATGTTGTCATGCGAAGATTGGACCTATGGTTGAAGATGTAAGGGAATATCTACCTATGTTAACATGCAAATGATGTAAATCTTAATGTCTAGACCGAGAACTATCCTAACTGAGTTGTCTTAAGGGAAAGTTATCCTATATCCGTCCTGGTTGTGAAACCAAGGGATGCAAAGGGATGAAGCAATCAAGTGCTTTGGCAGAAGCACACAAGAAATGCAATGTGAAATTAAATGTCAAACAAGCATAAGCATAGCCTACATAGAAAATGATGTGAGTTCTGCAATAAATGCAAACTCCAAGATAGAGTGGAGAGTCAGAATAGGGAACTCTGGCCACTTTGTTATTGACTCGATAAGGAAGAGCAACACGATTCGGGTGTGCCATACAAGACACAGACTAGAACTGTGCGGGGGAAGACTGCCGACTCTTTCCGCTTGCCCCATATATCATGACTCGATAGTAGGAAAAATAAAAACGTGGGTCTTTGCATAGTGGTGCCACGTCAGGTTGCCTAACCCACTTGACCTATACAAGCACAAATGTAAACACTTACTGAGAATTGCCTCCCTGTGCACGAATGAGGACTTTAAACAAACCAAACACAATTAGCACACAAAAGCGCCCTAAACGAGTCTTTCAATAAACCAGAGGGGTTCCTGAACATGCCCCAACTACGGAAGCTCCATCATGCATCTCTATTCCTACTTCTCATGGCAAAAGAAAAGCTATAAAGCCCTACTTCTCATGATATCTAGGAAAGCTGTAAGAGAATGCAATAAAATCAGTGTAGAAACTACCAAACGGATATAGAATATAAAGTGCACTGCGAGCTAAAGAAATACTCTGGAAAACTTCAAGTACTGCAGCCACGCAATAAGAGTAAACTAGTGAGAAGCACTCAAGGTATCAAAAACAAGCGGAATACGCGTTCATACGTATACGAAGTAATAACACGTTCAAGAGAGGAGAAATTCCAACAAATAGACAATAGAGTACACGCACATGTGCACAAGCAATGGAACATGTGTATACACATTCTGATCACAATGTACCTGCAAGAAAACCACACAAGCAAACAATAGAATGTACGTGCATGCACACAAGCCAAGGAACATGTGTATACACATTCCAATAAAGGTGTACCTGTCAGAACGTAGTAATACCGAACAAACAGATAATAAAATGTACGCATATGTGTACAAGTGCCAAATATCTACAAGAAGGGAGTTAGACCCCAAAAACTGACAAACAGAATGTATACCTGAGTATAAAAGCTCAAACACCTGCAAGAAGGGAGTTAGACCCAAAAAGCAAGCAAATAGAATGTATATGTGGGTATACAAGCGTGAAACACCTGCAAGAAGGGAGTTAGACCCAAAAATGATGCAAATAGAATATATATGAGGGTATACAAACGTGAAACACCTTGAAGGACAGAGTTAGACTGAATATGCAAGTAGATAGAATGTACATGTGCATGTACAGACGCGAAAAATAATGAAGAATTGTATCATATACAACTATAATACAAGTTCCTGCATCAAACACATCTTAAACATTGATCCTCAATGTTAGAATATGCAATGCTTTTGCATTTGAAGTAAAAGAAATAAAATTTTCAGTTCCAGGTCGCGCTAAGCCTGGTATTTGGTGCTAAGTGCAACCTAAACAAAAGATTTGGCACTAAGCCTGCTCCTGGTGGCGCTAAGCGCGACCTGCTACACAAAAGTCAAAGAATTTGGCGCTTAGCGCGCTCCTGGTAGTGCTAAGCGCAGTCTGTAACCTACAAAATTTCTTGTTTCGAACCAAACCTCCTTTCCATGATGTTCTCATGCCTAAAGTCGATTCATACAATCAAGTAACAAGGAAAAAGGTTTATCGGAAGCACTTAATTCCAAGAGTCGTGGTTTATAAGCAAAATGCAAATGAATGGAAGCATGGCAAAGCTTTCAAACTTGCAAAGGTAAGCATCAAAGTGATCAAGAGCACACATTGTGAGCTTATGTACATGTGTATGAACTATGCAAAATGCTCCTAAAAAGCAAAATGCGAATAATTCTACATATCCATATTCCCTTGTACGCAACTTAGGCTTCAAAATCACATGAATCGGTGCATGTTCGTCTATCTACATACTCCTCAATGCATGAGCATATGATAGGCGATGCAAAAATGAAAAATATTAATGAACTAAATGCAATGAAGTCATGTGAAAAATGCTAAAAGGGAAAATGCACAAAGTGTCTGTAGAATCAAGCTTCTCAATCACAATAAAGATATCATGTTTTGATGAAGACAAACCTCATGGCAAGAAGGCAAAGATATTTCTCAAGGCAAAATACACTCTAAAGTTAAAACATCATGATCAAGACTTTGACTCAAGGCATTTAACAAACTTTGAGAAGGTATACTAATAATGCCTCACAAATACTTAAGTTTTAGATGCTCAAAGTTCCTAACATGATTGCATGACATACACATTTGATTTCACTAAGTTTCAAAGAAAAAATTACGTTTTTCTTATTGTGCAATCGATTTGCACAAAGGTGCAATCGATTGCATACTAAATGGATTTCTTAAAAATGCTTATGTTTGAGGTTGCAATCGATTTGCATAATGGTGCAATCGATTGCATGCTGAAAAAATTTCACTTTTTAACTAAGTGCAATCAATTGCTTACTGTATGTTTTTGAAATTTAATTTTGTTAGAGCCCGTGCAATCAATTTGCACAAAGGTGAAATCGATTGCACCCTGCACGTTTTTGAAAAATCAGAATTCATGCATGCACCATTTCATGCACCCTTTCACTAAAAATTTGTCTCTAATCTTGGCACTTGTTCATGATTAAAATGAAGAGACTTATGATATTTTTAAAAGGTGCCATGAACATATAAATACTAAAATTTTCAAATTCATTTCTTTCTCTTCCAATCAAAATTTATTCAAATTTCAAATATTCACATTCAAGTGTTCATACTTTCATATAAGATTTTATGCATACTTTCACATTACATAAACCAGAAAATCTTGAGCAATCTATATCTCTAAGTCATTGTGAATTATTGTTATTGGAAGGGAAGATCAAGTATATTGATAAATCACTCAAAGTGATATTGTTCTACAATCTTACAAACTCAAAAACTCTTGTAAAAATTAGACATTCTTGTTGTATTCTTGCTGTCCATGATTGTTGGAAGCAAGTTGTGCATTGAAGAGGATTGTTCTTCTTGCACTTAGTGTTGTTAGACTTTAAAGGTGTTCAGAGCCTTTGGTCTCCCTATAGGTTAGATAGTAGGCTTCACCATTGGTGTGAATAGGATGTACAATCATTTTAACTATAGTGAAATCTCTTGCATGTTGTAAGGGGAATCAAGTACTCTCGGACTGTGAGGGGAACCAGGATACATCCTTGTGTTCTTTACTTTTCCGCACTTTATCGCTTTCATCATAAATCATAACCAAGAAAGAAAGAAGCACATATCTAAACTCTTGAACCAAACCAGAAAAATAAGAACTAGTATTCATAAAACCGGATAAATTTTTAAACACCTAATTCACCCCCCTCTTAGGTGCATTTCATACTTGCAGTGTCAAGTTGTGGAATGTGCATGCTTGTGAAGTTGTGTTGTGAAAAAGTGAGGTTTCCTCATGTTTTCATGTCTTAAAGATCATGCATCAACATACTTAATTGCTTTCAACTATCCTACATGCACATGCAATGATATATAAGAATGCAAATTGTGTCAAAGAGTGTGTGTATGTGAATTATGTACAATGTGCAAATGCATCTAAAACTAGGTGTCTTGATTCCTACATTTCGACACAACTCAATGCATAATGCAAGCCTCTAATCACATAATTTAATTCATCTTAATTGAATCATAACATTCCTAATGCATGAACATACAATTGATGATGCAAAGTGTTCAATTCATGTGCTTGAATGTAAAGAAAATCAACACCACAAGTGTATGTGTGCATTATGAACAAAATCTTCACACTGACACAATAATGTTACAAAATTCAATTCAATTTAACGAATTCAAAGATGAAAATTCAAGAATCGAAATTCACACTGAATTTGCAAGAAATTACAATATTCAATTTCAAGAAAACCTAAAATTCAATAATAGCTTAAAATAAGTTCTTAATTGAACTAAACACTTACTTGAACTTTAAGTTTGAATCAAATTGAAGAGGAATTCCTTGTACTCTTCAAAGAAAATACCGAATCAAGGTTGAATTGATGATAATTCTCAAAATCAAGCTTGAATTCTTGAAGAAGCTTAAATGGAGAATTGAAGAAGACGAAGAGAAATTGCGTAATTCTTGAAGAATTGGAGAGAAATCAAGAGGAAAAGCTTCCTCTAGGTTGAATCTTGCGAAAATGAGGAGAAAAGGAGAAAAGTACGATGAAGAAGCTGCTCCGATGAGAAGATGGAGATCTTGGAGATCGTAGGGCGCACTAAGCCTGGTGAGGCGCGCATAGAGCGGTTCACGGTGGTGACCGGTGCTATGCAGGAGCTAGGTGCTGGCTTGTGGTGGTTGCTTGGAGGGAAAAGTGAGATTTGACTTTTGTTCTTGAGTTTTGGCTTTTGTTTGAGAGAGAATTAGAGAGTGATTTATGGTGAAAATTAAGCAAATGATTGTGTTGTCATGATTTATGAAGGCAAAAATGTATTTATAGCTTTGGGAATTGGGCCTAAGACTGCGTTAGATCCATAATCAAGCCCAAATCATGATTATCCAAATAATTTTCATAATTAATCCAAAACAGCCAAATCCGTCAGGAATTTGGAGTCGGAACCTAAACGAAAAATGTCTGGAATGTGATTTTTCTTGCGAGAATCAAAAATTCGACTCCATCAGATGAACGATCAAGGCGATATGAATTTTTGAAGTTTCAGCATAATTTTCTTGCTACTGACACATGCAGAATGTTCAATACGCTCTTCGGAGAAAAATGCCTCAAATGAGGGCCGTCTGATCAAAATTTGAAAACGAGTATTTAGGTACAATCGAAGCTAACAAAATTTGTGAACTTTTGGAACTCGTCCCATCTCGTTTCAATAAAAATCGAGCGAGATACGATTTTTCGAAGTTCGCGTATCAGATGAAAATTGCTCGGTTCAGCTCAAAAATCAACCAGAAGAATAAAATTCTGGTATTGATTGGTGAGGAATCAGCTCTTGGGTTTCAAATGAAAGTGGTAGAGGACTCTGATATAGAATTTTAGACACCGGCCCTGCTCAGTTTCAATTTTCCAATTGGAAATTATGAACGTTTCAATGCATTGAGTGCACGGTACAAAATAAAAATTCCGTTTAAACCACTTGAGAAATCAATTTTTTCGGGCTTTCCTTGCATAATTTGCCTCCAATTTTCAAACAAAAGTTGTAGATAATAATGAGAGGAACTTTCTGGTCGAAAATCATCAGAAAATACCAGACGAGCTGAGGGATGTTCCTTCTGGAGAGCCCGAAACGCACTGAAAACCCAAAATTCACTTTATTGAGGAAAAAACGAATAAATTCTTTTCTTGACAAAACGACCTCCGATCTGAACGGTAAACTAGAGGACATATTGATACGATCCTGAAACTTATGGAATCAAACCAAAATAACTTTCCAACCAGAATACATTGTATTGAGCATTCGAATAAAAGAATATCGATACAGAACACAAAGTGATATGAGATAACCGAAACGTGCCATTTCTTTCACCACTTGGGAAACCTTGGACCTGGTAACCTCATGGTCAATGCTATGTGTGAAACTACATGTATGTTTATGCAATCGAATTATAATCCAGAAATACAAGAAGGAAGAGAGTCAATTTTGGGGTACAACAGCTGCCCCTATTCAATAATCCTCGAACCTGGGAGCAAGGTTGGCGTCTTCCTTCCGAACGACAAGATGCGAGGTGATTGAATACCAATATGGACTAAAAAATTTACGCTCTGAATCCCAAAAGTTGTATCAAAATATGAATGTGGACTTTAAATTCCAATGAGCCTCATTGGAGAAAGGGGCATGTTGCGGCAGGAAGAACTGGGCCATAACAAGAGAGAGCACAGAAGAAATGCTGAATTCTAAGAAGACATGCACAGGTGTAATCCTGACCCAAAGAGAATTTTCCTCTACCAAATTCAATCCATTATGTCAGGGGAGAACTGGCACGTAAGAGGAAGTAAAGACTAGATACGTTAACCAAACTAATCACATTACGCCAGAAAGTAACTGGACGATCGTGATGCAAAGACTCGGAATCGCCAATTAGGATTTACAAAGAAGAGAAAAAAGTGTATTCTTGTTCTTGAAAGGTAACCCACAATGTCATGGGAGAGCTGACATGCTAGCGGAGCAAAGACTAGATACACTGACTCGACTAACCATATTACGACAGGGAATAATCGGACGGCTTTGTGATGCAAAGGCTAGAAAATTCCGATTAGGCTTTACTGACTCAGAACGATGTATTCTGAGGAGGGAAACAAGTATATTCTTGTTCCCGAAAAGGTACATGGGAAGACCCTGTCCTAAAAGCGTTGCACTAGGGGAAGGACTGGCAGTTTCAACGAAAGATGAAGACTGTAAATACTGACCAGACTCCAAACATAATAATGAGTATCCTGCATGATGCGTATAGGAGATAGCGTGATACTCGAACCTAACCAAGAATTGGTAGCAAATCAACTCTTGTGCGAAGGGGAGAATACAAGTGTAAGGCTTTCTTTCAATGTTGAATACCTATTGCACCAGGGTAAGAGCTGGCAGTTTCAACACCAAAGGAGACAATAGACATATTGCACCAGGAAGAACTGGGACACAACGGATTCCAAAAAGATGCCACACGTCGAAGAAATTAACCTTGCTGGGATTTTAGAGAGATATAGGAACCACTGGGGAGAAAAGTTCATATTCATGGCTTATAACTCTGTGCAGTGTGTGAATTTATTGTAAACTAATGCAATAAGATGATGCATGCTTACAAAAAGATAAAAAAATTAGTAACCGACAACCCTAGGTCATAGAACAACCAAACTCAAATCTGGAAATCCACCAGGGAAGATAGCATTGGCACGTTGCTAGATTCAAAAATCACTTGGGAAGATCAAATACCGTCAAGTGAACACACTAAGTGTGAGATATTGGGTCGAACTCTATTGTGTCGAAGGATGCTAGGATTGTTAGCATCGAATTGGGCCTGTTTGTTATGTCCAATTGGTTAAGTTAGCTTGTACCCTAAGTTAGCTTGTAATGGGTATTTGTGATAAAAGCCCATTAGTTTAGTATGTTAGGTTTGTTATAAATAGCATACTAGTCTCTCATCATTGCATACTGCAAATCCTAATTTAGGGTGAGAGGGTTATTTGTTATTCTTGTATACTTGTAATCTTGTTTTGAAGAAAAAGGAAAGAATAGCAGTTAATAACCAATCCTTGTGTTCATCGTGTTCTTCATTCCTTTTTCCTTACATTGAGCAACAAATTTATATTTTGTTTCCAAGGCATCCGATTCACAACAAATTGGTGCGGTGAGCGTGGAGAAGAAGCCTTCGACAAAGTATGAGATGGAAAAGTTCACCGGAGTGAACGATTTCGGTCTGTGGCGCTTGAAGATGAAAGCCATATTGGTTCAGCAGGGTTGTTTGGAAGCGTTGAAAGGAGAGTCAGCCATGAACGAAGCATTAATGGAAGCTGAGAAGAAGGCAATGATAGAGAAGGCCCACGTCACAATTTTGTTGAGCCTTGGTGATAAGGTTCTTCGACAGGTATCAAAGGAGACGACGGCGGTAGGGTTATGGGTGAAACTTGAAAGTTTGTACATGACTAAATCGTTGGTGAATCGACTCTACCTGAAGCAAGCTTTGTATTCATTCAAGATGATTGAAGACAAAGTGTTGGTCGAAAGTTGGATATGTTCAACAAGCTGATTCTTGATCTTGAAAATATTGATGTGAAGATCGATGATGAAGATCAAGCGTTGTTGCTGTTGTGCGCGTTGCCCAGATTACATGCCCACTTCAAAGAAACTCTCTTGTATGGAAAGGAGTCCCTGACCTTTGAAGAGGTTCAATCAGCCTTGTATTTGAAGGACTTGAATGAACGAAAGGAGCATAAACCTTCGACGGTTGGTGAAGGTTTGGCCATTAAAGGAAAATTCTTGCGAAAGGATAATAAGTTCGACAAGAAGAAAGGTAAAAGTCAGCAGAAGTTTTACAGTGGTGAAGAATCTAGTATTCGATGTTATCATTGTAAGAAGGAGGGTCACACAAGAAAAGTGTGCCCTGAACGCCTGAAAAATCATGGAGGAAAGGATAATGGCATTGCAGCTATTGTTCAAGATGATTTTGACTCATCTGATGTTCTTGTGGTTTCGAGCAGCAACTCGTCGAAGGAATGGATTATGGATTCTGGGTTCACTTGGCACATGACTCCAAACAAAGACTTGTTCAAGGAATTATGTGATCAAGATGGTGGATCTGTATTGCTGGCTGGGAAACAACAAAGCTTGCAAGATTGCAAGGTGTGGGATCTGTGAGATTCAAACTCCATGATGAGTCAATAAGGTTATTGACTGAAGTCAGGTATGTACCTGATTTAAAGAGAAATTTGATTTCTCTTGGTGAATTCGACAAGAAAGGATATGTTTTTCAAGGAGAGAAAAGTATCCTAAGAGTTATGAAGGGGTCGAAGGAAGTCTTGAGAGGCGTGAAGAAATAAGGCTTGTATACCCTTGTGGCTGAAGTTGTAAGTGGTTCGACAAATGTTGCATCCACAAAATCTTTGTCGAAGACAAAAATCTGGCACATGAGATTAGGCCATGTCAGGGAAAGGGGTTTGGTCGAATTGGGGAAACAAAATTTGCTTGGTGGAGACAAATTCGAAAAGCTGAAGTTTTGTGAACCCTGTATACTTGGGAAATCTTGCAGAGTGAAGTTCAACAAAGGCAAACAAACAACACATGGATCCCTTGATTATATCCATGCTGATCTTTGGGGGCCTGCAAGGTGTCCATCACATTCAGGAGCAAGGTATTTTCTATCCATAGTAGATGACTATTCCATAAAGTTATGGGTACTCATTCAGAAAACCAAGGATGAAACTTTTGAGAATTTCAAAGGTTGGAAGACTCTGGTCAAAAATCAAACTGGCAGAAAGGTCAAGAGGTTGAGAACAGACAATGGTCTTGAATTTTGCAATGAGGCATTCGACAGCTTTTGTGCTGCCTCTGGTATTGCAAGGAAAAAAACTACTGCAGGCACTCCACAACAAAATGGTTTGGCTGAAAGGTTTAATCGAACCATCTTGGAGAGAGTTAGATGCATGTTGACTAGTGCTGGATTAAAGAAGGTGTTTTGGGTTGAGGCTGTTTCGACAACAACATATCTGATAAATAGATGTCCTTCGACTGTGTTAGATATGAAGACACCTGAAGAAGTTTGGTCGGGACATCCACCAAATCTCGACAAACTGAGAGTATTTGGCTGTGTAGCCTATGCTCACATTAGGCAAGACAAGGTCGAACCTAGAGCTCTTAAATGCATGTTCATGGGATATCCTGAAGGAGTCAAAGCTTATAGGCTATGGTGCCTAGAGTCAGGTCACAGAAGAATTATCACCAATCAAGATGTTGTTTTCAATGAAGTGAAATGGCTTTCAAGAAAACGGATGATGTTGGTCGGCGTCAAGTATCCGACGATGAGTGGAATGTAGAGATTCTGTTGAGGTGGAGCATGTTGATGCCGAATTGCATATCCCGATAAAGTCAAGAAGCGATGATGCTGATGAAGTTGAGGAAACCGTTGATGACTATCTATTAGCAAGTGATAGGACACGAAGAGTCATCAAACCACCTCAAAGTTTGGGTATGCGATCTTATAGCTTATGCCTTAATCTCGCAAGTGAGGTTCGGACGAAGAACCAAGAGACCATAAGGAAGTTAGGAGGAGTCGAATAAGACCGAATGGTCAAGGCCATGGATCATGAGATGAAGTCTCTTCATGATAACAACACTTGGGAATTGATCAAGAAACCTGCTGGAGCCAGGTTAGTCAGTTGTAAATGGATTTTCAAAGTTAAGGAAGTAATCGAAGGAGTGGCGTCGAAAAGATACAAGGCAAGGTTGGTTGCAAGGGGTTTCACTCGTAAAGAAGGTATAGATTTCAATGATGTGTTTTCTCCTTGTGAAGCATAGGTCCATTCGAATGTTGCTTGCCATGGTGGCACAGCTCGATCTTGAATCGAACAGATGGATGTGAAGATGCGTTCTTATAGTGATCTAGATGAAACAATCCTGATGAGGCAACCTGAAGGGTATGTCGAAAAGGGAAAGGAAGATTATGTGTGCAAGTTGAATAGATCTTTATATGGGTTGAAACAATCTCCTCGACAGTGGAATAGGAGATTCGACAAATTCATGACACGCATAAGTTTCGTTAGAAGTCAGTTCGACCACTGTGTTTACTTCAGATTTTGTCCTGGTAATTCATTTGTTATTTTGTTGCTTTATATTGATGATATTCTCATAGCAAGTAACAATGTCGAAGAGGTAATGAGGGTGAAGGCAGAACTCAATAAGGAGTTCGAAATGAAGGATCTAAGAGCAGCTTCCAGGATTCTTGGAATTGACATTCGAAGAGATAGAAAGCAGTCGAAATTATGCTTATCTCAAGAGGCATATTTACGAAAGATTCTCGAAAAGTTTAGTATGTCAAATTCGAAGCCTGTTGTGACTCCAACAAACCCTCAATTCAAGTTGAGTATTGATCAATGTCCCAGTACTGAGGTTGAAAGAACTTATATGAATAGCATCCCATATGCTAATGTAGTAGGTTCTTTGATGTATGCTATGGTTTGTACTAGACCCGACATAGCATATGCAGTAAGTCTTGTAAGCAGGTACATGGCGAATCCTGGAAAGGCTCACTGGCAAGCATTGAAGTGGATTCTAAGGTACATAAATGGGTCTCTGAACAGAGTCTTAATTTATGGTGGAGCCTTTGGTGAAGATAGTAAAGCAGCAATCGAAGGATATGTCGACTCTGATTATGCAGGTTGTATGGATTCCAGAAAATCTATTTCTGGATATGTTTTCACTATGTTTGGTACAACTATTAGTTGGAAAGCAACACTTCAGAAGGTTGTTGCATTATCAACCACTGAAGCGGAATATATTGCTTTAACTGAAGCTGTGAAAGAAGCATTGTGGCTTGAAGGTTTTGCTAAGGAGCTGAAAATTCAAGGGGAAGTTATCACTGTTAAATGTGATAGTCAAAGTGCAATACACCTGTCAAAGAATTCAGCCTATCATGAGCGAACCAAGCACATTGATGTGAGGTTGCATTTCGTCAGAGGGGTAATCAAGCGAGGAGAAGCCCAAGTGCTGAAGGTTTCGACAGATCATAATGCTGCTGATATGATCACCAAGACATTGCCTAGTTGCAAGTTTTTCCACTGTATGCAGTTAATAAAGTTGCATGAAGAAAACTAATTCGTTAGCTGATAATAGAGTTTGTTCCAAGGTGGAGATTTGTGAGATATTGGGTCGAACTCTATTGTGTCGAAGGATTCTAGGATTGTTAGCATCGAATTGGGCCTGTTTGTTATGTCCAATTGGTTAAGTTAGCTTGTACCCTAAGTTAGCTTGTAATGGGTATTTGTGATAAAAGCCCATTAGTTTAGTATGTTAGTTTTGTTATAAATAGCATACTAGTCTCTCATCATTGCATACTGCAAATCCTAATTTAGGGTGAGAGGGTTATTTGTTATTCTTGTATACTTGTAATCTTGTTTTGAAGAAAAAGGAAAGAATAGTAGTTTGTTCGCGTTAAAAGGTGACGCGCCTGAGGATGCGAACGTGAGTTCGGATCTTCTGGTACGCAACGATTTAAATCTTTTGATTTGTTTATAAAGATGTCGCGAGCATCAAGCTTTATTATTTTCAACACAAGAAAGATGATTTAATGATTATGAAAAAGGGGAAAGCTGAAATACCCTCAATTGATATTGGTATGCGTAACGACTAGCGCAAACTAGACATAACGCATTGGGGAGATTCTGAGTAAGGGGATTGTTATATAAAGGGAATAGATGGAGCACCCTAAATATATGTAGTTATCTACAGCTTTATATATGAATATGTTTGATATGTTTGTGTGTTTTAATTGCTATTTTTATGATTGGGAAAGTTTCTCCTTTGGATTTTAAGAAACAGTAGATTATGTGGGATTCTAGTGTTTGTTATTATTGTGCTCGCAAAGATCTGTGGATCTTCTGCATACATATCCCCTAGTGGGAATCAGAGCATTTGTAGCTCGGATCTACAAGGTTCTATGGTTTGTTTGGTCCGAGGGATAGAAATTTGCTCGGCAGGGATGAGACCTTGTGCCTACGTATTCTCAAAAGGATGTTGAGAAAGTCAGAGCAATCGTAGTTCCCACTTATGCTAGTGGAAAGCAACGGGATGTTAGTAAGAAGACAGACAAATGTCATCTTAATGAAAAATGTATCTAATCTATTTCATCACATACATTTTTGAAAAGTTTGATTGATTAGAATCTTTCGTCGTAAGTATTAGGTGTTTTGCTTGAGTGTACAAGCGTTACCACTTACATGTTTAAGAAAGATGTTTTGAAAAAGATGATTAAATCTTTTAACTGGAAGTATTGGGTGTTTTGCTTGAGTGTACAAGCGTTACCACTTACAATTAAGAGATGTTTTTGTTTGAAAATAGTTTTGAAAAGTTTTTGACTGTATGTGATGTAATGGATGAGATACTTCTTCCATAGAGATGATAGATGTCTAAATCTCAAGGAGAAATTGATTGGATTAGAGGGATGCTTTTAAGAAGCCCGTGGGTCCTTGTATTGTTAGCCCAAGAGGAGGCATTCCGAGGGTCATCGAGGGTCATCGAGGGTCCTTGTATGAAGCTCAAGAGGAAGCTATAGGGTATGGCTGGTTTTGGCTTGAAAGGGATTTCACCGAGAAATCATCCTTTTTTGAATAAGAGCAATTTCACCAGGAAATTTTTACTCTCTGGGGAATTTGAAAGTGATTTCACCGGGAAACCATCCTTTCAGGGTTCTATCTTAGCGCGGGTGATTCTTTGTATTGGAAGCCCAACAGGAGGCTGTTAATTGATTTCCTATCTCTTTCATTGTATGATGCCCAAGAGAAGGCTAAACTCAATGAGGAGTTCTTTTGAACGAAGCCCAAGAGGAGGCTGACTCAACAGGGGAGTGTTTGTCTTATATGAAGCCTAAGCGGAGGCTAACTCTACGAGGAGAGTTTCTTTGTACAAAGCCCAAGAGAAGGCTAAACTCTGTTGGAGATAAAAATATCTTGTATGAAGCCCAAGCGGAGGCTAAACTCAACTGGGGATGAGTTATCTTGTATGAAGCCCAAGCGGAGGCTATACTGTGGGGAACCTATTGATTAGTCTAATTGTTATGTTATAACTAGACAGTTGTATAAATAGGTGTGTGTGTGTGTGATATGTATTCACAGGAGTTTATGAAGGAAATATAAACAATGCATGATGTTTATTTACAGCAGTTTATGAAATATAAACAAGTGTCTGTGAAACGAACGTTTAAAACGAGCGTAACTTGATTATTTACAAGTTTGAATTGTACACAAGGAAGTAAATATGTACACGAACGAGTTTTTATGTACAAAGAAAAATGGATGTACATAGGAGGGTTGGGACTTACACCATAAGGGAGGCCCATTGATTTGAAAGTAGTTTCACAGGGAATAATGCTCCTTTCAATACCAATGGTATTCAGTGTAAAATATACAGATGAAACGGAAATGATTGATTGAAGTTTTATCTGTAAAAGGTATCTGTATTATGTACAGATAAAAGGTTTGATATGTACAAGGAAAAGATTGTGTATGTACATAAAGAATGTTTGGTTTGTATACACAAGTGAAGTGAAAACAAACGATCGAAGTTTGTCTGTACTTGAGTATAAAATGAAGTATCTGTATTATGTACAGATAAAAATTTGTATGTGTTTTGAAAGTTTTTTTTTTTATATGTACAAAGAAATATTATGTACATAAAAGAATGTTATGGGACTTACACCGTGATGGAGGCCCATTGGTCAAAAAGAATTTTTACTCAGAAGAATTCTTCCTTTAGAACCAATGGATTCAGCGTATAGACAAACGAATGAAAACAAACGAAAGAAATTTGTTTACGTTTGAATATTAACAATGATAATTTGAGTATGTACAAGTAAAACTAAATATGTACATAAAGGATTGGGACTTACACCATAAGGGTGGCCCATGATCGATCGAGAAATTCGAGAGAAGACGAAATCAGTTTTATCGTTTTAAATCGGATCAATCATGGTAAAAGATGCAAGTTTGATGAAATGTTTTGAAAAATGATTTTGAAATGTTTTGAAATGTGAGGTTCATTTATGAAAAGTTTTGAAAAAAATCGGAAGTCGAAAACTTGAAAAATTCACCTTTTAAGGAGGTTTGAAAAGTGTTCAGAACGTCGTTTTCGGCTCGATTAAAATTTAATCAGATGAAAGTTTTTTCTGAAAATTTTTGCACTATCATAAAATAGATGTATTTATTGACAAGTGTTAAAAAAATCATCTCAAAATGAGAAGTTTTGATTGGTCAAAAAAATTGTGAAAGTTTGATGAAAAACATGAAAAAATTTGGAAAGTTTGTAAAAAGAATGGTCTTGGTGGGTTTTGAACCCATGACCATGAGGTGGGGCACGTGTCAAAGAGAACTTAAAGGCAAGCAGACAACCACTAGGCCAAATGCACTGGGATGTTTAGTGGACCATGACACGCGTGGACAAGGTGTTGGATTTTTTTGAATATTTGAAAATGAAGAACATCAAGAACACGCGCGCAGCCTGGGTTTGCATTTTGATTTTCAGAAATGCAAATTCCAGCTCAAATCTTCGTTTCTCAACCAAATTAAGTGATATAAAAATCAAACTTGATCGTTTTTTCATCCCGAACATGAACATGGTTGTTAATTTCATTTATATTTATTCCAGAATGATTTAGGTTTTGAAGAACACGAAGAACCCTAAACTGAAAATCTTAAATTAAATGATGTATGTTGGATGATTCATTGATTTTATTGAGGGCTAATGGTCGTTAGAGGTGCAGAAAAAGATTGTCCAAGAGATTTTTTCAATTGGTTCAAAGAATCATGATATCACAGTTCATATGTATACCTGGAAAAGTGAGGATCGAAATCGATGCTGGAGTGTTTCCAGTTGCTGTTTCTTGATCATTTAAGCTTCATCGGCATGTATGGAAGTTGTGATGATAGCCTGCTTGCTTTGAACTTGCTCCAATCTCTCCAGCCAAGTCAACCTACAGTCAGCTCAAAACAAAACTCGAAATCGAGGTTAATGGATTTACAGATTGTTGTTTATGTTTTGGATCATCTCTATGATGTATAGTGATGCTGTGTGAATGGTTAGAACATAGTTTGATCAAGCCTAGCTTCAGTTTCGAATTCCATGGCAGTTTTGGAAGTTTATGTTCATGAGATGCAATTTCTGATTTCCAGCCTTGTTCAAGTTGATTTTAAGTTTGGAACAAGTTTAATAATGATCATGAAACATGTTAGACACCAAAATTTATCATGTTTTCATTGAATTTTGAAAATTGCAAGTTTCTTCAAAAATGTGTTATGTTACTTGATTTTGATGAAAGTGGAAGGAAAGCATGTATTTGTGAAGCTTTGGTGTAAATTTGGACTTGAAATGTGATCAATTTATAGGCAAATAGGTTCTGAAATGTTAGGCAAGTGTCCATGGCATTTGGTGATTCAAGGATGACTTAAAGGGCAAGATTGTCATTTGTAAAGGAAAAGGAAACTTCCTTTTTTTTACCATGTGTTACAATCCTCAATTTGATCCTATCCTCAATCATTACTTCCAAGCTGATATTTATCAGTTCCAAAATCAAGTTGGCAAGGTTGTATTACTTCAAGATGAAGAAATCTCAAAAATGACCTATAATGTGAAGTTTTGACTTTGAAAATCAAGTGTCATGGAGCCTTATGTTTCAATTTCAAAAGTGTATCTAGACTCCATGGATTTGAGAGTTCTTGGACATTTTGGAAAGATCTTTCCACAAGCTACAACTTTCATGTTTTGAGTTTTTTCAAATTCAAATTGGAACTTGGTGAAAAAATGGCTTGAAGTTTGGAAAAAGTAAGAAATTTCAACACTTAGAAAAATTTCTAAGTATAAAAACTTTTGACTTTTTGTTGACTTTTCAAATTCTTTGATTTTTTATGATCATGATGGATCATTTGAAGTATTTTGATGTTGGAAAAAGTTTTGTATTGAAAAATTTGACCAAAAGTCAAAGTTTGACTTTTCTGTGCAGATGAAATTTCATCAGATGTTTCTGAAAACGACTGATGAATTCTGTGAACCTCTATGATGTTTTGAATCCAGAAATTAGGTCAAGATGTTGTATCTAAGATATAATGACCAATCTCTATCCAAAAAAGTTATTTCTTGTTCAAAAAGTCAGAGAATTCTCATGCCCGATCAAAACCCTAATTGGTCGATCCTCGATTGATCTGTGAGAAAATTTGATATCTGAGGATTGAAGGTTGATGATTTGATCAAGATAGATCAAATAAGATGAGAAAATCTCAAACCCTAATTAGTTAGCTCTTGAATCAGATGAAAATCTGATGAAACCCTAATTTTGACCTGTGAGTGCTACACCCGATTAATGTTGTCTGAACTGTTAGTTATGCAAATGATTCAAATATAAGGTGGTATATTAGGTCAAAATTTGGGGTATGACAGATGCCCCTATTTAAGTTTCTTTAACCTGAAAGATGGAGATGAATATCTTCGTTTTGATAGGTGTAAAGAGACTTAAATATCAGAATACGCAAAATTTGGACCTAAGATACCAAAAGATGCGGATGATGCAAAATGATTAAAAAAGTTTTACCCTAAAGGATATCAAAGAAATGACACAGTGAAGGGAAATTTGTGAATACGTCCCTGTTGGGGAAAGATTGATTCACAGAAAATGTGAACATCTGTTTCGTTTTGGGAAACAAAGAGATTACCTTCTGTCAGCCTTGTGACAATGTTTAAGGTAAGTGGAAATGATATTACCAATTATCAGCTCTGTGATAGTTTATGGTAATGAATTCTGAAGATATTACCAATTATCAGCGAAGCGATAACTATAACAAGGTAAATCTTGAGAAATGAGTTGTTGCGTATTCAGCTTTGTGAATAACAGACAGTGTTCTATCCAGGAATGAACTGGAAAGAAAGAAGTTAATCAAAACATTGTTCCCAACGAGGGATAATCTCAGCTGGCGAATGTGATAGAGAGAAGAAAATGTATTTCTCTGCTTGGGGACTTTGCCGGGGAAAAAGGAAGACATATCCTTTTCTGTTTGGGAATACTCCATTGGGGAAAAAAAAGAAAAAAGTATCTTTTCTGTTTGGAGATATTCTACTGGGAACAGACTTGTACTCGTATGAGTAAGTATGATTTATACCAATGATTTGGAAGCAAACATTTTGAGAGATGCAAAAAATGCAATGAATGATGCTATTATGTATGAATGTCATGAATGTTATATGCATGCTAACAATACTTGACAAAGACACTAAAGAGATATTTGGGAAAAGGACCGCGTCACAGTTCGAACAAATACTTGGTGAAAATTGCAGCAATGGTGCAGATATTCACTAATGAAGAATTTGAGTTGCATGTTTTAAACTTTCAGAGAAAGGCATTTCATTGGCAACTTGGTTGGGGATTCTTTTTTTGGATAAGAATACCGTCCTTTGATGATTTCTGCTGAGGAGAAGACTGTTGTAGCAGTTACGTTATCCTTCGGAGATCAAAACACTCATGGAGAAACTGTTGAAGTTATTTCCGTGTTCATAGTTTCAAAGGAGAATTTTGCTTTTGTTTCAAAATTTTGAAGTAAAAATTCATTTAAAACATTTTAGTTTCAAAAAGTGATTTTCACAATAAAAAGCGTTATTTTGCAAAACAGAATAAAGTAGGAATTGCAAACAAAAGGCACAAGGCTCAAATTTATTGATAGAATGGTAATCAGCCAAATGCGTGATTCCATGAACTGTTTACAAAAGTTGGAAATGATAATTTATTGAGAAAAGGCTACATTGAAAGCAAATAACCGCTACTATCCATAACAACTTTGAATTCCAACTGTGCTTGTTGCTTCAGAAGAATTGATTGAAGATCCGTTGATGGAAGATTCTTCATGTGGACAACATTCAAACTAACTGCAGTTACTTTGTCATTTTGTATCCTTGTTTTTGCCTAGATCGCCTTTTCAGGTTTTCGATCTATCAGGATAATTTCTGTTTATTGTCTCTAATTTTTGCCTGGATCGCCTTTTCAGGTTTTCAATCCACCGAGACGCTCATTTTTGCCTACGCCGCCCTTTTCGGGTTTTCGACTTACCGAGCTGTTCTTTTGTTTTTTTAGACAAAATATTTTTTGACTGCGTCAGCATTCACAGGATACGGGAGTTCATCGCCGTCCATGGTTGTGAGAGTCATAGCACCGCCAGAGAAGCTTCTTTTGACGATGTATGGGCCTTCGTAATTAGGAGTCCATTTGCCCCTGGAATCTGTTTGAAAAGACAGAATCTTTTTAAGCACGAGGTCGCCTTCTCGGAATTCACGAGGTCGGACCTTTTTGTCGAAAGCTTTCTTCATTCTTCTTTGGCAAATACGGGGACGAATTGTGATGCTTGATCTGGAAGGACTCACAAAGCTCCTTCATTATCTGGTTGTTAAGATTCGACCCATTATCATTGATGATCTTATCAGGAATCCCGTAACGGAAGATGATATTGTGCTTGATAAATCAGGAAACCACCTATTTGGTGACGCTTGCATAGGATGCCGCTTCAACCCATTTGGTGAAATAATCTATTGCAACCAGAATGAAGCGATGTCCGTTGGACGATGTCGGCTCAATATTTCTAATCATATCAATGCACCACATAGAAAATGGCCAGAGAGAGGTTAAGACATTCAAAGGAGATGCTGGAACATGCACCTTGTTAGCATATACTTGGCATTTATAACAAACTTGGGCATGATTAAAACATTCAACCTTGATGGTAGACCAGTAATACCCAGCTCGCTAGATCTTTTTACCCATAGTATGCCCAATGGAATGACTTCTGAATGAGCCCTCGTGCATCTCTTTGATGATCTTTGCAGCTTCATCTTTATAAACACATCTGAGAAACAACCCGTCATGATGTCTAAGGTATAGAATACTGTTGTTAAGGATAAACATTGTTGAGAATCTTCACAAGAACTTCTTATCCGTCATAGAAGCTTCCTCAGAATACTCTTGAGTTTCAAGATATCGCTTAACGTCCTGAAACCATGGATTACCATCTTTCTCTGCCTAAATATAAAAAAAAAAGTTGGCTCATCCAATCTTTAAATGGTTATCGAAGGCGCTTCATTATTCCATTTGACCTTAAACATCGATGCTAGGGTAGCTAAAGCATCATCCAAATTGTTCTCTTCTTGTGAGATGTGATCGAAAGTAATTTCCTTAAAGTAAGGAATCAATTTCATCACATACTCTCGGTAAGGAATCAAATTTGGGTGACGAGTCTCCCAGTCGCCATTAATCTGAATAATCACAAGTGCAGAGTCTCCATACACTGTCAGATATTTAATTATCAAATCAATCGCTGCCTCGATACCAAAGATGCAAGCCTCGTATTCAGCCATGTTATTGGTGCAATCTAAGCAAATTCGGGCTGTGAACGGGATGTGATGACCATCTAGAGTAGTAATTACTACACCGACACCATTGCCCTCCATCAAATACCAAAGACCACTTTGATCCTGGTTCAGGTCCTTCATCTGGACCTGGGATGTTATAATCCTAGGTGTACATGATATCCTCGTTTAGAAATTCAAATTTCCTCGGCTGATAATCATCTATGGGTTGGTGAGCAACATAATCTGCTAATACACTACTCTTGATGGCTTTCTAAGTAGTATACTAGATGTCATACTTCGTTAAAATCATTTTCCAACAAGCGATTTGTCCTGTCAAAGATGGCTTTTCAAATATGAAGTTGATCGGACCCATCCTGTTTTCTCAAGCCGTGAGTATTTTGTCTCACAGTCAGTAAACTTTTTGCTTAGGTATTATATTGCATGCTCTTTTCGACCAGACTCGTCAGGTTGTCCTAATACGCATCCCATTGAGCTTTCGAGCACTATCAAATACATGATCAATGGCCTACCCTCCACGGGAGGCATGAGAATTTGAGGTTCATGTAGATACTCCTTTATCTTATCGAATGTGAATTGACAATCTTTATTCCACCTGACCACTTGATCCTTACTCAACAATTTAAAAATAGGTTCGCATGTGGCAGTCATATGAAAGATGAATCTAGAGATGTAGTTTAACCTCCCTAGAAAGCCACAAACCTCTTTTTTCGTTCTTGGTTCAGGAATTTCTTGAATTGCTTTTACTTTAGCAGGATCAACCTTGATGCCTCTTTCGCTTACAACAAAGCCTAATAACTTTCTAGATCGCACGTCAAAGGTACACTTGTAGGGATTAAGCCTCAACCTGAATTTTGTTAGTATGTCAAACAACTTTTGTAGATGTACCAGGTGCTCTTCTTCGTCATGAGATTTTGCAATCATGTCATCGACATACACTTCAATCTCCTTATGAATCATATCATGAAAAAGAGTTACCATTGCACGCTGGTACGTTGCCTCGACATTTTTCAATCTGAAAGGCATCACTTTGTAGTAGAAAGTCCCCCACGGAGTGATAAAAGTTGTTTTAGCCATGTCTTTCGGTGCCATCTTAATCTGATTGTACCCGGAGAAACCATCGATGAATGAAAATACTTTTGCATGAGTTGTCAATATGGGGAAGCGGAAAGTCATCCTTTAGACTGGCTCTATTCAGATCTCTATAATCCACACATATTCTAACATTGTCGTCTTTCTTGGGCATAGGGACAATGTTGGCTACCCATGGAGGGTAAGAGATGACATTCAGAAATCCAGCATCAAGATGTTTTTGGACTTCCTCTTTGATCTTCTTAGACATCTCAGGATGAGTTCTTTTAAGCTTTTGCTTAACAGGAGGATAGTCTTCTTTCAATGGAAACTTGTGCACAACAATATCGGTAATCAATCTAGGCATGTCTTTGTAAGACCAGACAAACATATCTGAATACTCTCGGAGCAGTTCAATTAGTCTTTGCTTCACATTGTCTTATAAAGCAGCCTCGACTTTAACCTCTCTAGTCACATCAGCATCGCCGATATTCACTTTCTCAATCTCTTATTGATGCGGTTGGGTAACCTCCTCTTTCCTTAACATTCTCGCTAACTCTTCAGGGAGTTCACAATCTTCCTCACCTTCTTCTTCGGCTTGGTTGATCGGATTATCAAAGTCATAAAGAGTGATAGCAGAGTCGTTATCGAAGGGATCCATTAAGAGTGTGGGATTATATCTGCATGATTAATTTTATGCTTATTTTAGTTTCTTTTTTTGGATGATAAAAATAAAAATAAAGAATTTCCATTTTGAGTTTTAAAATAGTGATGTAAAATAGAAGGAAAAGGAATAAACTATTTGAATGAAAAGTCGTTCTTTATTTAATGGTAAAAACTACAAATACAAACATGGTGGCCCTACATATGATTCATTGTGCCTTGGGCAGAGCACAAGAATTATTTGCATGATAACAGAAACAAAAGAAAATTAGTCTTTGACCATCGTGACTGGGACACAGTCTTCCAAAGTCCAATTATGCAATTTCACGCCAGGGACACTGGGGCGGATCCACTTTTCAATGTCAATTTCATTATCTGAGTCATCAACTGCATTTGCATGTCCAGGATTGATGCCAGTGCTTGAAAACTTCATAGGAGTAACCAAGTTGGGTGCTTTAAGAACCTGATGGCGCAAAACTCTTGGAACCATCAAATGCTTTAACAATGAAGTCACTAGGCCAGAGTTCAAGACCACCATAGTCGATATTCATCAATGCTGACTTGAGAATTACATTCAAAGAGGAACCAGTATCCACCAAAACACGATACAAGGTAGTTCCTCAACATTCCATGGAAATATGTCGCGCTTTGTTATGGTTTTGACCCTTTGGCGGAAGATCAAAGTCGGAAAAACCCAATTGTTACTAGTTGAAATATTTGCACATTCATTCTCAAATTGACAAACCGATATCTCTTGCGGCACGAAGGCAGTACTCAACAGATTTATTAAGGCAATCTTATGCACTTCGAATCTCGCAGTAAAGAGAGGATATAAATTTTAGCGGGTGTCTGGGCAAGCTGATCAATCACTCGAAAATCACTTTTGCGAATACAATTCGTAATTACCTCAACATCCTTCTCCAGGTCAGGATTGGCACTTTGTAGTTCAGGTTGTTTCATTGGCTTCTTGCCTTTGGCCTTAGCCAAAGCATCCACATCTTATTGTGTCACAGGAGCAGAGAATATTCAACCACTTATCGTTATACCACCACTTCCAGCAAAGTTATCGGTATTAGAAACATTCAGCTCATCATCCTTCTTAGCAGAGGAGGAGACATCTTCCTATTTTACACCATGATAATAGACATCCGACCCATAATGCCATGACACAACTCTGTCACTTTCATATGACAGGGGACCGGGTTTGGTGATAGTCAATAGAACAGGTTTTGTTGGTGCAAATATAATAATCGGAGAATAAGGGATAGTAATCACATATACATCTCGTATTCTAGCCTTCTTATCCTTCTTAATCTGATTAAACTACAATTGGCCACTAGTAATCAGATACTGAATACGATCTTTTAACCTTGCACAACCATTCGAACAATGTTCACATCTCTCATCACCAGCTTCACAACCAGCGAAAACGCCTCTCTTGATCAAGTATTCCTTAAAAAAAGGCAGTGGTGTTTTTACCAAGTCAACATCCATCACCAAATTCAGGACTTTCCCATCTTCCATTATGGCTTGGACAACCCCACCGACATGTTGCGGCATCGGGTTCTAGGTAACATTAGGCCTGGCATGTTTAGGTTGAGCTTCTAATTCTATGGTTTTTGAATCAATCAAGTCTTGTACTTTGCATTTGAAAGCATAATAGTCCCTAAGGATGCATGTACCATTCTAGAGATGCTCCAATCAAACATTCCTGGAAAAGTGCATGAAAAGCCTTTCATCTTCAGTGTACACCGCCATCTTGCGGAAATAAACAGTAATGCGAGTTTCTGGACATGTCTCCTCGTTGTACTTGTTAAATATAGGGACCTTGAACTTTGGAGGAAGTCTTCCTCTAGGTGCCAATCCCAAATTAGATAAATCCAAACCTGACATTTTATGTCCCTTAACAACTTTCAACTTTTCCTCAAGGAAACGATACCTTTGATCACCAGCTAGGAAGTCAACTTCACTGCCATTCACAGAATAAGCTTCACCATTCTGATCAAAATCTGGACCTTGGGAGCGAGGACGACCTGCGAGACGATGCCCCTGCATCCCAACATCAAAGAAATAAGACCCATGTGGTGGAGTAGGAGGTGGATGCGGAAACCGACCATTGAGATGTATACTCTAACCACGAAGGTGGTCATTAACACCCAAATCAGCATTGTGTTCCTCACGCTCAACATGTGGATTTCCCATAGAAAATTCATCAAACGAATTACGACGGTCATCCTCTGGACGAGATCTTTCAACTAAGGCCCTCAACTCTTGTTGTCCTTGATTCATGTTAGTGATAACCTCCATGAACTGAGTCATTCGCGCCTCCATCTGCGCCTTCATCGCTGCCACTTCTGCTTTAAATTGTTCCATCTGTCTCTGTTCTTTGTTCTGAGTCTAGTAACGGTGGAAATTTGCAATTTTCTGCTAGATGAAAGCAGAAGTCATTGATAAGCAATTTGAGAAAAACTTGTTATGCATGGTATATATGTATATGAATATTATGCATGTGATGACATATTTGAATATTTCCAGGATTCTAACACTTTGACTCAAGTTTTAGGGCTAAACCAACAATCGAGATAATGGATACTGAAAAGTCTAATCGTCATTAAATCAAATCAAAGAGATCAACAAACATTATGAGCATGTGTTTTGCAATTCATATAATAAAAGGAGTAATCCCATCAACAAGCCTGATGGTGATTTACCGAAAAAGACAAATAAAGCATAGTCCTAAAAATCAAACATGGGGAATCCTTCAGCATCTCGTATTCCCATTTCAATTTTGAGACGCTCCATCTCCTCAATAGCGAAAGACAACTGAGCCTCCTTCTCCTTGAGTTGAGTTTCATGTAACAGCTTTTGATTGTGCATTTGCCTCTTTAACTCTTCCATCTAAGCCTTGTACTTCTTTTCCATTTCAGCTTTGGAAACTTTAAGAGCTTCGAAGTCTCGACTTTTCTACTTATACCTCTATTAGACTTCAATAACGGTTTTCTTGAAATCTGTGGAAGGAGTAGGATGGTCTTCAACTCTTGATCTCTTCCTTGCAGCATCAGAGGCTTCTCCTTTTAAGTATTTGAGTTCATGAGTTAGTTGATTCTTCTCTTGAGTAATCGTGTGATGCTTCACTTTCAGATTCTTATTTTCTTCAAGCAACGCCGATTCTGAACACGTAGCAACTTAAAATCCCCTTTTGGTACAATATCAAGCACTTCAGACTCTTGAGGATGCAAAGGAGCTTATATGGCAAAAGGCCAACAAAGGTCTTCATTTATCTTCAGAATCCATTGTATGTAAGGCGCGTATGTAGTAGGATAATTTTTATCGAAGTATTGCACCCCTTCAGTATGGATACTTCCCCAAGCTTGGATAGCTTTAAGCTTTGCCCCTGTTTCATCGGGCTCATCATAGTACAAAGTCTCTTTCATATGGCTTTCATCAGGTGGATTCTTCAAGGCATACCCTAATTGTCTTCTGGAAAGATTGGTGTTGTAGATAATACCTCCCCTTATGCCAATAAGAGGCATATTAGGGAAATCTCATCGGGTAATCATTTCTTTATACTCAGGATTGGACAGAGCATCCTTATACCAATCAAGATCTCTAGTAGAAATACCCATCAATCTTGGTAACCACCTTGAAATATTCCAAGTGTCAACAAATCCACCAGTTTGAGGAAGAAAACCTCGAAACCAACGGTACAATAATGGTGCACAAAGATGAACAACCCCACCCTTGCCCTTATAGCTCCTTGAGTGGATGGAATGGTAGACATCTCCCAAGAGCGTCGGTACAAGGTTCCTTTGAATGAATAGTGAAATAACATTCTTGTCGGTGAAATCGATCTCATTTGGGAACAAAACCAATCCGTAGATGCAACAAACCAAGATAGCATTGAACGCCTTCCATTCATTCTTGTCAGATTTAGTGTGATCTTCTTTCATCAGGAAACTCAAATGGAAGCCATCTACCTTTGCTTTACTAGCACCATGAGATTTCACAACAGATTCTCCCAAATAAAGGGCAGCTGCCATCTGACGATCATCAGGCTTTTCCATAGCAGGATGAAAAGGAACTTGATGTAGTATTGGAATATTTGGAATAGTGGAGTACTCCTCCAGGGTTGTTGCTAGAAGATAATCTGGGAACATAAAACACCTCAACTTACGGTTATAAAATTGGAGTAATGCAAACAATCCATCTTTCTGATACTCGGTAAGAGGAGACTTCAAACAAGTTAAAATTCTTCCATAGTGTTTCGCGAACATATCAAGGATCTATGCAGTAGATCTCTTAACCAACAAAAGAAGACCATCAAGATTCGGCATATGGAATTTGTAAACCACATTGTGATGATGATTGGCTTTTCTTTCAGTATCCATTTTCCAAGGAACGACCCATAACTTGACTCAAAAGTTTAGACAATCCAAGAAATGAAACAAATATGCATGTTGAGAAAATTAAATAAGAAAGAGAAAACATGAATGCAATGCACATAGGTCATCATGTATCCTGTGTATTGAACCACTGCTGTGCGGATAACAGAACCGAGCCATATGTAACACGGTCAGAGTTTTGTTCCGAATCTGAATACCATGGGTAACATCAGAAAATACCGTTCATCCAGATAATACAGAAGGTTAGGATAAATCTGAATAACACGGGTAACATAAGAAAATACCAAACATCCAGAAAATACCAAAGGTCACGGAACACGGAGCCAAATATCACATAATCAGCATCAAGAACAATGTACCTGTGATAATGATTTTTCCCATCCCCACCTAACGGGTAATTCTAAATAGAACAAGTGGTCCCTAAGTGGCACCTAGAGTCGACAATATTCCGTTTAATACCTTGCCCTTGCATAAGGGATGCAAAATAATCGTACTATCGGGAGAACCTCAGCTGAATGTGGTACTTCATGTGTCCTCACACACGTCAAAGGAACATGGGATTTCACATGAACATCCGTCTATCCTATATGCCTCTGACGTGGGTAATGGGTCTTTTACCTCTTGTAACACCCACCACAGAATATCACAACACAGCAACAGACAATGTACAGGATATATGAAAGTGATAAAATGCCACATAGAATGCAATGCAAAGCAAACAAAAGATGATGTGATAAAGTGAGTAAATAGATAAACACCCAATAGACATGAAAATAAAAGCTAGAATCAACTCCTGGAGGGACCAACAATAGGTCAACTATACCAAGTGGAGCCACCAATTGAAACCACCCGGCTGAACTTCTGACTGATCGGGGTATATCAGTGGAGTCTCCATCGAACATCTTTTATCTCACGATGGAGAAAGGAAAACATCGAGTAAACTTGAGGGAAGAAACCACTGTCTTGCGACCGAGAGATCTAGGTAAGGGAGTTTGTTACGCGAGGGGAAGGGATTAGCACCCCACACGCCCATTGTACTCTGCGGTATCCACTTCTATTTTCTAGATAGGGGTGTGTTATATATAGTTATGCTTAATCGCTACAATGCATGCAAAAAGAAAAAGAAAATAAATAAACCACGGGGAAAAGAAGAAAGTTTTTACAAGTTGTGCTTGATCGAGCCCCGTGACAAGATGCCTATGTATTCCCACGTGCAATAGGAAAGTCAGAGCGACGTAGTTCAGTTCACTTGAAAGGAGTTCAAAAGGTTTTAAACACAAAAAGAAAGGAGTTCAAACCATTATTCGGTGTTTTGTTTTCAAAAGAAGAAAAGAAAGCAAGTTTTAGTTTTAATTACATGCGAGGATGCAAAGAGAAACTAGCAAAACAAAATGGAGACTTAGCTAATGCTAGCCCTAATATTGTTATGCAAAGATTGGACCTATGGTTGAGGATGTACGGGAATCTCTACCTATGTCAACATGCAAAGTATGTAAATCCTAATGTCTAGGCTCGAGAACTATCCTAACTGAGCGGTCTTAAGGGAAAGTTATCCAAGGGATGCAAAGGGATGAAGCAATCAATTGCATTATCAAAACCACACAAGCAATGCAATGCGCAAACAAATGTCAAACAAGCGTAGGCATAGCCTTCATAGAAAATGATGTGAGTTCTTCAAAAAATGCAAACCCTAGGAAAGAGTGGAGAATCAGAATAGGGAACTGTGGCCACTTTGTTATTGACCCGATAAGGAAGAGCAACACGATTCGTGTGTGCCATACAAGATACGGACTAGAACTGTGCAGGGGATGACTGCCGACCCTTTCTGCTTGCCCCATATATCATGACTCGATAGCAGGAAAAATAACAACGCGGGTCTTTGCATAGTGGTGCCACGTCAGGTTGCCTAACCACTTGACCTATGTAAGCACAAATGTAAACACTTACTAAGAATTGCCTCCCTATGCACGGATGAGGACTTTAAACAAACCAAACCCAATTAGCACACAGAAGCGCCCTAAACAGGTCTTTAAATAAACTAGAGGGGTTCCTAAACATGCCCCAACTACGAAAGCCCCATTATGCATCTCTATTCCTAGTTCTCATGGAAAGATAAAAGCTGTGAAGCACTACTTCTCATGATATCTAGGAAAGCTGTAAGAGAATGCAATAAAATTAGTGCAGAAACTAACAAATAAATATAGAATCCGAAGTGCAATGCGAGCTAAAGAAATACTTAAGAAAACTTCAAGTACTGTAGAGTTTCGTCCAGAGTATGATGAAGGTTCCAAGTTGAATTTAATATTCCTATAAATTTAGAGAACATTGTACTTCCCTGAAGAGTTTCGTCCAGAGTATGATGAAGGTTCCAAGTTGATTTCTAGAATTTATGTTTCCTGTTTTAATCTTTAGACAGAAATGAAATCAAAGATGATATTAGAATGTTCGAGATTTAGTATATCAGTAACTATGATTTTCAAAATATCTTATGTTCTCCCCCTTTTTGTCATAAATCAAAAAGAAAAGAATATAAAAATAATAGGGCAAAATAGAAGATAATTGTATGAAGGGGGAAAAACAGAGTACAGAGGGAAATGTGCAGAAAATAAAGGTTGAAAATGAAAGTTTTTTGAATGAGACCAGGAGAAGAGAAAAAAAATTTCAAAAGAGAGAGAGGAGTGCAAATGATTTAAAAACTATGGTTTTGAAAGAATGTTAAAGGCTGAGTATATAAAAAATTTCTTGAAAACATGCAATTAATTTGTTTTAGAGCAAGAACAATGATGATTAAGAAACATAATGATTTCTGACAAGAGAGATGATGTGAAAATATAGGGAACAATTACCAATGTGACCTGCTCCTCAATGTAGCAACTCAAGCGTTTCACTCTATCAGAATTTGAACATGTGTTCATTTTCTGGGAGTGACTTTAACGATTAAGATTGACAGGTGTTGTTCTGGTGAACTGCATGCTTGTATCTCGATTTGAGTCATTTACCCTTCTCACTTCTGAAGGACAATTGATCAGAAGTTCACAGAGAATTGTACTCTAAGAGTTGAACATATAAAATTAAGCTTTTCATTCTGGGCATAATTCCATACATAGATGTTTCACAATGAAATTGAACCTATCTTTAGCAAGGGGTTTTATAAATATATCAGCCCATTGATGGTCTGTGTCAATAAATTTTAAGGAAAGAATCCCCTTCTGAATATAGTCCCTAATGAAATGATGTTTAATTTCTATGTGCTTATCTCTAGAATGTAAAATAGGATTTTTAGATAAGAAAATAGAAGAAGTGTTTTCATCTAGAGCATCTGAGTACTGCATCTAGCTGCAACTATATATTCTGCTTCTGCAGTTGATAGTGCAATAGTGGATTGTCTTTTGCTAGACCAAGATATTGATTTTCTCCCAGAAACTGGCAGCTTCCAGAAGTGCTTTTCCTTTCTATTATGTCTCCAGCAAAATCAGCATCACAGTATCCTACAAGTTTATATTCTCTGGATTTTTTGTAACACAAACCAAGTAGTAGTACCTTTCAGATACATGAGAATTCGCTTAACAACAGTTAAGTGTGTCTTTCTAGGATCTGATTAGAATCTATCACAGAGACAAACACTATATAAAATATCAGGTCTTGAATCAGTTAAATATAAGAGAGATCTAATCATACCTCTGTAGATCTTCTGATCTACTTTCTTACTTACCTCTTCCTTCTCCAATTTACACATGGGGTGCATAGGTGTTTTAGCAGGTTTGCTATCTGACATGTAAAATTTCTTCAAAAGTTCTTTAGCATACTTACTCCTATGTATGTAAGTTTCTTCTGAGGTTTGATTTATTTGAACTCCCAGAAACTATTTGAGTTCGCCCATGAGACTCATTTCAAACTCTTCCTGCATAGACTTAGCAAATTCTCTCCCAAGGGAGGATTTAGTAGAACCTAAAATTATGTCATCAACATAAATTTAACATATCAGAATATGATTTTTAAATGTCTTACAGAATAAGGTTGTGTCCACTTTCCCTCTGGTAAAAATGTTTTCTAATAGAAAATTACTTAGTCATTCATACCAAGCTTTGGGAGCTTGTTTAAGACCATATAAATATTTTTTGAGCTTATAAAAAAATTCAGGTGTTTTGAGTTTTCAAAGCCAGGGGGTTGATGGACATATACTTCTTCATCAATGTAACCATTTAGAAATGCACTTTTTACATCCATCTGATAAAGTGTGATATTGTGATTAACAACATATGAAATTAAAAGTCTGATGGATTCTAACCTAGCGACTGGAGCAGAGGTTTATGTATGGTCTATTACTTCTTGTTGACTATAACTTTGTGTTACTAGTCGAGCTTTTTTTCTGACTACTACTTCTTGTTCACTAAGCTTGTTTCTGAAGACCCACTTGGTTCCAATAATGTTGAAACATTTTGGTTTGGGCACAAGATCCCATACGTAATTTCTGGTGAATTAATTTAGTTCTTCTTGCATTGCAATGATCCAATTATTATCTTGAAGAGCTTCATCTATAGAAGTTGGTTTGGTCAAGGACACAAGACCCATGAGAGATTCTTCAGAATTTCTGAATGTAGATCTGGTTTTGATTTGATCATCTTTATTTCCCATAATCATTTCTTCAGGATGAGCTAAGTTGCTTCTGGATGGCTTTTTCTAGTTGGGGTCATTAGAAGTTTCTTTGGTGGCTTCTTATGAACTTCTGTCTTTGTCAGGACTATCTTCTGATCCTATAAATTGAACTTCTATATCTGCAAGAGAATCTTTTTGCTTTGACTTTTGAGGGCCAAGCTTATCATCAAATTTGATATTAATATATTCTTCTACGATACGTGTTTCAGTGTTATATACTATGTAGCCTTTTGAGCGCTCAAAATATCCTAACATTAAACACTTTTGTGCCTTAGAATTACATTTATTTAGATAATATTTGGTATTTAGAATAAAACAAGTACATCTAAAAGGATGGAAATAAGAAATGGTGGGCTTTTTGTTCTTCCACAATTCATAAGGAGTATTTTCCAGAATAGGTCTTATAGAGATTCTATTCTGGGTATAACACGTTGTGTTCACTGCTTCTGCCCATAAATGTTTAGCAATGTTAGTCTCATTGATCATGGTTCTAGCCATTTCTTGTAATGTTCTGTTTTTATGTTCTACAACTCCATTTTGTTGTGGAGTTCTAGGACAAGAAAAATCATGAGAAATACCATTTTTATTGAAATTATTTTCAAAGTCTTTGTTTTCAAATTCACCACCATGATCACTTCTGACTTTTACTATTCTAAACTCTTTTTTCATTATTGACTACATTACAGAAGTTAGCAAACACAGAATGTGACTCATCCTTGTGTCTTAAGAATTTTACCTATGTCCATCTGCTATAGTCATCTATGATCACCAACCCATACTTCTTGCCACTGATGTATGCAGTTTTCACTGGTCCAAACAGATCAATATGAAGAAGTTCTAATGGCCTAGAGGTAGAAACAACATTTTTTGATTTAAAAGGAGGTTTTGAAAATTTGCCTTTTTAACATGCTTCACACAGAGTATCTGAGCTGAACTTCAAATTAGGAAGTCCTTTAACTATATTGATTTTGTTAATTTGAGATATTCTTCTCATACTAACATGTCCCAAACGTATGTGCCAGGCCCATTGCTCATTGTCCATTGACATAAGACATTTAACATTCTGACTTTTAAGTTTAGAAAGTTTGATTTTATCAATGTTATTTTTCGTTACCATTAAAGAGGATTGTTCCATCTTTCTGACTAACAGCTTTACAAGACTTTTGATTAAATATAATATCATAACCGTTATCACTTAATTGACTTATGGATAACATATTATGCATTAATCCATCTACTAACAGAACATTTGTAATATAGGGTAAAGAATCGTTACCGATAGTTATAGAGCCAATGATTTTACCCTTTTGGTTGCCTCTAAAACCTACATAACCTCCAGCTTTAAGTTCCAGACTTTGGAACATATGCTTTCTTCCCGTCATGTGTCGAGAGCATCCAGAGTCCAGGTACCAAGACTGGTGTTTCAACTTTGTTGTCAAAGACATCTGCAACATATATTATTTTGTCCTTGGGTACCCATATCTTTTTGGTTCCTTTTTGGTTAGATTTTCTAAAGTTCTGTTTGAACTTAGGTTTATCATAAGATTTTGCATAATATAATTCACTATTATACTTTATGTCATGTGGGTGACCATAAGTGAAGTGAGATTTCAGAGGTGTGTATTTAATGACCATATCATCTACTTCATAATATGGTTTCTCATCTTTAGGAGGCACATATCCTAAACCTTTTCTTCTATTCCTACTTACTTTATAGATCATTGAAGCCATTTTTCTTCTGCCTATGCTTTTAGAAAGAAACTCTTGAAAACCAAAATCATATTCTTTGATAATATTATCAGTATTACTTATAACTTCTGAAACAGATTTTTCTTGATATTTTTGTAGATTTTCTTTAAAAACAGAGTTTTCAATTTTTAGTTCTGAAATGATTTCCTTAAGCTCATAATTTTCTATTTCAAGTTTCTTAGTATCTTCTGAATCAGATACAAGATTCCGTTTCAGATTCTTGTATTTGATTTGAAGCTTCTGATAGTTTTCAAGTATTTCAGATAAGCTTTATGCTAATTCAGATTTAGAAAAATTAACAGCAAAATTTGGAAATACCTCTTCTGTATTAGAATCAAATTCAGAGGAATTTGAGATGTCAACTATGTTGGCCATTAAATCTATGCTGGCTCTTTCATCTTCTGAGTCTGACGAAGCTTTAGAAGAATCTGAATCATCCCATGTTGCCATGAGACTTTTCTTCTTTTCTTTGTCAAACCTCTTCTTTGGCTTCTCTTTCTGAAGTTTAGGACAATCACTTTTATAGTGACCAGGTTCCTTACATTCATAGAAGACAACTTCTTTTCTTCTTTAGTTTTTGTGTCTAGAGGATGGATCAGAGAAGTTGCTAGATCTTATGGGATTTTTGAACTTCCTCTGTCTATTCTTCCAAAGTTGTGGAACTCTTCTGGAGAGCAGAGATAACTCATCTTCTTCTGATGATGGCCCTCCAGAGTTTTCTTCTTCTGCCTGAAATGCTTTAGAATCAGATGTTTGTTATTTTTAAGAGCAATAGACTTACCTTTCTTATGGGGCTCATCTTCTTCTAATTCTATCTCGTGACTTCTTAAAGAGCTGATGAGTTCTTCCAGAGAAATTTTGTTGAGATCTTTTGCAAGCTTGAGAGCTGTCACCATAGGTCTATATTTCTTCAGAAGACTTCTGATGACTTTGTTTACATGATCATCAATAGAATATCCTTTATATAAAACTTTTAAACCAGCTACGAGAATTTGAAACCTTGAGAACATTGCTTCAACAGTTTCATCTTCTTCCATTTTGAATGCTTCGTACTTCTGAATGAGGGCAAGGGCTTTTATTTCTTTGACCTGTGTGTTGCCTTCATTTTTCATTCTTAAGGAATCAAAGATGTTCTCAGATGAGTCTCTTTTTGTGATCTTCTCATACTCTGTGTACGAGATAGCACTTAGAAGGATGATTATGGTTTTGTGGTGATTTTTGAATTCCTTCTTCTGTTGATCTGATATTTTCTTCCTTTCAATCTACTGACCACTTGGGTCAACAGGATGAGTATAGCCATCTGTTACCATGTCCCAGTGTAATACGGTGAACTGACTTTGAGATTTTTGTATCGCAAATGTGCGGATAGCAAGAGTCGCCACCGACTTTTCTTTTATCCAATTAAGGGAAGGTGAAAAGAACAGGAAAAGACCTTCGTTAGATTCTGAGTAAGGGAGAAGGTTATGAAAAGGGAAGGTATTAGCACCCCTTTCCATCCGTAGTTATCTACGGGCTCTTAGTTGCTCTTAGATCACTTTAAAATTGTGCTTTCTGTGTGTTTGACAAAAAATGTTTTGAAAAAGGCATTTCGCTTTGACTTTGTAATGATTCATGTAGGAATGTATACAAAGTGTTCGGAAATGTTTCGTTTTTTTGAAAAGAGTTTGAACTTTGACAAAAGTGTGAGGTATGAAAAGTATTTTGTTTGAGCAAGCAACTAAAAGTCTTATTACCTACTCAGAATTGGTCGTTTTCATGTTATTTTAGGTTCCTTTAGAATAGCGCTATCCATACCATTAGTTGGTAGGTAACCCTATTCGTTGGATGTAAGCGGGACATTCGAAGGGACATCGTATGGTCATAGAAAGCAACTTGTAGGAAGTATCCTAGCACATTCGAAGGGACTATCATCATTTTTCGTAGGCGACGATCGAGGGTCAAGATCATGTATTCGTAGGCGACATCGTGGGTCTATGATCTTTGTATCGAAGGGACTATGATGATTTATTTGTAGGCAATGGTGCTAGGATACCTCTACGTTCGAGGGACTTGACCATTTGAATTCGTAAGGCAACGAGAGAGAATTACCCTAAGGGGTGCATGTGTGAAAAAAGTGTGACAATTCGGATATTTTTATCTTGAAATTATGAGTGATCTATGTCCAATTTTATCTTGCCATACACGCCTAATTACTAGCAGTTTATAAGGTGCAGAAAGTAAATTGCGGAAATGTAAAGTGTGGAAGTAAATGTCTTACGCTATTACATGGCTTTGGGGCAGATACATAATGAAAGTGCGGAAAATAAAATTCCTAATTAAACTATTACATCCCATAGGCAATTACATAATTGGAAAAGAAAAGCAATAAAAATCGTCTGAAACGGTACAACCTGTGAACAGATACAAAATCGGAAAATACGAGAGAATTGCATAAGAAGAAAATGTTGGTAAAAATAAGTATTTTTGAATGAGAAAAAGTTTTTGTGTTAGTAATGACATTAATATGATAAGATAATGTTTTGGTAATTTTTGGAATTGATTTGATAATTAAAAAACAATTAAAAGCCATTTAAATGATTAATTAGCAATTAAATTAAATATGCATGCAAAAATAATAATTTTAATTTTAAAAATTAAATAAACATTTTTCTGATGATTATGTAAAAAAAAAATATATTTTTGGTGTTTTTTAGATGCATGATAAAAAATATTAAAGATAAAATAAATTGGATGGAAAATATTAAAGAAAATAAGAAAATATGAAAATATAACTTAGTTTTGCAAAAGAGAAAAATAACATGGTCCTGACCAGGTTCGAACCTGTGACCTTTGAGAGCATCTTCCAATCCAAACGCCTTAACCACTGAGCCAACGTGTCTTTTGTGTTTGAAATTTGCAAAGAATTGTTTTTAAGGGTTTACGTGTCATGAGTTTGAATTCAAAACACAGTCAGCCGTGTGGACCCCAGTCATAACGAATGGACGAATCAGAGATCTCCCTCGCGCCACGCCAGCCTTCACCGGTCAGAGCAAGTCAACGACGCTGGAGCCCTAGCTCCGGTCGTCTTCTCCGGCGAGCAAATTCCTGGAACCTGGAAAATACGCGAAATAAAAAGCCAAGGGATACCCTACCCCCCTAAATCGAGCATTCTGAATTCAATGGTGACATTAGTTTTGATTGAAAATGCCTGTAGCGTCTAGTTCGAAGCTTAACAGTTTTCAAACCCTAAACATGGCAAATCGAGTTTCTAACGTTCAAGCTTCAAAACGATGGCCCAGATCATTCATATGGAACCTCATGAACACATTAGAACGATTAGATTCGATTAAAACAGACAAATAAATAAAATGCAAAATCAAGAAAAATATGAATATGTATGAACATGTAGGGCACGATTCAGGCTGTTTCAACCATGGGCAATGATGTATACTTACTCCAAATTACCTCAGGAACACAATGGGATGGTTTTGGATGGCTGAAATTGCCTGGAAATAGGATTTCGATTTTCACAACTTTGTGAAAATTTTGAGCAAAGTAAGGGTTGTTGTAGGGGCTAGGGTTTCGTCCTTGGCTTTGTGCAATATGATCAGTATTTATAGAGTGAGGAATTAGTGCAAAGAGAGTGAAAAAAGATATGGTATTCAATGTGAAATTAATTCCTTTCAAATAAAATCAAATTTTGGAGAAAATTTGATTTTCTCTTCCATATGAAAGCTAGCACGAAATTGGCAAGTATTGTGGGCTATCTTGGACCTCAAGTTTGATAAAAATCCAATCCTTTTGAAAATATATCTTGTTTTTATATTTTATATAATATAAATTTGAATTAAATGGTTTTAAATTCAAAAATAAATCAATAAAATAGAATGTGGTCATGGAAAAGCATCAATAGGTCACAAATAATATTATGATCAAGTTTGGATCATAAAATTATAGGCCCATTTGGAAAAAATTGGATTTTGACAAATATCTCCTTTTGTGCAATTGTTCAAAAATGCCCAACTTCTGAATAGTGTATTTTGCTCAATTTTCCACATTTTTGAGTGTTCTTAGACTTTTTAGAAAGCTCTAAGTGTCCTCTAACCAACCTCTTTGGTTTCATCTCAATTGGAGTTTCCATGCTCAATAAATCTTCAAAGCAAAAAGTTGACTTTTTGTTGACTTTTGAAAAGGACCTGTAATGTTTTGATCCATACCTTCCAAATGAAGCATTTTTTGAACATTCTTGTGAGACACGAAGTTGTACAGAATTAAATTTCCTTCAAAATGGGAGGTGGTGGAAAAATTTCTAAGAAAGTATGAAGAATTTATGCTCAGTCAAAGTGCAGTTGACTTTTTCATTGGAAAACCCTAATTTGGAAAGTTTGACTTTTGAGCAAATCTTGAGTTTTCTTGATGAATCATGATCAACCCTTGATCAAATGATGAATGTGACTTCAAAATGAGGATGTTGACAAAAAATCATGAAGTTTGACTGTATGTTGACCACTGACTTTTTGTCCAATACAACTAATTTTCAACCATCTGAGCAATTGTTTGAGGAAACTTGACTTGTGAGGCTTGAAACTTGACATGGAGAATCTTTGAAGCATATGAGGAGGCATGATGACCATTGGAGATGTTGGAAGTCCATTTTGATCTGAGAATTGCCAAACCCTAGTTTGGGTTGATTGTCTAGGAAAGGGTTTGTCTGATCAACCCTTGAGGAATCTTTGAGTATGGAGGTATGGAATATCTTGAGGAGTAGGAGGGAAAATTTTGGGGTATGACACCCAGAGATCAGCGTCATGAGCCAGAAAGAAACTTTCAATTTTGTCCTTCCAGTAATCAAAGTTTTCTCCATCAAACATTGGGGGTCTGCCGCTGATTCTGTCATTGTCATCATAATGATCATAGTTGTTCGGAACATGTTCTGCCATAGTGTTTTTCAAGATGGATCTTTTATCTGACACGATTACGTGTTAGCCCCAGAACCAGACGCTCTGATGCCAATTGAAGGTTGAAAAACACAAGAAAGGGGGGGTTGAATTGGGGTTTTGAAATTAAAGTAATTAGACAAGGTTATTTTTATCCTGGTCCGTTTGAACTCAAACTACTCCAGTCCACCCGTCAATGTGATTTTCCTCTCTCAACGAGGTCTTAATTCACTAATCAAAAATTGATTACAACTCACTAATACAACTGTCTTAGTCTTCTCAAGATTAACCACAACTCGGTTTCTCAAGGAATTTCAACTTTACAGTCAATTACAAAGTTATGTGTTTTATTATGCTTCTAAAAATATATATCACAACTAGGATTTTTTACACAATATTTCAAGCACTTATGAACTAGAGAATATGAATTTTCTTTAAGATTTCTCTTTTTGTTGTATACGCGGGAGTTCTTGTTCTCATTCTCTTCATGGATGAATCTTTATATAGGCGTCAAGAAAACTTATTCATTGGAGACATATAATCTATATACGCAATGATGACATTTGGACTTAATAGTTCTTTCCATAAAAACGAGATCCTGTGGGAAATCAGTCGTTGCTTCAAATCTTTATTTGATAAATAGTAACGCATCAGAACACCACAACCAGAACATAGGTATCAGAGTTTGTAGAGCAGCATGGTGCTTTCAGAAGTTTGACTTGAATCCTTGATGTCTTGATCATAAGATGATGTAGCAGAGCTTTAAGATTTTTTATATCAGTTGACAAGGTTTTCATCAGAGTTTGGTGCAACCTTTGGTGCTTTTAGAAGTTCATCAGAACTTCGCTTAGAACGTGAATCTTCTAACATATATCCATTGTATCATAACTTCTGTAGATTCAAAATATTAATATATATCCATTGTATCAGAACTTCTATAGATTCATATCAGAATCTTCTTCTGCTATCAGAACCATAACTTGTTCTTCTTTTCTTTTCAAGGTCAGAACTTCATATGCATACTTTATTAAACAAAATTAGGAGACAACAATGTTTCATACAAAATATTTATTTATCATGGTCAGAACATAATTGTCATCAACAGTACTTGTTATCATCAAAACTTCTAAGATTGGTGTAGAACCAAAATATGTTCTAACAATATGTTCGTGAATGGTCTTAGAATCAAATCAAAGCAACTCATTGACACAGCTACTTGTGGCTCATCTAACTTCTCAACAACCACTAGTATCAAGAAAATTATTGAAGCCATAGCTACAAATGAGCATTTGGAGCTATATGACAGGGTTGCTAGCAAGCCATAGGGAGTAATTAACTTGAAGTTGGAAGCCAATAAGAAGCTAAAAACTGAAGAGACAATAGTAGTTGAAGTAGAAAAGAAACTAAACGCAATGAATATTACTACTCAGCAGATGGCTCAAATCAACAAAGGCCAAAATGTTGTATGTGATATTTGTGGCGGACTTCATTTGACAGTTCATTGTCTTGCAACATCTCAATAGATTGAAGAAGTCAAGTTCCTTAAGCAGAATAATCCTTATTCCAATACGTACAATCCAGGTTGGAAGAACCATCCAAATTTGGGTGGAGGGATCAAAAATAGAACACTCAGCAGCAAGGCCAAAGTCAATACCAAAACTAGTATCAACAGTAGCAGCAACAAACTCCAAAGAAAGCAGATTGGGAGTTAGCTATTGAAAAGATGGAGGCTCATAATATTCAATTCCAAGATGAAACAAGGAATACTCACAAGAACACATCTGCCTCTATTAAAAATTTAGTGGTTCATATGGGTCAAATAGCACAACAATTGGCAAATGTCAAGCGCTAGGCTCTCTTCCTAGCACAACTATACCAAATCCAAGAGATAACCATGATGTGAAGGATTTTGTGACAAGAAGTGGAAAATCTTTGGGAGATGTTGAGAAAAATGTGGTTGAATATGAAGGTTTACTTGAAGTAGACCTAGAAATCAGAGCAGATCAAGAAAAGATTGAGGAAGAGGTGATACAACCAGTGGTGGAAAAAGAAAAGGAAAATGAAGTAAAGCCTAAGGTTGTTCTTCTGTACCCTGCAAGGACAAAGAAAAAAGATTTTAATGAGAAGAACTTTGACATATTTTTGGAGTTGTTCAAGAAGCTTGAGATCAACATTCCATTTTCTGAGGCGTTAGAGCAGATGCCAATATATTCCAAGTTCATGAAAAATATTATCTCAAATAAGAGCTCCATAGATATTGAACCGGTTGTGCTAACTGAAATATGTAGTGCTATTTTGCAGGGTCTGAAAGTTCCATTAAAGAAGAAAGATAAAGGCACATTTAATATTCCCTGCGCAATAGGGGATAGGTCATTCAAAAAAGCGCTTATTGATCTCGGTGCTGGAGTAAGTCTTATGCCACTCTCAATATATAACAAGTTGGGCATTGGTGCAGTAAAAGACGCAAGGATGACATTGCAGTTTGCTAATAATTTAATGAAAAGGCCACATGGGATAGCAACATACGTCCTCGTGAAGATTGACAAGTTTTTATTTCTAGTGGATTTTGTAGTTCTGGATATGCCAGAAGATGAGGAAATTCCAATAATTCTGGGACGACCTTTCCTTGAGACTGGTACGGTAATGATAGACATGGAGGAAGGTACAATGACACTCAAGGTATATGATGAAGTGTTAAAAATCAATGTTAGAGATTCGATGAAGTTCAAAGAAGAGATAGGCACAAGTAAGAATATTGATGTTTTGGACACGGTGTTCATCAGATCGGTGAATTGCCATGTTCCTAATTTGCCTCGAGAGAGAGTTTTGAGTTTGTCTATTTTTGATAAGGAAAAAGATATCAAATGAGAAGGAGTTAGAAGTTTTAGATATGATGGAAGCTCAGCCTCAGTGACCAAGATCCAAACCACATCGGTGAGAAGATTTAAGACAACCACGATCTATTGAAGTAAATAAGGAGGTAAAGAAAGGAATGAAGTTGAAACAATTACCGGAAAATTTGATGTACATTTTTCTTGATTCATAAGAGAAGTGTCCAACTATCATCAACTATGCCTTGAAAGTTGTTCAGGAAGAGAAACTTATTCAAGTACTTAAGAAGTACAAAGGTGCTATTGTATGGGCGATTGAAGACTTGAAAGGTATAATTCCTACAATGTGTATGCATAAGATTTTAATGGAAGATGACCAGAAGCCAGTAGTGGAACCTCAAAGGAGACTAAATCCAACAATGAAGGAAGTTGTGCGCAAGGAAGTAATGAAGTTGTTGGACGCAGGGCTTATTTACCCAATATCCGACAGCGCATGGATAAGTACTGTTCATGTAGTACCAAATAATGGAGGAACAACGGTGATATTGAATGAGAAGAATGAGTTGATTCCCACCAGGACCGTAACAGGATGGAGAGTGTGCATGGACCATAGAAGATTGAATACTGCTACAAGGAAAGATCATTTTCCCCTCCCTTTTATTGATCAGATGTTATAGAGGCTGACTGGCCATGATTACTATTGATTCTTAGACGGGTACTCTGGTTACAATCAAATCGTTGTAGCCCCATAAGATCAAGAGAAGACAACATTCACATGTCCATATGGTATCTTTGCCTATAGAAGGATGCCTTTTGGTTTGTGTAATGCACTAGCAATATTTCAAAGGTGTATGACTTCAATATTCACCGACATGCTTGAGAATAACATGCAGGTGTTTATGGATGATTTTTCTATGTTCCGTCCTTCGTTCGACGAGTGCTTGACAAATTTGTATATGGTGCTAGAAAGATGTCAACAAACCAATTTTATCCTCAACTAGGAAAAATTTCACTTCATGGTAAGGGAAGGAATAGTGTTGGATCATAAGATTTCTCATTGAGGCATTGAAGTCGACAAGGCGAAAGTGGAGGCGATAGCAAATTTACCTCCACCTGTGAATGAGAAGGGTATAAGCAGTTTCTTAGGACATGCAGGATTCTACCGCAGGTTTATAAGAGACTTCTCAAAAATTGAAAAGCCTTTGACGAGTCTGCTTGTGAAATATACTCCTTTTGTGTTTGATAAAAAGTGTGGAGAAGCCTTCGAAACATGGAAGAACAGGTTAGTATTTTCTCCTATAGTTATCACCCCTGATTGGTCTCTACCTTTCGAGATCACGTGTGATGCGAGTGACATAGCAGTGGGAGCAGTGTTTGGTAAAAGAAAAGAAAATCTCTTGCATGTAATCTACTTTGCGAGTCACGTGTTGAATCTGGCACAGATGAATTATGCCATTACAGAGAGAGAATTGTTGAAAGTGGTGTACGCCTACGACCAATTCAGGTCCTATTTGTTGGGAACAAAGGTAATTTTTTATACTGACCATGCTACTTTGAAGTATCTTTTTTCTAAACAGGAATCAAAGCCAAGGTTGCTGAGATGGATTTTGCGGCTACAAGAATTTGATTTGGAAATTCGGGATAAGAAAGGGTGTGAAAACACCGGAGCTGATCACTTATCCCGAATATCACCTATAGCAGAGACTGAGGAAACACACCCCATCAAGGATGAGTTTGTTGACGAACGAATCCTCACTGTGATGGGAGTTTTGTGGTTTTCCGACTATGCAAACTACCTGGTAGGTGGTATCATACCTGATGATTTTAATTATAACAAAAAGAATATGATTTTACATGATTGCAATTTTTATATTTGGGATGAACCATTCCTGTATAAAAGAAGCATAGATGGATTGGTTCTAAGGTGTGTCCCTAAGGAAGAGCAAGGAGATGTCCTCGAAGCTTGCCATGATTCAGAGTACGGAGGATATTTCAGTGGTGATAGTACAACTGCCAAAGTCCTCCAATCAGGGTTGTACTGGCCTACATTATATAAAGATGCTCATAGCATAGTCAAAGAATGCGACAAATGTCAGAGAACATGGAATATTTCAAAATGGAACCAGATGCCACAAAAGGGTATGCTCGAGGTAGAGTTATTTGATGTTTGGGGGATCGACTTCATGGGTCCATTTCCACCATCTTTCGGAAAGAACTACATTTTGGTGGAAGTTGATTATGTTTCCAAGTGGGTGGAAGCAATAGCACTTCCTAGAAATGACGCCAGAGTAGTAGTGAAGTTCCTAAAGAGTAACATTTTCTCTAGGTTTGGGGTACCAAGAGCGCTCATCAGTGATGAAGGAACGCATTTTCTGAACAAAGTGATGGACAACTTGTTGAAAAAGTACAATGTTAAACATTGAAACAACCGGCTGAACATCATCCGATAACTATATCAATGAAGTCTCAATCAAACATTTTTTATCTCGCAAAAGGAGAAAGGTAAACGCATTGCAAAAACCTAAAAGGCATAAGACACGGTCTTGCGACCGAGAGATAGGGTAACGGAATCTATTACGCGAAGAGAAGGTATTAGCACCCCACACGTCCGTAGTACTCTACGGTATCCACTTCTATTTTCTGTCTAATTGGTGTGTTTATATCTATTTATTGCTAAAATGATATATCTGTATGCTAAAAGAGAATGCATGTGAAAGAAAAGAAAATAAAGAAAACATGGGGAAAAGAAGGAAATATTTACAAAGTTTGCTCGATCGAGCCCCGTGGCAAGATGCCTACGTATTCCCGCGTGCAATGGGAAAGTCAGAGCATCGTTGTTCGGCTCATATGTTTTGGTGGGTTATGTGTTTTTTACTTATGAAAAATAGTTTTAAACACAAAAAGAAAACCCGTAGGCAAAAAAAGAGTTTACATTGGTTGGTTGCTTTTACCTTTGAAAAAGGAGTCTGAACCATTATTAAGTATTTTAATTTTCAAAAGAAAAAGAAAACAAGTTTTTGTTTTATTACATGCAAGGATGCAAATGAAACTAGAAAAAACAATCAAGGGAAAATATCTAATTTTATCCATTATGTTATCATGCATGGATTACAACCTAAGGTCTAACTCGAATCTCTACCTAAGGCAGATTCAAGAGAATCCTAAGGGAACATGGCAAAGGTTTATAACCTAAGTCTATGTCTATCTCGAATCACTAACTAAGTAGAGTCGAAGATGACAAAAAGGCATGGAAAAGGTTTAAAACCTAAGTCTATGTCCATCTCGAATCACTACCTAATGTAGAGTCGAAGACGGCAAAAAGGGATGAAGCAAACAAGTGCTTTGGCAGAAGCACACAAACAATGCAATGCAAACAAACAAATGTCACACAAGCGCAGGAAAAGGAGGAAGTCCCATAGCCTCGAACAGTAACGAGCATGTCGTGAGTCAACCAGGAGTCGACACATCTGATTCCTGTGAATGGTATCACTACATGACATGAATTGTCAAGTGTGAAGAGCAAATGGTGTCTCTACAATAAATGCGAACCCCAGGAAAGTGTGGAGAGTCAAAATAGGGAACTCTTGCCACTTTATTATCATTCACTCGATAAAAGAGGCAACACGATTCACGTGTGCTGAGCTGACACGGACTAGAACTGTGGGGGGTCAATTGCGGACCCTTTCCGCTTGCCCATCATATCATCATGAATCGATAGCAAGAAATATAAAAAGCGGGACTTTGCTTGGTGGTGCCACGTCGGGTGTCCTAACCACTCTTGACCTATGCAAGCACAAATATAAACACTTACTGAGAATTACCTCCCTATGAAGATGGAGGATTTTAAACAAACCAAACACAATTAGCAAACAGAAGCGCCCTAAACGGGTCTTTAAATAAACCAGAGGGGTTCCTGAACATGCTCCAACTACGGAAGCCCCTTCATATGTAACACCCCTTCTAAAATACCCCGCGAATGTATTAATTAAATCAGAGTTAACACGTAATCAAGGGATGTCACAATTAAAATAAGTACAAAAGCCTCAAACTTCAACAGTAATCATGCTTAACTGAAGGAAATTATTATAATAGAATATTCAAATCAATATCATGTCCTACACAGCGGAAAATCTCACAAAACCGGAATAACTTCAATTCATAAGTATTCCCAATATAAATTAAAACAATGGAGTATAAAACAAAACTCATCATCCAAACGTTTCCCCCCAGTGTTACAACTATCAGAGCATGACACTGACACACGCGGATAAAATACGACACAGCTCTACTAGCCATCCTCACCAACTCCTGAGCTGCTAACTTTAATCTGAAATCATTAAAGTAAGGGTGAGATCTCTATTCAATATAGAATGCATTATACGTTCTTTAAAACACAACGAAACAATTCAATGTATTAGTTCACTATCATTAGCATAATCATAATCTAGTTCACAAATGCATTTCACACAAATCATTATGCAAATATAACAATCAATGAAAATTGTAACACTGGAAACCATCCTAGCATGTTACAATTCCATATGCAATGCAGACTCTATGCATGTGGTACCAAACATGAACCAAGTTCACACCCTGTTCCGTTACACCTCGAAAAACAGCGTCAATCCATGATTCGCCCATATCCACTGGGTCAAGAATCTAGCCTCACCACCACTATCCATTAGGTACGGTTATTGGCTCTGCAAGTTCAATTCCACACAATGGGAATGAACCATCACCAGAATGGTTATGCATGCACAATAAAAGCATGCAACATCCAATCAACGGAATATGATCACAACATATTCCCATACAATGCCAACACCAATATATCACATGATAACAACTCAATCATAATGGATAACAGGAACAACGTATAAGTATTAGTTCTCATTCACTAAACCAGAACAATTTACAACCAATTATCCACCGTCCATAAACTACCGAAGTTTTCCAAAAATCGGGGATTCGACTCTTTTTAAAATAGTTTCCATAAAATAGTATTTTTCTTATTTTATAAGATAGTATTTTTTAATTTAAGAAATACTGCCGAAAACGGCACTCGAATCGGGGTTACGGTTTGGAAAATATAAATTTTTAAAGTTTTAAGTACTTTGAAGTTCAACACAGTGGTAACCGGTTCCTCCCAGGGAGAACCCGGTTTCCACATTTCTCAAAAACACGCCCCCTGAAATTTTGTATGGGGAACCCGGTTCCTCCATACTGGGAACCGGTTCAAATGGTTTTCTTTGAAAATTTTGAACTGGGAACCCGGTTCCTCCCCAGGAGTAACCGGTTCCCAGAAATCCAGATTTCTATTCCCCTGGTTTTTATGCCAGGAACTCGGTTCCTCCCACATGGGAACCGGTTCCTGCGACCTGCAGAACCAAAAACTGCAGTTTTTGACAGCAATCTATTCCAAACTCAATTTGCTTCCATTCAATTACGAACCCATGCATCAAAACACTCAAAATCATTCCAATTGCACCAAAATTATGCCACTTAACATGAATCTATTAATTCCATATATTCCATAACATTACTACGGTTCCAATTCATCCAATTCGACGCATTTTGGGGTTAATTCCATAAACCTAAATTATCTAGTTTTCAAGATTCCTAATACACTAATAATTCAATTGGATTCTAAAACCCATAAGGCATAATAATTGAATGAAATCACCCCTTACCTTGCGATGATTCTTCAAATTCCCGGCGTTTGGCTTTTCCTCTTTTCTCTTCTCTTCTCCAACTTCACGTATGATGAATTTTCCCAATTAACTCGCTTTTCCTTCTTTTCCTTTTAATATTCCTTTTTTTTATTCCCATAAAGTAAATAAAATAGTAATTAGTAAGAGTAGAGTATTTTACTCCTCACACCCTCTAATTACTCCTCACACCACCAACTCTTCTTTCCGTTATTTAATTAATTAATTCCAATAATTCCAAATATTAATAATTAAACTCTTAATTAAATTAATAATTAAAAATTCTAATTATTTTAAATATTGAATTATTTGGGGTGTCACATCATACATCTCTATTCCTACTTCTCAGGGCAAGGAAAACGGTAAAAACCCTACTTCCCATGCTCTCTAGAAAAAGCGGTAAAGAAATACGGTAAACAACGTAAAATAAATACCAAACGGATAAAAATCCGAAGAGCACTGCGAGCTAAGAAATACTCCGGAAAACTTCGAGTAAACTGCCATCAACAAAGCAATAATAAGAAACAGCTCGATCAATATAATCCACAAGGTGATATCATGCAACATGTGCGTGTAGAAAACAAGTCCTCATAACAATCGAAACACCTGCAAAAAGTTACATATCTAGACAAAATAACAGAATAGGTGCTTCTCGTAATATGAGAAAACACAAAGCACAATGCGTTTAAAACACAAATAGAACCACGGGAAAAGTGGCAAGTTAGTGTACCAAAATTAGGTACCTAACCAAAATATCCTCAATGTACCTTACAGAAGTCAACAAACATGTCAAAAATAATAAGGAGGCAAGAATATAATTGCATACTCATATCACAAGTCAAAATATGATCCAAATGCGAAGAAATGGGATGTGAACATGTATAGCAACATAAGAATGGAAAGCCAGGCAGCCACACACACATAATGCAAAATAACCCATGAATGATATCAAAATCGAGCTAAGTCCATCACAATAGTCCTCAAATGCAATGCTAAACATAGTTAGGGACCTAGAGTAGTTAGAAATAAAAAATCTACACTAAAATGACTTAAAATGCATTATTTACAAAGAAATCTAAGCATGAAAGATAGATTCTTAATAGATGGCAGCAACTACATTCTCTAAAGTTTTCCTAAACACCTAAACAAAAAAAGGAAAAGACCATGAACTAAACATGCAAAAGGAAGCTAGAAAACCTATACAATTATCGAACTAGTTCCTAAGAATCGAACTATTAAAGGTTAGCTTTGAAGTTATATTTACAATCCTAAGGTAAGGTTTAAATTTAACTACAATTAGATGGTAGAAAAATAACCTAAAGTTTCTAAGAAACACATGGTATTATACTCCTACAATTAATCAATTTAAACGATAAAGGAGAAACAAGCTATTGAACATTACAAACTAATTGAAACTTGAAAATTAAGTAGGTATTGAATTAAAATAGATGTAAAACTCTACAAGTCAGTAGCTAGTTCATACCAAATAAACTCAAATGAAATGCACAAGAAAAATCATGCTTAAAGCAATTTTATGCACAAAAACTAAGTCAAAACGATCAATCGTCGCTCTAGGGGTTAACTAGCATGGTACCCTAATCCTACGGCTCGACTATGGTTTCTAAGTCAAGATAACAGCCACCTAAACATGTCAAAATGTTAATTAAAAGTTATTTGAAGGTTAGAACAAGTGTTAGACATTATATACAAAGAAACTGATTCCTAACTCGCAAACAATTACCTATGTTTGTATCATACAAAAGAAAAATCGGGTAAAAACCTAAAAAGATCTAAAAAATATGAGAAAAATTCCTATAGGCTCCTAACATCTAATAGAACCAGCATATAAAACTTAGGAATTTTTGGGATTAAGAAACGATCAAAAATTTGAATCTATATGCGAAGCATTATGGAAAAAAAATCGCTTTTAACATCTTATCGAAAACAATTAAAAAAGAATCGAAATACAACTACAAAAATTCCTAAAAAAGGATAGAAAAATTCCTAAGAACCTATAAAGTCAGGAGAATTTTTATTGTCGAGAAACGATCGAAAAAATGTCGAAACGTGCAAGCTATCATGGAGAAATCGCTTCTAAACATATTATCGAAAATTAATTAAAAATTAAAGGAAATTAATTGTTTAAAATTCACAAAAAAATATCAATAAATATCCTAAGATACTAAAAAGTCAGAAACACATTTTTATGTATTTTTTATGAGTCGACGGAATCGAAATCGGAAGCAAAATTAAGCTATGTGTCAATATTATGAACATGGAATCAGGGGGTGTATAACTGAAACCTCATAATGAACTCAAACTAGCCACACGCGCTGAGGCCCAACATGTAAGGGAGTGTGATCAAAAGCATACTAGGGCCCAATCCGATTATCTCTCTTATTATTTTTTATAAGCCATTTTCATTTACCTCATTTTTTTGTGTTCAAATAATTGCACGTTTTTATGTATTGACAGATGCATCAATTGGTCACACTCTTAAGTTTCAGATTTTTTTTATTAAAATGAGAGGACACGTGGCGAGATTTGGACGGCTTAACATAAACAAAACCATGCACCAATGATGGAAGGCCACGCATAGGGATGGGGGTGAGGAACTCGCCAGAAACAGTCTTCTTCTCCGGCGAAGTCACTTACCGGCGATGATTCAATTCCCACCAAAACGGAGCAAACATATCTCAAACGACTCGGTTTTACATCGAGATTGCGAATCCAATGCCAGTTTTAATCGATTCGGACCAAAACGCCTAATGATTCTAACACAAATCAAGATCTGAAAACGTGAAATACCTCACACATTCGAAATTTACACCTAAACTTCGCTCTAACCCCAGTCTTTGTTTACGAAGAGTCTAATAACATGATACACAAAGCTACCAAGGATATTCTAAGCATGTTGCGATAAGATCCAACGGCTTACCTCTCGAAGCTTGCACAAACATAAATCCTTCAGAAAAATCTATTAGTTGCACATTGCATCTCGATGATAATGATTACTATCGTCAGAATCTTTGAATCTTGCTATGACCTCTGGTTTTCTTACTATAGATCAGGGAAAGAAATTGAAGCCGGAAAACTTGAACGCTCCGATAATAGTTGAAAGATGAGGTTTGCATTCAGGCTTGAAGACGAAGGAGTTAGCATCAATTCTGAGAAAAATCTTTTCTTGAGAAGGGAGATAGAAATCTTGGTGATATTCACGAATGAGGAGATGAACCAGAAGCATAGTTATGGCGAAGGAGAGAAAAAGGTTCTCGTTGTAGTGAGCCACGAGAGAGTTTGTTACATTTTCTTTTCTATTATGGTGAGAGAAAGAAGAGAGAGTAGAGGGTGATGCAGAAAGAGAATGAGGTGGTCCGTGGTTCTGTTAGGGAGGGAGAAAAGTGTATGGTTTTTTGTTGTTAGTTTGTTATGCCACCGTTTTCTTTGGAGTTTTGCAGCCGTTTTTCTCCTGCATTCTATTTCCATCATGCATGCACACCTCACTGTTTTGTCCCTAATGTCATAACAATCGTTGGCTTTAATTGTCACAATTTCTGAATAGAATTTCAAAATGTCGTGCACCCCCTTTTTGCACTCGATAAATCGAAATAGAACACTCTTTGGAAAAAAGTACGAAGATCAAAGTCAGAGAACCAAATTCCATGAACAACTTTCATGTTGACAACTTTTCGAAACGGAGCCCGTAGCCTGCTTTAAATCGATCTCGAAGTCATGGCATCACAACTGATTGCATTATCATGGAATTTTCTAAGTATTGCCAACAATTTGTTCATGGCCAAATGCACTACTTAGTGGCCTTGTAAATTCTTTGATATTCGACCGAATGACGCAAACCCGACGCCGTTGGAAAGATCGCATGGGATAGAACAACTTTGTAGTTTGTCGCTCGCTTAAAGGGAGCCTTAATCACGGAGAAAAAAGTGTTTGAACTTTGCCACATGACCATTCGATGAAAGTCCTGGCTGGGCTGGGCAAATTCCAAGCATGACTTACAGCAATTTTCCAACTTCAAACTGTCAATTACGGCGCTTCATATTTTTCGCTCCAACGTCCAAAACGAAATAATTTCTAAACGAAACTTGTAGAGGACACGACAAACTCCATCTTTCATGCTCGGAGTTTTTTCATGCGTCGATCGAATCAACGAGAAAACAGCCTCAAACATGTGCACAACATCTGTTCGATAAAATGCTTCCGTATGCATTGCAAAAATGCATGCACCATCTCGTATTTTGACAATTTCGAACTGTCAACTACGGCGCTCCATATCTTTCGCTCTGACGTCTGGAACGAAATAATTTCTAAACGGAACTTGTAGAGGACAGGACAAACTCCAACTTTCATGTTCGGAGTTTTTCCGTGCGGCGATCAAATTGATGACAAAAACAGCCCCGAATCATGTGCACAACAACCATTCGAATATTGCAAACATGATGAATTCTTATTTTCTAGGCTTTATAACTTTCAATCCGAGTCCCGAATGCATTTGATTCCTTCGACAAAGTTGTAGACTGTCGTGAGATGAATAACTTTGATTTTGAACTCAACTCAAATCGACGCCTCGAATCAAATGGAAAAATGACTCAAAGGGGTTAACAAAGGATAATCATACAATTATGGATGGCTAGAAAGGCTAAATGGGGTAAACAAACAAATGCCTCGGTGTGTGTCCTCCTATTGTGTCGTGTCAGAAGAATAGATGCAAAACCAAAGTGATATAGTCATACCTGACAAACTGTCATGATGATTATTTGTCGTTTTTGGCCTTTGTGTACCTCACCATGTTGGATAAGCTTACAGGTTCTAAAGCACTTCTCGTGTCATGTGGTTTCTTTTATAGCTTAGGTTCCCCTTATAGCTTTCTCGAACAAGTATCAACAAGCTGCGTCCAATAATCAATTTTTCTTGGGCTATATCAACTTCTAAGGTGCCTCGAGAGAGGAAGTTCAGGTTGAACCTTTCATCCACTCCCTACTATTCCACTCATTCATCCGGTCTTCCTCAATTAATCTGCAACTTATTGAAAACAAAACCAACAAAACACAAACAAACTAACAAAACCAACAAAACACAAACAAACTAACAAAACCAACAAAACACAATCAACTAGAAATTAAAACAAAAATAAATAAAAACAGCATGAAATAGACCCCCCCCCCACCTGAACTAAACATTGACCGCAATGTTTGAGCTTAACAGTAGAAGGGACTTACAAGTCTACTGCGGTGGTGGAGGAAGGTGAGGAAAATGCAACATCAATTGTCGCATCATAGATTGTACATCATTAATGGAAGCCCCTTAACAAAGCTGATGTGTTACCATCCGGTCAATCTCCGTCCCTTGACGGAATAGCTCCACCCCTAACGCGTCTGCTCTTCTTCAAAGAGATCCATCTTGTCTTGTCTTGAAGAGGACGATCCCTCACCCCTCTAGAGTGGAGCACTAGGAGGGTGAATCGCCCGCTCTCAAACAGGTGCATCTATGTCTAAAGTGTCACTTGCAAGACCAACATCCTCTTCCCCCTCACCGGGGTTCACAGTAACATACAACAAGTTAGTAATCTCACCAATATTAGTTCGAAGGGAATTAGGCAAGTTTAAAAGTGTTTGTCCCCTACTAACTAGTGCATACCCGTTACTACTTACCTCCAGCATCCCTTGCTGGCACAAAGCCTTCAGGTCTAACTTACTCAATGGTGGGACGGGGGTTTCTGCATCAGTAGCCAATCTACACTCGTAGTGCTCAGCAATTTGGGTAATCAAACCTCCTGTAGAAATGGCACATGTACTAGCACGCCCTATGGCACTTAAGTGCTCAGCAGCAAAAGTGGCTACATTAACGGGTACATCATAGGCCATAGCATGCAACAAATACAACTCTTTTCTGGCCACCACCCCAGTGCTATCACCCCTACCAAACATATTGAAGGCCAAACCCTTCTGAGCATACCGGAAATAGGGATTCTGTGGGGAGGAACCGGGTTCCCAGTGCAAATTTTCAAAAACTGGGCATTTTTGTACGTAGGAACCGGTTCCCAGTAGGGTAGGAACTGGGTTCCCATACAAAATTCCAGGGACGTGATTTTTCAAAAACTTGGGAACCGGGTTGTGCCAGGGTAGGAACCGGGTTCCACTGTGCAATTTTTCAAAATACTTAAAACTTCAAAAATTCATATTTTCTAAACCGTAACTCCGATTGGAGTGCCGTTTTCGACATTATTTCTTAAATTAAAAATACTATCTTTTAAAAAGGAAAAAAATATTATTTTATGAAAATTACTTTTAAAAAAAGAGTCGAGCTTCCGATTTTTTGAAAAGTTATTAGTTTAAGGATAACGGGAATAGTATAGGGATTGTCTGATTTATTGAGTGGGGAATACTGCTTACCATGTTGTATTTTGATATTCATTATGATGGAATGTGATACATGGGTGTTTGGCATTATGTGAATTATATTGATATTATGATCTGTGAAGTGATGTTGCATGCTTTTATGATGCATGCATGAGCATTTGTTAATTGGTTCATTCCCATTGTGCGGAAGTGAACTTGCAGAGCCAATAGACTTACCAGGATTGTGAGGTAGTGAGGCTAGATTCTTGACTCAGTGTTCTGGGCGAATCATGGATTTCCGCTGTTTCCAAGTGTGATGGAAAAGAGGGTGAACTCGGTTCACGTTTGGTACCACATGCATAGAGTCTGTATTGCATATGGGATTGTAACATGTTAGGATGGTTTCCAGTGTTGCAATTTCCATTGATTGTTTAATTGCATGATGAACTATGTATAATGCTCTTGTGAATTGAACTATGAATGTGTTTTGATAATGGCCTAACGCATCGAATTACTCTGTTGTATTTAAAAACGTATAATGCATTTTATATTGAATAGAAATCTCACCCTTACTTTAATGATTTCAGATCTGAAGTGATTAGCTGCTTGGAATCGGTGAGGATAGCTCTAGAGTTGAGTCAGTTAGTTAATCCACGTGTCAGTGTCGTGCTCTGGTAGATGTAACACTGGGGAAACGTTTGTTTTGAAATCCTTTAATGGATATCCTTAACGATTTTGAATTATGTTTGGTTTATTCCCTGGAATACTTATGAATGATGTATTCAGGATTGTTACGTTTCATTTCCGCTGTTAAACGTAACTTTTGGTTTATTTATTTAATGAATTCCTTCAGTGGAAGCATGACATCTGTTTTGATTAATTTGAAATATTTAAATTGTGACGCCTCTTGATTTGTGATTAAAAACTCTGATTAATATTTATAAAACGCGGGTAATTAGAAGGGGTGTTACATAATTCATTTGTACTGCTTTACATTATCTAATTCGCATCCCGCATTAGTAATTACTTTTTACATTTGACTTCACATCTTTAGTTAATAACTAAGTTAATTTCTCCCATTTTACTATATTTGCATTTTTATAATGTTTTTGAATTTTAGACTTTACATTGTTAATTTATAGTTGAATATTTTTTGAATCAAAATAGTCCTAGTAACTTGCATAATTTTAAATTTTGCACATTTGTTTCTTTTTCACCTTTTAAAATTCTTATTTTTTTATAATTTTTTATTAAATTACTATTTAAATATCACTTTCCATTAATAATTAAGTGTTAAATTTAATTATTAATGAAAATTCGTATATAATTAGTAATTGTTTTAATTAATGTTGTTATGCATAAAACAAAACAAAAAAGTTGTTCCATCGATCCCACTCTTCCATCTTATGCGTACCACCACCACTATTTTGCTACTCCCTGCAAAAACAAGAAGAAACATGTATCAGTACAATTTAAATTCCTCCACTACTCCATTACTCAAAACCACCTCCAAACTACCTTTAACCCTCCTTCCTAAAACTTCATACTCCCTTCCAGTCTTCAACCCATTTTCCTCACTAACTCGCCTTCACCACCATCACCGAAATGCACCCAGACCAACAATTTACTTACCCCACAACAACACTCACGCTCAAAACCTCGACCAACATTAACATCGAATCATACTCAGCTCGCACCATCACAACCTCACCTTTAAACCTTCAAACCCCAAACCTTTCATAACTCCAACCTTCACCAAAAAAAACTTCAGACTCATACACAACAACTCCCTCTGTTTGAAATCACTACAACCTTAAGAACCTCCACCTTTCCACCTCAAATTCATATAATACACCATTAATGTTCCGCTACAAAAATCCATTGAACAACCATAAAACCCAAACCAGAAGCAAAATCATAGACGCACAAAAATCAGAAGTAGTGACAAAAATCAAATCCGGAGACGAAGAGAACAGATTTGAAACGCGCATAGCAGGGAGATTTCGAGAATTCACCATCGAGACCTTTAGATGGATAGAATTTTCTTAATATTTCTGATGATTTAGTGAATAACTTCCTTCTCCTTTCAATTTTATATAAGTATTTATAGAATTACCAAAAGAAAGTTCAGCAAAGACCAAGTTTAAATTTTTTTTACAAGATTATTAAAAATAAAATATATTACATAAAATAAATTATATATTTAAACATTGACTCTTCAACTTTTAATTCATTCATTTGAAGAGGCAAAACATCACCTCTTCATCATTTTTTTTTATAAAAACCGACACATGTGTAAATTGAAAAATATTCGGTCTATTTCTAATATAAAATTTGAAATTTTAATTAAAATTAACTAATTATTTATCAATGTATTTTAAAATTTTGATCTATAATATATTTTAATTTTTAAATATATTAATAATTCAAAATATTTTATTTTAAAATTGAAGAAATAATAATAATAATAATAATAATAATAATAATAATAATAATAATAATAATAGTCTTACTATAAATACATTTTTTTTATTTGATTTCCTTTTCCTCATGCCAAAATATTATCCTTGTTTCAATATATTCAATAGATTAATAAAATAATATTAATAATTAACAGTTAACAACAATAAAAATATTGTTTCATGCTAATTTAAATTGCCCTGTTCCTACAAGTCTTCTTTTTTAGTAGAAATGAGTAATCTTCCTTCTACATTAAAATTGTATATGTTGAATATTAATTTAATAATTACAAAAATAAAGTATTTAATAATTAATAATGAAAAAAATAAATAAGTAAACATTAAATAAAGTATAGTTTATAAAATTATGATCAATAGCAAATTTTTAAAAATGGCAAAATATTATATAATTATATAATAAATATATAGAATATGAAGATATAGATAGATGTGAATTTCGGAAAATTTGTGTTAAAATTACTTAATAAAATGTTTGTTAAAATTGATTAATAAAATGTTTGTTTAAATTAATTATGAAAATGTTTGTTTAAAAACATTACGTGCTTTAAATAAATTATATATTTATACAATGACTCTTCATCTTTCACTTCATTCATGAGAAAAAGTAAAACTTTGAATGTTGTGTCACCATGGATGATAACATGATAGAAGCAAGAGAAGAACTAATGGTTTCACCATCATCCGGTGAAAACAAAACTCGAAGAACTGCATATTTTCTCAAATCTTGCATCCAACACTCTCATCTTCCTCCACCCAGTTTTTCTATTTCCTCTGAAACCATAACAAAGTTGCCACTAGAGGTAAGGTACAATGGATGGAGACCACCACAAGAAGAATGGAAAAAATGGGTCAAAAAGTTACAACCAAAGTTTGAATATTTATGGATACAAACTGGAATATATTATGCAATCAAAGCTTCTACATATGAAATCAAAAGGGATGATGATTTGATTCTTGAGCTTGTCAATAGATGGTGTTCCAAGACTAATACATTTGTTTTCCCTTGGGGAGAATCAACAATAACATTGGAAGACACAAAGGTTTGTTTTGGTTACTCTCTTTTGGGTTATTCTGTTACTAACCCTCTTATGAACAGTGAACAAGTAAAGGCAGAAGAGGAATTAATGGAAGCAAGAAGAATGTTTAATAAGACTAAAGCTAAAAAAGTGAATCAAAGAGCATGGATGATGTATTTTATGGAGACTGAAAGTAAAGTGGAGCATGAAGCTTTTCTGGTTTATTGGTTATCAAGGTTTGTTTTTCCTGCAGATGCTTATGAGATTATTCTGAAAAGTGTTATTCCTATTGCAGTACATTTAGCTCATGGAAATAGAATAGCTCTTGCACCTGCTGTTTTAGCTAGTATATATCGAGATTTGAGTTTACTTAATAGTGTCATTACAAAAAATGCTACAAAAACCATGAAGAGTTTAATAGTAACTATTTGGTCTCCTTTTCAATTGGTTCAAATTTGGGCTTTAGAGAGGTTTTTATCTCTTCAACCTCGTCCTTATATCATAGGGCATGGTTTACCAAAGGTGGCTAGATGGGGTGGAGTTAAAGTAATGAAAAATAAGAAGTTGAAAAAGGACTTGGATTGTGCAGGATTTGGAAATGGTTTTCTGTGGCAACCATACGAGAATTCACCATCTGTTGAGGTTTATAATGAAAGAGATATGTGGAAATGTAATAATCCTTGTTTAGACAAAGAGTTACTGTCGTTTAAGCGGTGTTTGAGGGCCTGTGAGTTGGTTGGGATGGGATGTAAAGAGAAGTACTTTCCTCACCGCGTCGCTATGCAATTTGGTATGGATCAAGACATTCCCGGTAAGGTTGCTTTTTGTAAGAAAGATCCTTGGATGAGTTATAGCCAGCCAGCGGCATTGGTGGATATGGATTTGCTCGTTCAGTTGTGCTCTAGCAAGCCTGGTGTTACTTCTAGATACTATGATTGGTGGAAGCAATCGAAATCGAGCGAGGAAGGAGATAACAAGAGAGTTAAGGTTGAGAAGCATCAAATGGAAGGTTTTGATGAAGAGGATGATTTGTTAGTTTATGAAATATCAAGTTCTGATGATGAAGTAGTTGAAATTGGTAAGAATTTGTCTAGCAATGAAGAATTTGGTGATTTTACATCATCAAAAGTGGGTGATGAGGGTGAAATTAATAGTCAAAGTTGTGATAGAAATAGTGAAAAAGAGGAAAGTGTTAATCCTTTTACATTAGACATGGAACATGATCTTGAAAAGAGGATTGAAAAGCTTGAAAGAATGATGTCTAAGGTTAAAGAAGCGAGATTTGGAAATAAGCCATAGTATTCCTTGAAAGGACCAACTTGTTATTCCTAGTTTTGTAGAACAGCTTATTACTAACTCACTTTGTATGATGCAGGCTGTAGATGTGATAGCTGTTTTCATTTTGTAGTATGTAATTAGTCGTGGAAGTGAATGAAGTTACTGATTTTGTTGTAATTATGATTTGATCTGTTGATAACAAGTAGCTTATTATGGATTTGGATTAATGAAATAGCAGAATTTAACTACTCCTTCGTGAGATTAAAGACTAGTTACTATCCTTAAAAGATTACGTAAATTGATGGTGAGTGAAGCTGCACTAGTTTTATGACTTCTTGAATATATGGTTATTAAAAAAGATTTTCATTGAAGTATTAAACTAAATATTGGAGTTGATTTTGATTTTCATCATGCACTCTTTAATTATAATAACTTACATATCCTATGAATATCATGCACTCTTTAATATAATACCTTACATATCCTTTGAATCTCAGTGCAATGCTCACACTTTAATATACTACATTTAACATTTAATGGTAGAGATGTTGGTTGGTCCTCCATATTTTATGTCTTAGAGCCTTGGTCACTGCAGTAGGTTTCCAATCAAAAGATGGAATGGCTTCAAGTTTCAGGTATCCCAGCTCATGCGTGGGGTGTTAGATTATTGGAAGCTTCGTGAAGAAGAAAGAACAAAACTCAAGAGAGACACAGATTGAAGCAATTGTTTTGATTATTCAACTTAAAGTTTTTGGATCAATTCAATACATTATATATGCCTATAATCAAGCTTGTAACAAACTTAAGAAACATGAAACTAACAATATGCCTAAAGTGGAAAGTTTGCTAATTAACTTTTGAATACTTACTAAAAAGGGAAAGTTAGTTAAGAAATTAAAAACTAGTTTATATCCATCACTCAGAGATTTAATCTTTCACGATCTCTCAATATTCCCCCTAATGTGGGAGCACGTGGGATAAGAGATTTTCAGGGAAGAAAGAAAGTCAAAGTTATTAACTGACATACAACTCCCTTGAAAATACGAATTCAACTGTCCAATATTTGACTAAGTGGACGACGATCCTTTCTAAGGAAACTCTAGGTCCTGGAGACCCCTAAAAATACACCGCCCTCAAGGGGAAAGGACAAACTTTAATCCATACATATCTTCTCCAACCTAAAAGAGCATCATACTCGCTATAACCATAACACACAGTTAACTTAACCGTCTGTCTGCAATCAAGTAGCGCAGGCCACCAATAGAGCCTTTCACCTTACTTGAGTTGGTTCCTTAAACAGTCTCAAATACCACCGTACATGGCTTATTGCCGTCGTGAGAAAGTCCTCACCACCGAAATGTGTTATACACTTACAAAGGCCTCTGAGTCTTATTGCTCTTGTAGGGGAACACGCACACCTTCACTTTTTGACCAGTACATACATCAAAAGCTTGAGTTCTTCCTTTACTTGCCGCCTTGTTGGTGTCATTTTTAACTTTATTATATTTTTATCAAGTTTCAGAATTTTTACAACTATACTATTTTTTAAAACAACCCTTTTTACTCTAACTTTACACAAACACTTTTATTCCACCTCCCATATTCTTTATCCTTAGGTTCAAAACCTCTTAATTCCCCCAACGACTATTTATCCCTTGTTCTAATATCTTGGGTCATCTTATTCCACATATTATTTGCATTTCCTTGTGTTTGTCTAAACCCTTCCTCCAAGATCTTGTGTTTGAAACTTCCTTGTTTTTCACCTTTGAAATGCCACCACTTGATATGTGGCGCTCCCGTCATACTTTCTCTCTTTACTCTCCCCTTAATTCTTGCATTCATAACTAAAACTCTATGTTGGCTAGTTAAGCTCTCTCTTGGAATAACTTTATAATACCAGCAAATCTTTTTATCTAACTTCCTAATAAGAAATAAATCTATTTCAGAATATGTCTTCTTACTTTTATATGTGATAAAATGCTCATCTCTTTTTCTAAATAGGGTATTTGCTATAGTAAGATCTAAAGCCAACGAAAACTCCAAAATGGATTTATCCTCCGCATTAACCTCACCCTAGACCATATCCTCATTCATGCTCCCAAAACCTCTTAATACACTTCCTAAATGTCCATTTGGATCCCCTCCTAGAAAAAACTTCTCTCCTTGGATATATCCTGAAGTCATTTTTCTAAACCATTCAAATATTTACCTTAAGGTGTTTTGCTAATCCGACCTAAGGTGTGCGAGCACTAATAACATTAAAGGTGTCTTGTTCCAACATAAATTGCAATACTATGATTCTTTTTCCTACTATTTTGACATATACAATAACCTTTTACCACTCCTTGTCCACACTAATTCTCACCCTATTTCTTGACACACGAAAAATGCAATAGTCGAACCATCCATCTTGAATCTCTTGAGTATCTTTTTGACATACTTCCTTTGATGCAGCACCCTATCTTGTTTCAAAATTTGAAATTTGATGTCTAAGAAATAAGACAATTTTTCAAAATTCGACATTTCAAATTCTCTCATCATGATCTCTTTGAACTTCGATAAATTCTCCAATCTATTTTCAGTTGCCAGCAAGTCATGGACATATAAGCAGGTGATTGTTATATTTTGTGCCATAACCACTACAATGAATTACACTTTTTATGACGACGCTTTCATCTCGAACTTGCTAAAAACCGAAAGTATATGTCCTAGGAGCGTCATGTTTGATTTTTTTAATAAAATAAACAACATTTTACCTCAGTGTTATAAACAACTGAGTAAACAAAACTATAAGTGAGTGCCAATTTTTATACATAAAAGAAATAATAAACCTATTATGTTAGTTTTTCTGGAGAACTGGTGTAATATAGATATAAGGTATCTCGCTTCGAATCCCTATTACCGCATTTAAAAAAATTTAACGATTTATCAATTGGCGTATTTTCCAGATTTCATATTTTTCTTTGTTAATTAGTAATTCTAAAATTCTTTGCTATCAATAAATAAGAATAGACAATTATAGAAAAAGGAAATATTTCATTGATAATAAAAAAACAAGACAATAGAGAAAACTATTCCACAAATTCAAACTTCTCAGCCCACTCAACTTCAACATTACCCTTCATTATCCCTAACTTAGAGAAATATTCAGAAAGAAATCTTCCAATGGTATGAGGAAAGTCATTTCCTCGCGAGAAGTTCTTATCATTTTCTTCAAGAAGTTGAAAACAGTAAGACGAAGATTAAATTTGGCGTTGTAGATGAGAAAGTACAAGAGATGTTTATCATACTAAGTAAGTGTTTCCAGTTTTTTCTCTCTTGGTCGAAGATTTGCCACTAGAAGTTGAAATCAAAATTTTGAAATATGGAGTAGAGAACCAGTACTGGTGGAATTATTGTGGTTCGCATAAATTCGGTGAAGTTGGATTGAGTAGACATTATTAAATTCATAGTGTTTAGCACAACTACTTGTCTCTTGACAGTTGATTGTCATAGAAATCAGTGATGAAGTAATGAAGAAATGATAGCCATTGACATATGACTGACTATATGACTTCATAATGAGCAACTGGCACACCGAAGTTATTCATCTAGGATTTTTTAACGAGATTAGTATATTTGGGGCCATGTAGAATATGAAAGTAACCATTCAACCTTTATTTGTTAACAATTTTTCTTGGTTTAAAACGATTGAAATTATTGAAATCAATAAAATTTTCATTGATAGCTAACAAAATATTTGCATCCATTTTTTGAATAAAAAAACTTTGAAACAAAGAAACAAGACGCGCAGAGTTTGAAATGAGATGTTGAAAATACAAAAAGACTTTGAAACAAGGTTTGAAGATACATGGAGTTGGAAATGGGACATTTAAATAGCTCAAAAGCCTCCTTGAAAATCCAAAAGAGACCTTACGACTTGAATATAGATGGTCATTATCATTCTAGTTATATGATTTCAATGCATGCGCTCCACATTTTAATTAGTTTTAAAATAAAATATTACCTTGTATTTTAGCATAAACGAGGGGGGAAATAAAATTGGAACCTCTCTTTCTATTATGTTTTTTACTTGTAAATTAAATTATTTAACCCGTCGATTTTCATAATAACTGAGGGATAAGATAATCATATTTTAATGTTAAAACTAAAGGATAAAAAACACAAGAAAGGGGGGGTTGAATTGGAGTTTTGAAATCAAATTAAATTGACAAGATTATTTTTATCCTGGTTCGTTTGAACTCAAACTACTCCAGTCCACCCGTCAAGGTGATTTGCCTCTCTCAACGAGGTCTTAATCCACTAATCAGAACTTGATTATAAATTCACTAAGACAACTGTCTTAGTCTTCTCGAGAACAACCACAACTTGGTTTCTCAAGGAATTTCAACTTAACAGTCAATTACAAAGATGTGTGTTTTATGATGCTTCTAAAAAGCTATATCACAACTGCGATTTTTACACAAAATATCAAGTACTTACGAACTAGAGAATATGAATGATTTGAGATTTTTCTTTGTGTTGTACGTGCAGGAGTTCTCTCTAGTCAACAACTTATCCATTGGAGACATATAATTTATATATGGAATGATGATAATTGAACTTAATTGTTCTTTCCATAAAAGCGAGATCATGTTGGAAATCAGCCGTTGCTTCAAATCTTTATTTAATGAATGACAACGTGTAACGCCCCGAATTTAATTAATTAGTTAATTAAGTTATTGAAGAATTTAATTATTGGATTTAGACAAAATCTGAGAATTAATCAGAGAAATCGAATTTGTCGGTATTATTTAAGAGGCGTATTTGGATTATTAAGTCGGGTAAAACGGAATAATTATAAGGATGATATTATTGATTTAATTGGAATTTGTTAGTGTTTTAAGTTGGCATTACTTTTTGGTAAAACTAGGCTATAGCAATGTCTTGATAAATGTCATGACATTCAGAGATTGAAGATAAATCCTACTTGACAAGGATGTTTGAAGTACCGAACCGAAGCTAAAAGTCAGCCGAATTCTCAGAAAATATTCGATGTCATAATGTATGTTATGACATTCGGTGACATTCTGCTCGAACTGCTTTTCCCGAGATTTTTAGGAAGTTTGTTGAGCTGCTTTATTATGTTTTTCTGTTGTTAAATTGCATGCTCACGTGGCTGTTAGGTTAATCTTAGTTAAACCTAAATTGGTTGTTGATAAGACCAAGTTTTTAGGATTAATTAAGTGAACCCTAGCTATTATTATGGAAGCCCAAAACTGAAGTTTCAGGACTGCTTCTATAATAGGAATAGAACCCTTACACTGCTGTTGCGCCTCTTGAACTGTATTGAAGATTTAGCAGGTTGTAATTTGTGTAGTTCTAGTTACTCTTGTGAGCCAAAAACAATTATCAATTGATAAGTGCTTTGGACTAGGATTTGTTTGTAAGGGTTGTTTATCACTCAAAGCTTTGAAGCACGAGTGTTTGTCTCTTGATTAAAGCTTTGAAGCAAAATCAAGATAGTTTATTGAAGTGTGTCTTCACAATTCAATTAATCAATAGGTTGATATCATTGTAGATTGAGGGGAGTGAGTAGGAACTCAGGTCTAAGTAGGACTTAGATTGAAGTTGCATTGGGTAGGTTTTAAGTGAAGGAGATAAACTGGTTGGTTTATTCCTGAATTAATTCTACTAATAGTGAATTTCCTCCCTGGCTTAGTAGCCCCCAGATGTAGGTGTAGTTACACACTGAACTGGGTAAACAATTTATTGTGTTCTTTACTGCTGTTTGAATTTATTGTGTGTATTGTTAACAGAGTGTCAGATACTGTGTCATAACATTCTCTGTGACATCACGTATCTGCTGCCAGGAATTTTAGAATTATTCGGCGAAGAGTTGGATTATGGGTATTAGTTGATTAGTTGGTTTAATCGGAGAATTACTATTAGAATATTATTTGTGAGTCGGTATTATTTAATTGATGGGTGGAGGAAGTTTTAGAAAATAATATTATGAGTAGTAGATTATTTATTTAAACTTTTGGGCTTAGGTTGTCATGTTGGAAAAATTGTAGAGTGGGGGTGTACAAGAGTAAGGCCCATTAGATTAATTAGAAATAACAGTAATTATATTATTATTATTTTATTTATTGGATTAAAAGAAAATATAAGGAATTAGGGTTGGGAAGAAAAAAAAAGAAGGTTGTTGTACGTGGGAAAAAGAAGAGGAATAAGGTTTGGGAATTAACCGCCGGGAGAGGATTGCATACCGAAAAGCCAAACCGTAATGCGACCGAAAATTAGGATGTGATCGGAGAGTTGAACTGCTTCGAATCCAGGTAAGGGTGGGGGTTCTAACTCTCTAAACGGGTTTATGATAAATCGTATGTGGGGTTAAGATTATGTAAAATTCTGCAATGAATTGTTGTCGTTAATACAGTGGTATAATTGGTCATGTGAGAGTTGATTGTTCATGTTAATTTTGTTGTCGATATGTAACCGGATGGATTATTCCTCTGAGTATGGGTTGTTAAGTTGAGTTTTGTGGATTTAATGATAACAACACTAATTGTTGTAATTCGTGTGGATCGATAACATTTTAAAGGAGAAAACTTGACGGAACGAAGAAAACTGGAAGGAGAAACATAAATGTAGATGCAGAAGAGAAATTTTGAGACGGGGGCCACTAGCTTGGGGGCGGACGCCCTAGGATGATGAGAGGAAGTGGCTTTGCCACGTGGGCACTATGGAGAGAGCCTTGGGAAGAGAGGGCGGGCGCCTCCACGGCTTTGGGGAGGGGGTGGTCTTCTCAAGGACTTGAGGTGGGCGCCTCAATCCATAGATGGGGCCACTGGTTGTTACCTTTTGTACGTGTGAGATATATGTTATGGCATTAGTTCTTGTTAGTTACTAGCATGGTTCTTTAGATCACATGGAAATAGCTTATATATGTAGTTGGTAAGATTAATTAATTGATATACCAGTAGCACAATAACAATGGTAGATGAATATATTAATTGAAACTCAGTCAACTAGTCTGATTAATAATTGCCAGCAATACTGTTTGTAGCATAAAACGATAATTTGACGAAACTGGTATTTTTAGCAGTAGCAGTGAGAATTAATTAGTTGAAATAGCAATGGAGTAATAGGGTGACAGATAACTAACGAAATTATCAGTATAGAGGGTAAAGATCAGCGGTATGTTTGGACCTGATATTAGTATAATTTGGTAGTAGTATAAATTAGTAGCAGTGGTTTTGGTAATCGAAATAATTTGGTAACAAAGATTTATTTAACTGATAGCAGTACAGTGAAGTAACTAGAATTGAATGGAATTCTTCGGAGTGGTTCGTATACGTTAGCAGAATAAATGCTTAGTGGAAGAAGTAATTTTAGCGGAACTGAATAATAGCATTTTGTGTAGTTTTGGGCTGTTGGTTTTTTTAATAGCAACGAATTAAATAGATTAGAGATGTTTAGAAGAGTAATAATTAATAATACAAAGACTAGTAGATAGAAACTTAGTAGAATGTTGTAGAATAATTATAACAGTGTTGTTTGTTTGTGACGTATCTGTGAAGTTGTTGTTGTTGTGATGTTGCTATGAATTGTTGCTTAAATGTGAAGTTGTAGGATGTTTCGTACTGATATTAATTTTGTTGTGACGTGATGATGTTTGCGATGAGAAGATGAATATGTTGTTGTGATACGTTGTTGAATACGTTGATGACGTTGTAGGTCGTATGACCAGTGTTGATCTAAGTTGATGTCATTGATGCATATTATAAGTTGTTGTTGATGCGCGTTGTTGTGTATTTGTTGTTAAAGTCGAGGTCGCATGGCATACATTGCATGATTAAGTTGGCCTTGACGGCACCACGTTGAAAGTTGAAGGCTTATGCCTTGGCCTTGATGGCACCACGTTGAATGCTCATGCCTTGTTAATGTAACGCCCCGAATTTAATTAATTATTTAATTAAAGTATATAAGGAATGATCTATTGGAATTTAGTTGAAGTTGGATTTATCAGTAGAATTATAAGGAGCATTAATAAATTGATAAGTTGATTTAGGGTGATTAAGTGAATTATCAGAAGTTGGAATTAATTAGTGATGAATTAATTTTATTATAGAAAATTATTGGAAATAATATTATAAATAAGTGTGGATTAATAGAGTTATTTAATTGGTGTTAGAAGTAGTAGAAATGAGGTGTGAAAATTAAGCCAAATAGAAATAATAGCAATATTATTATTATTATTATTATTATTATTATTATTGTTATTATTATTAGTATCATCATTATTATTACTATTATAAGTTGGATTTATTTATAAGAGATATAAAAGGAGAATTATAAGGGTTTAGTGAATATTTTTGGAAAAAGTTGTACGTGGGAGAAAGAAAAGAGGAACAAGGATTTGGAGGAAACTGCCGCCGGAATAGGAATTGTAGACCAGAAAGCCAAATCGGAATTCGACCGGAAATTATAGACAGACCATCAATCCAAGGTAAGGGTGGGGTTCTAACTCTCTAAACGAGATTATGATAAATCGTATGTGGGGACGGAATTGTATGAAATTATCTTTGTTTGTGTAGACCGTGTGTGGATTAAATGGTTGGTTTTATATTGGTGTTGTTAGTGTTAATCGAATGATAGGAATAATTGTTATGTAAAATTGTTGGCATGATTGAGAAGTAGTGTTATAGTAATCGATCGATTGGAAAAAAAATTAATCGAATTAAACGAAGAATGGAATTGGAGACGGTAACTACAGGGGTAGGGAGAGTGGCCCTTGCACTATAGGAAGAGGAGACGGACGCCTCTGGGAAAAACAAAAATAAAAAGAAGACGGGGGCCTTGGATGATGATGTGGGCGCCTCTTGTAGATTAGAGAATGAGGCGGACGCCTTGCTGTTGCGGGGATGGATGACAGTACCCTGTCTGTAATATGGTCTTGTTGTTCCTGTCACCATATATAGTTAATTGTTTGCATTCTTTTCTTATATGCATGTAGACAAGTAATAATAAATTACCAGTAAGGTTGTTTGAGTTGACATGAGAGGTGTGGCCTAGCAGAGTTAGAAATTAATATGGTGGTAGATTAGTTCATGTAGCAGAACATTCAAATAGCAGTCTAGTAATTGAGATCAGAACTAGTAGGATATACTTATATCAACGGTAGTGGGAGATTGTATCAGTAGTAGGTTGTGAAATAATTAAGTAGCATGGTTTATTTATGTTATTCTTCTGCAATGATAAATATAATAAGAGTACAAACAGTCAGTATGTTGGGCAGCAGGTTCTAGCAAATGTTGTATCTTTAGTAACATAGATAAATTCTGATGGTGGTATGGTTTTGAATGCAGGGAAATTAAATATGATAGTGAAGTAAATTAGCAGAAGCTAGATAACAATTAGTATTAATAGCAGTAGTAATAATAGTACTTAAAAACAGTACCGAATTAACCGAACTAGTAAATTAAGCGGTAAAATTAGTTAATCGGAATTAACCGAAAATTGTCGTGTTTGTTAGTAGGTAATCGTGATTGGTTTGTTTTGTGAAATCATGTTGAGTACGTCGTGTTGTGATTTTCTGTGTGAATTATTAGCGATGTGTATATTTCCATATGTTGTTGTTGTTTTATGCGAAGTTGCGGGATGGTTCCGTGACGATGTTACCTCTATTTATTGGTAATAACAGTGATATAGGTGTATGCCTCGTGAAGTGAATTTCCGTTGTTGTTGTGTGTTGTTGGTGTTGCATTACATTTGCATCTTTGTGAAGGTCTGTATTGGCGGAATTGTGAAGAAGGCTTATGCCTTGTTCCTCTATTAATTGGCAATAGTGAAGGGAGATGAAGCTCTGTTGGTACCATATGCATATGCACTGTTGTGTCTCATTTAAATTATGTTGTTGTTAACCATGAAGTGGATTATGTTGTTGTTAACTATGAATTGAATTATGTTGTTGTTAATTGTGAAGTGAATTATGTTGTTGTTAACTGTGAAGTGAATTATGTTGTTGTTAACCGTGAAGTGAATTATGTTGTTGTTAACTGTGAAGTGAATTATGTTGTTGTTAACTGTGAAGTGAATTATGTTGTTGCTAACGGTGAAGTGATTTCATGTTGTTGTTAATTGGGAAATTATTGTGATTTGCTAACTGCGATGTGATAATTTTGTATGATTTAATCCTATCATATTATTTATCATACACTTGTTTATATTGTTGGATATCTCACCCCTTTTGTTGATATTTCCTCTACCATGGGAAATGGACAGGTACTCAAGGATAGTCGTGGGAGTTCGAAGTAGCATTATGAAGTCGTTAGTTGCTGTTAGTTCGAATTGGTGTCATTGCTCTGATACGTAACACTTCGGGGATGAACGTTGCTTAATTTGTTGTAGTTGCTTAAATTGTTGAAGTTTATGAATAATGTGAATACTTGATCATGTTGATTATTGAAGTTGGTTTAGTTGAATAATTATGCTAAGTGAAGTTAAATAATATTAATAATATTGTGAAATGTTTTGAGGTTGAATAAAAGATGTATTGTTGTTACTATTGAAGAATTATGATTTTGTAGTTAGTTAATTAGTTAATTTAATTGGAAAGTATTGTTATAAGTTCGTCCTTGATCTAAGTGTTATGTATCTGTATAGTTGTGACTAAATGCATGTTATTTTGCAAAGAAATTGTGACATCCCTTGTATGATTATCTTTTCCGTACTCTGATTTAAATAATATTCGATGGGTAGATTTGGGGTGTTACAATATGCCTCGATAAACTGACATATGTTTAAGTTTGGAGTTCTGCTCCAAATGGTACCACATGCATTGCATAGTTGAGTCACATATTGAGTCGCATGTTTAAGTTATTGTTATCATTCGTTGTTTATTAATTGTCGTTGTGTTGTTATTGATATAAGTTTTGTTGCTATAAGTTGTTGTTGTTATAAGTTGTGGTTGTTATAAGTTGATGTTGTTACTAAGTTGTTGTTGTTATTATGTTGTGTTGATTTAAGTTGTTACGTTGATGATTATGTTGTGCTTAACTGTGAAGTAAATTATGTTGTTGTTAACTGTGAAGTGGTTTTATGATGTCGTTAATTGGGAAGTTGTTGTGATGTGTTAATTGCAATGTGATAATTTTGTATGATTTAATCCTAGCATATTATTTATCATACACTTGTTTATATTGTTGGATATCTCACCCCTTCTGCTGATATTTCCCCTACCATGGGAAATGGGCAGGTACTCAAGCATAGCTATGGATGTTGGAGTTAATTCTTGAAGTCTGTATGTCTCTTTATGATAAGTCAAAGGGTCTTGCTCTGATACGTAGCACTCGGGGGATGTTTATGTTGTTGTGATTATAAGATGATGAATAGTTGTTATTACCTGTTGTTGGAATTGTTTCTAATTGTTGTCATTACAATAATTATCGAATCATTATAAATTAAAGTTTTTGATTTAGTCGAATAAAGTTGTATATGACTTATAAGATGTGAAGGCCGAATGCTATGTATCTATATTAAATGAAACACAAGTGTTTGATAATAATTTGAAATGTGACACCTGTTTTATGTTTTAAAATTTTGGCACTCTGATTCTATTATAAATGTTGGGTAGAAAATGGGTGTTACACAACGCATCAGAACGTTGCAGTCTGAACATGAATATCAGAGTTTGTAGAGAAGTTTGGTGCTTTCAGAAGTTTGACTTTAATCCTTGATGTCTTGATCAGAAGATGGTGTAGCAGAGCTTTAAGATTTCTTAGATCAGCTGACAAGGTTTACATCAGAGTTTGGTGCAGCCTTTGGTGCTTTTTAGAAATTCATCAGAACTTCGCTTAGAGCGTATCAAAACTTCTCTTAGATCAGAGTCTTCTTCTTCTATCAGAACTTCTGTAGGTTCAGACAAAAAAAACTTCTTTTCTTTTCAAATTCAGAACTTCATCTACATACTCTATTAAACAAAATTAGGAGACAACAATGATTCATACAAAATATTTATTCATTAGGGTCAGAACATAATTGTCATCAACAGTACTTGTTATCATCAAAACTTCTAAGATTGGTGTAGAATCAAACTATGTTCTAACAAAAACAATATATTTTACTATTAAAACAACACTTAAATAGATTTTACCCTTATCCTAACTCATACGCTTTATTCTTTGGGATATATGCTTATCATTTCTTTTAAGAAGCTTGAAAAAGAACTCCATGATGGATTGCAAGTGCGAAAAAGCATTTTCCAATGGTTGGAACATATATCTATTTTAGAAGTTGGATGCATTCAATCCATATAACATTTTCTAATGTTTGGAATAAATAACTCATCACTGCTAAGAAGTTGGATTTGTTGCAAAATTGTGTTTTAATATTTTGTATAAACAATGTAACTTAAAAAAATTCACCTCAATTTTCCAAAAAATCAAGGGGATAATTTAGCGTTAAAATTGAGGATATTTATCATCGTCCTTAATCAAATTCTTATCGTCCATTTCACGACTATCAACGCTTAAAACACTACCATTAGTGATTTACGTGAAACATAAATAACTTCCTTTATAAGAGCATTATGAATATAAAAAATTAATAGTGAAACATCATGAAGCGCTTAAAACTATGTTCCACTTTAAGGTTTAAAAGAGTGTTTGCCATAAAGAGTTCTATGATGGATTACAAGAGCAAAAAATTAGTTGGGATTAACGTCTGTGTTCTTAAATATTTATTTGAGAACAAATTTGTTTACTAATCTAACCCTTTTTTTGTTCTTATAAAAAACAAATGCAAGCAAAAGTAATTGAAAATATCTTGGTGATAACCCAAAAATGTATCGACTATTTGGATCAATTTACATGAATTTTATCCGCATTTTAATTAATTAAATTACTCTTTATTCGTATTATGCCGGTATTTTCTATGTTTTCATGTTTTTACCAATTATAAGGCATGTGCGAAGAAAGTCGAGAAAAGTCAGATAAATCGTACTCAAAATCCACAAAAGAATAGCATATATGCAAGTATGTGGTGTTTAGCAAAATGGGGGTGTAAAAGAAGTAAAACTGGAAAGAAATAAATGAAAAGCAGGCCCAACCCACTTACAACACGCACCTCCCACCTGGCCCAAAGGGTGTAACGACCGTTACACCCCACCAAGCAAACCCTAGCGACCGCGACGGAGCAGGAGCGAGACTTCCTCACCAAGGCAAAGCTTGTGACGATCGCTACCAAACACTAGCAGTCTGTAGCGACCTCTACGGAGGAGAATTCGTTGGCGAGAAAATCTCAACCACCCCAGCTACCCAGGAGAATCCTAACTCTATAAATAGGCCACACAACTTCAGTTTCAAACACGCTTTTTCTTTTGCATTCTTTATTGTTACTCTGCCAAAATTATTTTCAGTTTAATTTTATTTTACCGGGTTCGGTTTATTTAGTCTAGTATCTTCTTTCTTTTCTCGTAGCACTTGGCACCCATCATTTGATCTTCCCCAGAATTATATGACTTGAATATCTAAAATCTATATCTTGTAGATTTTTTTGTATGTAAATAATGTAATATTATGGGTAAACAACATAATATTTTGGGTCAACAATGTACTTTGTAAATAAATTATATTATTAATTTTCTATGTAAACAATGTAACGAGTTTTAATTAATAATAATAATAATAATTTACCCCTCGATTTTATTGATAAAACGAGATATATAAATCGCTACTATTCTAAATAATAAAAATGCAGATGGGGGTTCGAACCCATACGCAAATAAATTATCCCTCAGTGATTTAAAAAACAAGGTGCTAAGTCCTTAATTTTATGACGATATTTGTTACCTCGCTTCTACAGTCGAGGTAAAACATATTTTGTGTCTGGGGTTTAAAGCACTTTTGTAGTAGTGAACTTGAACATAGACACCATACTAAGATTTGCATTTGACGAATCCTAATTCGAATAAGTATAAGTCAGTCTTCTTGTTCCATCCTCTATGTGCCTACTTGAGACTGTATAGCGCTTTGTGCAACTTATATACCTTAATCACTTTCTTAAGAATCACAAAACCTAGAGTTTGTATGACATAGATCTCTTTGTCTAAAGGACCATTCAAAAATGCTGATTTCACTTTGAAATAAAAGGTTGATCAGCCTTGCTTGCATGCCAAGGCTAGCATTAATCGAACAGTCTCCAAGCTTACTACTAGAGAAAATACTTCAGAGTAGTCAGGTCCTACTCTCTAAGGAAATCCTCGAGCTATCAATCTCTCTTTCTGTCTTTCTATCGATCCATCAACATTGTGTTTCAACTTGAACACCCACTTCACTTTGATAGCTTTTGGGTGTGCTGGAAATTCGAAAAACTCCCATGTGTTGTTTCTTTCTATTGCTTATAATTCTTTGACCATAGATGACTTCCAATGTTTATTCTTTAAAGCCTCACTATAGTTGATTGATTCAACACCTACAAGTAAAGAAAAATGAACTAATTCTCCATCTAGTGTTACTTCATCATCACCAATCATTTCATAGTCTTCAAGTCTTGTTGGACAAACTCTAGTTCTTTGAGGGCTTTGGCTTATTCTAACCACACTCTCTTCAACTTTGATTGTGTGGGGAATGTTAACAATTGCTTCGACTTTGGCTGAAATATCAGAAATTTCTTTGACTTCTACTTCATTAGTTTCTTCGTCGAAACTATAGCTTATCAATGGCTTGTTAAATGCATCATTAGAATTCCAATCCCATGAAGAATTTGCATCAATCACAATGTCTCGACTTATCAAAATGTTCTCATTAATTCAATTGAATAACATGTATGCACCAGTTTTATGATATCCTACCAGAATTATAGGTTTACTCTTGTCATCAAGCTTCCTTCTTCTCGCATCAGGAACATGCTTGTAGCACATATAGCCAAACACCTTCAGATGACTCACTGGTGGTCGTTTTCCACTCCAAACTTCTTCAAGAACCTTATTCTTCAATTTATTGGTAGGGCACTTGTTCAGAATATAAAGTGCAATCGAAGCAGCTACACCCTATAAGGATTTTGGCAAATTCTTCTACTTCAACATGTATCTCGCCACATCCAATATGGTTTTGTTTCTTCTTTCTGCAATACCATTATGTTGAGGCGTATAATGAGTAGATACTTTATGATCGATAGCATGTCATGCATAGAATTCTTCAAACATCTAGGACGTGTATTCACCACCTCCATTTATTCTCAAAACTTTGATCATCTTCTCACTCTCATTTTTGACGAGCTTTTTGAATCTCTTAAAGATTTCAAATAGTTCGTCATTTCGTTTGATCACATAGATCCAGAGCTTTCGACTATACTCATTGACAAACAAAACAAAATACTTATTTCCAACGATGGTTTGCTCTTCGAATGAGCCACATATACATATGAATGTACAACTTTGAGTATGCAAGAGGATCTCATTGGCATAGTTAAAACGAAAAAATTTGTGGATTGCTTTCCGACTAAACAACCTTCACAAATTTTGACGGGGATCTCAAGACTTGGTATACCAATTACCATATCTTGAGTAATCAATTGATTGAGTGATTAAAAGTTTAAGTGACCAATCAAATGCCACAACCAACTATATTTATGGTCGACAACTGTTTTCAAGCATTGTACCTTTGTCGAACTGATCATAGTCTTAAATGTTTGATTTTTTGACAACGAAGATTTGAAGACCAAATTGTTTTGTGTGTCGAACAATTCTAAAGCTACATCTTTCATGACGAATGAGAAACCTTTTTCGATCAGTTGTCAAACACTTAGTTGATTACACTTCATGCCAGGTACATAAAGTACATATTTGATCAGGGCTTTAGCTTCGTTGCTCCTTTGAATAAAGAAGTTGCATGTACCTTCTACTTGCAACAAGCTATTATCAGCAAGTTTGACATTTCTCTTCTTTGACTCATCGAAATATGTTAGCCACTACTTTTGACCAGTCATGTGGTTCGAGCAACCAGAGTCGAGGAACCAGATGATGGATTCGACATGGTTATTAGCAATTGCACCCATAACCACCATATCATCTAAATCAGCTAAATCTCAACGTGAAAGGTTCGCCCTTTCGTCCTTGCCTTTTTTCAATCCCTTGTCTTTTTTGTACTAACAATGTTTGGCCAAGTGACCCCACTTTTAACAATTATAGTATTGCACACATTTTTCTCTTCTTTGTCTTTATGATAGGAATTTCCTTCTCCTCTTTTCGAGGATTCAAAAGCCATGTCATCGACCTTATTCTTGTGGGTATTCGACCAAGAATTATTGCCCTGAGTCTTGTCGAATCCTCCTTTGAATTTGTTGGAACCACCATTGTTTTTCCAAGACTAACTCTGGAGTGCTTGTATCGAGTCTTGAACTCCTTTCATTTCGACAATCCTAATCTCATCTTGCTTCCAATGAAACAACCAAATCTTCTAGTTTTAGGGTTTCAAATTAATTGAGTTATTAAATAGATATGATAATGTTATCAAAGTGAGACGTCAACGTACGTATTACCTTCTCAACTATCATCTTATCAATTATGATTTCACCACAATCATTCATGAGATGAACGAGTTTCTGAACCTTTGACACATAGCCTTTCATCTTTTCGTCTTCTCCCATCGACAATAATTCAGATTGTCGATGCAAGGTTTACAACTCGACAACCTTAACTTTCTCACCTTCTTCATAACATTTGACAAGAATATCACATGTCTCTTTCGCTGAATCAACATGAGAGATTCTGTCGATATTCACCAAATCTACTATTATTTGAATGCAATATGCAACCTTGTAGTTTTTCTTCTTGGCTTTGTTGTGAGTGTTCTTTTGTGCATCAGTTGCATCTACATCCAGTGCAGGAACACCATTAGTAACCACTTTTATGGTTTCATGAAATCCAAACAGAGATTGCATCTATTTTCTCCATCGAATCCAATTCTTGTCGTCAAGAATTGGAAGAGAATTCAAAATGTCATTAGTACTATTCATCTTCACGACGATTGATTGAAAACAACACATGACCTCAGAAACACGATCTCTGACGTGTGATTCTTGAAAACACAATCAAGAATCTAACTAGAGCTCTAGATACCAATTTGTTAGTGTGAGACACTTTTAGTGAATGGAGAAAGAGAGAGAGAATAAAAGAAATAAGGATTCAATTATTGAATTGAATTGTTACAAACTGATTTACAAACTAGTCTATTTTATATACAAGTAACTTGTACACTAAGTACGCTAATAAACCCTAATTGGATTTGGGTTTAAATTACACAACTTAGATTCTATCTAATACTTCAACATATTTGACATCATATTTAAATTTAATACCGTATATCAATTATATATTAATGTTTCTATCTCTCTCCTACTTTTTTATTTCATACATTTACATAATTCTAATAACACACTACTACAATTTAACATCCAAATTTAAGTGTCAAATATACATATAGGAGATAAAAGGAAATAGAATTCGATCGCCAAATCTGAAAAATATATAAATATAGTAATTAAAACTTAGAGGTATATTTAGTATTAAAAAAAGAACTTACGATATTTGGAATGATAATGTTAGAAGTGGCTATTTGTCACCTTAAAATTTAGCAAAGTGGACATGAATAATAGAAACGACAATACAATATCCCCTTCATTAAAATTCACATTTTGCCCTTTATTTGTTTTGGTTATGAAATTTGTTACAATTACAAACAGCAAAAACGTAATTTGTCTTTTCTGCACGCATTTCCCATTGTTTCCTTCCTTAATGTATAAGAATGCTTTTGTGAAGTCGCACAAAACTTGCTACAATTTTTCACTCTCTCACTCTCTACCGTCAAACCCATGATGGAGGAAGAACCATCCGAAGATACTATTATGGAAGTGAGGGAAGATTTCATGCTTTCACCTGCTGGTGATAGTAAACCAACTTTCAGAACTGCCCATTTTCTCAAACCCATTTCTAACTCCATTCATGAACATGAACCACCTTTTCAGCTTAACCCATTTTCTGAACCAATGGAATATCCTTTGACAATCCATTTTCATGGATGGCGTCGTCCACAACCGAAATGGTCTATGTGGGTTGATCAACTTAACCTCAAATATGAATCTCTATGGAAAAAAGTTGGCATCTTTGAAGCTATAATGAGCACAAGGTGCCGCATAAACAAAAATCAAGACTTGCTTTATGGGGTTGTTGAGAAATGGTGTTGTGAGACAAATACGTTTGTGTTTCCCTTTGGTGAAGCAACCATCAGTTTGGAGGATATCATGCTTTTGGGGGTTACCCTATTCTTGGTGATCCTGTTTTCACCTTACTTGAAGACCAACAAATGAAAGAGGTGGAGAACAAATTGATCGTTGAAAGACAGAAGCTTTCTAACAAACAAGGAAGTATGGCTACAACAGCATTGTGGATGGATTTATTCATTGATAAAGGTAGTGAAATTGAACATGAAGCATTCCTTGCTACTTGGTTGTCTGTTTTTGTTTTTCCTCACAGAGTTTTAGTGAAAAGTTGTTTATTTCCTATTGCTGTTCAACTTGCTAGAGGAAATCCAATTGCTTTGGCTCCTGCTGTTTTGGCTAGCATATATAAAGATTTAACTTTGTTTAAGAAAACAATTGTTGATGGTGTAAGATTTCCCTTGGAGGTTACTATTGAATCACCCTTTTACTTGGTTCAAATTTGGGTGTGGGAGAGGTTCAAAAATTTACAACCACAAACCATGATGATCAATCAAGGAAAGCCTTTATTGTTTAGGTGGCATAAGGTTAAGGCTCCAAAAGTTGACAATGTTAGGTTGGCAATAGACTCGGCTATGGATGATTTTCTTTGGCGACCATATGTTAAATATGCTGATAAGTGTGGAATGTTTTATCCAAATGATGAGATTTTGGTACCATTTAAGGAAGTTTTGGTGGATAGACAGATGCTCTCATTTGTAATATGCATGAGAGTTTCTGAGCTGGTTGGATTTGACTCTATAGAGCAGTATCTTCCACATAGAGTTGCTATGCAATTTGGAATGGATCAAGGTGTTCCAAGTTATGTGCCTAGATTCAATCAGACTAAAGAGATTGCTTGGAAAAACTTCTACAGGCCCATATCCGATAAAAATTTGAATTTTCCTTTTGAGGCAGCTGTTACCGCCCGTTATGCAAGGTGGTGGAAACAGTCCATATTGGGGCACAACGATTTTGTTAAGAAAATTGTGCAGCGGAAGAGAAGTGTAAGTTCAAGAAAACATAGAACTGATGTAGGAAAAGCCAACAGAAGTGGTAATGATATTGGTGTTCCACCTGGTTTTCCTCCCAATCTTGTTGACACTCTTGTTTTCGGAAAGTTCTGTTATGATGGTTCAAAAACTAAAACTAGGAAGGTTAATGATTTGTATGCTGATGTTCCATGTGAAAACTCTGTTCATAACAGTTTGAAAGCATATATGAATTTTGATGCTGTTGTTCCTTATGAGACGCAAGGTGAAAGCAAAAGCAAAAAGTTTTCTATCAGAAAAAAAGTCACTTCTCATGATATAGCTGCTCAGGCAGAAGTTAAAGAAACTGTCCGAGAAAAAACAAGAGATGATGAGGTTATGGTTTTATTAAAAGAACAAAACTTGAAGAATCAAGAGGAACTCGCACGTATGGCAAGGCAACAGGAAGAGATGCTACGGTTAATGGCTTTGAGGGAGAAGAGAGATGAAGAGCTGAGGCAACTACTCACTAGTTTTCTAAGGAATCAACAACCCCCACCACAGTCATCTTAAAACTCTATTTTGTTTAAAGCTCTCTTTATCAAACTTATGACTGTGATGTTATTTTCATACTGACCATTTAGTTGATAACAATTCTAGTTTAGAAAGTTATGATGTATGTTGTTATAATCTGCTATGTGAGTGCTTGTGTTACTTATCTTTAGTAACTAACCAATCACAGAAATTCATTAATACAAAATTGATTCATTTGATTAAACAAAGAATTACACAGTAATTGAATCCTAATGCTATCAGAAATAACCGTTAAGTATAAAGCTCAAGCACTTGTAAACTTAGTGACAGCTTTAGTACCCTCGGAAACAGCATGCTTTGCCAATTCTCCAGGCAAAACAAGCCTAACCGCAGTCTGAATTTCCCTCGAAGTAATCGTTGGCTTCTTGTTGTACCTTGCAAGTCTGGAAGACTCAGCAGCAAGCTTCTCAAAGATATCATTGATGAAACTGTTCATGATTCCCATGGCCTTGCTTGAGATACCTATGTCAGGGTGAACCTGCTTCAGAACTTTGAAGATGTAGATCTTGTACGTCTCCACACTCTTCTTGTTTCTCTTCTTCTTCTTGTCTCCGGCGGCAGCACCGGCTTCCTTCGGTAGCTTCTTTCCAGCCTTCGGTTTCTTCTCGGCCACCGGAGACTTCTTCTCCTCTGCGGGTTTCTTCTCAGCGGGCTTCTTCTCTCCCTTTGGCGCCATTGGAGAATTTAGAATTTGAAACTGTGAAATAACTAGGGCTTCGAATTTGAAGTTGGAAATGAAATGTGAAATGTGAAATGTGAAGTGTGAAATGTGATGAAGAATGAAAACGTTGCGGTGGTTTATATACAGAAATATTCTCGTGTTTCTATTGGCTAATGTGGTTATTCGCGGATCGTTGACGTGGAACTTTTTAGCCGTTACGCTGATAGACGGTCACGATCTTACTTTAACTCGTTGATGATGAGGACGCTGTGGGTGATTGGGATGGATATATATATATATATATATATATATATATATATATATATATATATATATATATATATATATATATATATATATATATATATGCGCTTTTCATGTAATGTAATCCCAACAAAACTCTTATAAATTGTTATGGTTACTTGGTCATCCTAAAATACAATGTATTTGAGTACTCCCGTTTAACTATTTAAAAAAATATATTAATAAATATATTTTAAAAAATATTATAAAAAATTATCTACAATTTTTTGAGCAAAATTTTAAAGTCCGTAAATTCACATTGTATATAACATATAAATAGTCATCAATAAAAATAAAAGAGATTTGTTATTTTGTCAACAAAAATATTGTTTAAAATAAAATATATGAAACATAAGCTTACGATAACGGGTTAAATAAAATCACGAGGCAAATGTCCTTTTCGAGATTTCTTTGCGGTGAATGTTCGAATAATATCAATATCATCAAGTGACTTGAATACCTCATGTTCAGTGTAACATACCATCAAATCACTGAACCACACATCGTTGATCTTATTGCGCAATTTAGACTTGATAATCTTCATTGCTGAAAAAGCTCTTTTAACGGATGCTGTCGATGTAACACCCCAAATCTACCCAACGTATATTATTTAAATTAGAGTGCGAAAAAGATAATCATACAAGGGATGTCACAATTTCTTCGCAAAACAACATGCATTTAGTCACAACTATACAGATACATAACACTTAGATCAAGGATGAACTTATAACAATACTTTTCAATTAAATCAACTAACCACAGAATTATAATTCTTCAATAGTAACAACAATACATCTTTTATTCAACCTCAAAACATTTCACAATATTATTAATATTATTTAACTTCACTTAGCATAATTATTCAACTAAACCAACTTCAATAATCAACATGATCAAGTATTCACATTATTCATAAACTTCAATAATTTAATCAACTACAACAATTAAGCAACGTTCATCCCCCGAGTGTTACGTAGCAGAGCAATGACACCAATTCGAACTAACAGCAACTAACGACTTCATAATGCTACTTCGAACTCCCACGGCTATCCTTGAGTACCTGCCTATTTCCCATTGTAGGGGAAATATCAGCAGAAGGGGTGAGATATCCCACAATATAAACAAGTGTATGATAAATAATATGCTAGAATTAAATCATACAAAATTATCACATCGCAGTTAGCACATCACAACAACTTTCCAATTAACAACAACATGAAATCACTTCACCGTTAGTAACAACATAATTCACTTCACAGTTAATAACAACATAATTCACTTCATAGTTAACAACAAAATTCAATTCACAGTTAACAACAACATAATTTAATATGAGACACAACAATGCATATACATGTGGTACCAACAGAGCTTCCGCTCCATTCACTATTGCCAATTAATATAGGCACGAGGCATAAGCCTTCTTCACAATTCCGCCAATACAGGCCTTCACAAATGCAAATGAAATATGATGCTAACAACATACAACAACGTAAATTCACTTCACGAGGCATACACCTATATCACTGTTATTACCAATAAATAGAGGTAATTATCGTCACTGAAAACACCCTGCAACTTCACATAAATAACAACAATATACAGCAACATATTCTTCGCCAATAACTCTCAAACAATTCAACAACACGATGCATTCAACACAATTCAACAAAATAAAATAATCGTAATCACCTCCTAAAATTATACGAACCATCCCAACAAACTTCAACTAATTCCGGACAACTAATTATACCACTTAATTCACTAACTCGGTTAATTTGATATTGTTTTTAAGTACTATTTTTACTATTATTGATTATTACAGTCCCTATTAATTTATTAGACTACTACGTTTAGTTTTCTGCACCTAATCTCATGCTGTCTCAAAATTGCTGGCACTGATGTATTATGATCCTCCTAGGACATCACTACTACTGAATTCTCATTAGTTTATTTATACTTCTATTTCAAGGGTTTTCTACTAAATTATTACTGTGAACCTACTACCAGAATACCAGTTAAATATTACTTTGCTATGTACTACTATCAAATACCTCTGTCACATGAGTACACACCAACTCTACACTACTAGGTACATGTTTCAACAATGTATTTTAAATATTCTCCTACTTACTGGTTACTACAATTTTATTCTTGCTGCTACTAATATTCAAACATTGATTCCTATTGTTACTGTTACTAAAAACCAATTGTTTTTGCTAATAATATGAATATTCTTATTATTCCATCTGCTACTACTTGCATCCATATTATTACTTAGTTACTAACATTTTAATTGAGTTAGATAATATATTATGATTCACCAAACATAATTATCTACATGCCTAATCAAGTGGCCAAATAAAATTAACAAAATTCTGGTAAGAAAAGGCTACACGTATAAGAATAACACACAAAAAGGAAAAGTGGTCTCACCCCTAGCCTTAAGGGACGATCGTCCCCACCTTTCCACAAAGGGAGGCGTCCGCCCCCACCTCCTATTCCCATAGGGCGCCCGCCTCATCATCTAAGGCCCCCGTCTTCCATTTCCCTTCTTTTGGTTCTTCTGGTAACTCTTTATCCAATCGATTAATTACTGTTTGTAACACTAATCCTCAATCACGCCACAATTTCACATAGCCATTATTCTTATCATTGGATTAACACTAACAACGCCAATATAAAATCAACCATTTAATCCACACACAGTCTACGCAAACAAAGATAATTTCATACAATTCCGTTCGCACATACGATTCATCATAAACCCGTTTAGAGAGTTAGAACCTCACTCTTACCTTGGATTGACGGTCTCTCTATAATTTCCGATCGAATTCCGATTCCGGCGGCAATTTCCTCCAAACCCTTGTTCCTCTTTTCTTTCTCCCACATACAACTTTTTTCCAAAAAATATTCACTAAACCCTTATAATTCTCCTTTTATATCTCTTATAATTAAATCCAACTTATAATAGTAATAATAATAATAATAGTAATAATAATCATCATCATAATAGTAATATTTCTATTGGGTTAATTTTCACACCTCCGTTCTATGTTCCTAACACCAAATAGGCTCTAATTAATTAATTATATTAATCCACACTTATTTCTAATATTATTTCCAATAATATTCTATAATAAAATTAAGTCATCATTAGTTAATCCCAACTTCCGATAATTCACTTAATCACCCTAAATCAACTTATCAATTTATTAATGCTCCTTCTAGTTCTACTGATAAATCCAACTTCGACTAAATTCCAATAAATAAATCCTTATATAATTTAATTAAATAATTAATTAAATTCGGGGCGTTACTACTCTCCCCCACTTAGAATATTTTCGTCCTCGAAAATCTATCCGACACAACCATCCTTATCGCCGCATTCGCATCCAATCCTTTGGTTCATCAATTCAATCACAGTTTAAATCCAATACTTATGCTTCAATCTTCCAATTACTCTTGCAACATAATCGTCACTATCCTCCAACCATTCTTGCAATACCTTGAAACAACATCTTACAAAATAGTAACAACTACAACTCGCTTACTTTCTTGTACAACATGGTATCCTCATCTTAACAACATTCTCATTGTAGCATCCACTACTTACTTACCATTAAGATAGCAAAACAATTTTATATCACCCAACATGATCCCGCCTACTATCAACAAGAGATTAAGGGTGATCAGTCCCTCAATTTGTCAATAGATATCTGACAACCATAATGGAGAATAAATTGTCGTCACTAACATTAACAGTATTCTTTTTCCAACTTGCATCCATCATTCAAGGATCCCAACAACTTCAACAACTTCTACAACTTTTAAATCAATCCCAATAATTCTACAGCATAGCCTACTTAAACAGTCAACTTACTAAATTCCATCTCATAGCAACTATTCTTTTCCAATACATCCCAACTTGTCAAACAACCAAATCTTAAATCTGTATTACCTTCGAATTCGAGAAACAACAAAGCTCCTCCAACGTTTGCACTGTATCCATCAGTAGCATACTAATCTAATATCTCTCAACCAAACACATCCGAGAAGCAAGGCTTCTCCCCCACTTAGCTTCAACTTAATTCCTGCAAACAGTCAACCAAAAAGCAACAAGTATCGACAGTGTTCCACACACTTGTCGCGTACGAAGGAAGTAAACAACATTAGACAACATTGGCCAGACAGACCGACCTGCTCCGATACCACTAATGTAACACCCCAAATCTACCCAACGTATATTATTTAAATCAGAGTGCGGAAGAGGCTAACCTATGTACAAAAAGTAAAAGGTAAGGGTAAAGAAAGATCTAACCGGGTAGGAAACTTAGTACTTGGCATAAAAAATCCAATGAAATATTTCTTCCTTTGGATTATTGTTTGAATGGAATTATAGCAGGCAAGCAAAAAAGTAAAATATTATTTCTACTGGGTGATATATATCAGTTAGGTTATATCGTATCGTGTCCACAGAGATTGATTATTGATTCTTCGTTCGACAATTCTATCGTTAATGAGTTTGGGGTTAAATGGTTGTAAAGAAAAGACAAAAAGTAAATGAACAAAAAGTATAAAGAATAGACAGCTTGTCCGGAACAAATGCACACTACTCGTCACAAACTTAAATCTATCGTCCAATTATACTCAGCCTACGATTCTCGTCTGTGTCATCATATACCTCTCACAACCCAAGCTATTTCTAACCCAAATTGAGAATTCAACTGCATCACCTCGATAGCCATGTCTGGTCTACCTTAACAATACAGAAGTCAACCGTGTCACTTGTAACGACTATCTCTAGCTCGAAACAACCAACACAGAGGCATTAATCACAGATACTCTAAGTAAATGTCAGCTCTAAATCCATTTCTATCATTCAGAAACTAACAGATAATCATCCTAGGTAAGAATCTAAGCAATCTATGTATAGCAAAGCTCAAATCCCTAACACAAGGTAAAAACCTAAGACAATTACCAACACAGATTCGTAAAGCAGACTTTATACAACGCCAAAGGCGAAAAATATACATGAGTTCAAGGTAAATATACAAACATAACCAACAAATAGAGAAATACATAGAGAGGAGAAGAGATAAACCACAGATCTACACTGGTTTATTAACGCCTATCGAAGAGAAATCCACCTCCAATCATCCATAAGCAAGACCCTAGTGTTGTTTTCTAAGCTATACTATCAAAAATAAAGGTTGATGGAAATGGGGATCAAAATCCAACCCAAAACCATAACCTAAATAGTGCTGAAAATGAAGTTATAAAACAAATCTCATATGACCGCGCTCAGCGACGTGGGCGCGCTCAGCGACGTCCTTACATATTTACACGTAAATCGACCTAAACGCCGCTCAGCGGCCTCTAAAACTAAATTTATTTCTGCCGTAATAGTGCCAAAACAAGAAGCGCGTTGCAAACCCTGCTCAGCGGCCTCACCGCACTGAGCGGCCTCCAATGAACAGAATTTCCCAAAAATGGACTTTTATTCATCAAAACTGTGTCTTCGGAGCCATGTCTTCGACACTTTATTTCTTGATGCTCCAACATGCACAAATACCTACAAAAATACATTAAAACTAATCAAACGGTACATTATGTACACAAAATACAATATAACGTATTTACAACAAAAAATGGGGTTATTAAAAAATTATTAACAAACAAGAATGGATAAGTGCCACAAAACATATATACAAAATAACTACATTTTTCCACTTATCAACTCTCCCCAACTTAACACATTGTTTGTCCTCAAACAAAGTCAAGTAAACCTAAAGAAACAAAAGACGATAATCAAAGAATCATGAATTACAAGTTTTTAAAACGGAAAACAAATGTATGGTTCAAACGAAAACGTACACGCAAAATACCTACTTACCACATTCCTACAACGACAACATATAAACGGAACAAATACTAAGTACAAAAATCATGCAAAACATTCTAAAACAAACAAGCTCAATCATGAATCACACATAGCAAAAATTCATCGGTAGATGAAGAACACACAAAGGTGAGGGACAAAAAACACTCATTCACAATCTTGCAAATAATAGACTAAATTATGCATTCATCCAAAAACTAATATTGAAAATACAATTGCAAGAATCACAAGAGCTTTTCAAGGTTGTAATGTGGCTTGGTTAACAAACAAGTGATAAGTCCTAAACCTAATCCAAACAAAAACCTGCCTAAACCTAAAGGAGTGATCAACTCACAAAGTTCCAAACAATACAATTCTAATCAAAGTTCTTCTTCATCACAAATTGTCAAACCGAAACACCTCACTTATTAACACAATATTATTTATACTTTTTTTCTTTTTCAAAGCTTTTTCTCTTTTTTCTTTCTTTTTCTAATATTTCTTTTTCACATTTTTTTCCTTTTTCTTTTTCTTTTCTATTAACCTCATACAACCACAATATAAGTACATAAACATTCATCTCCCCAACTTGAATTCAACCAACATCATTATGTGAATACTCCCTATTTTCTAAGGTAAGGTAAAAAGTCATACAACAACATATAGTTGAGGGTTCAAGAAACAAAGAAATCAAAATCCATACAAAAAGGTGAACTAAACACTCATAGACAAGCATCAAGTTCAAATAAACATGGATATTGATAAAAGTTAAAAGGGGCTAACAAAGGTTCACACACTCACAAGGTGAATTGAATATTTGGCCAAGGTAGTTGTGCTCAAAATGAAACGAAATACCTTGATCCTTTTCATGCATTCATATAATAAACACAAAACAAAATATTAAGCATAATAAAATCTAGTCAAAACAAGAATTGTGACCTCCAGTATATGTAAAAAATGGAAAGCTTCCTCACATTTATGGTTAAAAATGGAACTAAAGTGATTCAATTCATGAGCAAGTAATGCAAAAAGAATGAATGGCATGGTAATTATACAAATGATAAATTTCCTAAACATGTTATGCTATAGAAAGTGATAAACGAATATCTGGCCTGTATCAATTTTGAAAACTATCATTACCATACATCCACGAGTTGAAACGATCAAACTCGGAAAATCACAAAATGCAACCTCAAGCTACCGGACCAACATTGGAGTCCAAACAACAAAAAAAGAATTATAAAAATAATACTAATTTTATTCAATACAAAAATCCTTGGTGGAAGTGTGAAAAAGGAAAACCAAGTGAAATTTTAAAAGAATTCATCGGCTCTACACAACAGAGCGCGCTAAGCGGAACAGAGCGCGCTACACCAGTTGTAGAAAAACATGGAAACTGGTACAACTGCTATGCAAGCTCCACTAACACACCTATATAATCTCATTTACACATCTAAACAATATTTACAATACATACACACTTCCACAAGCTAAGACACTACAAACTTGTGGAAAACAACAAATTACATAACAAAACAAAAGCAAAAAATGATACGAAAACTTGGTGAAAATGAATTAACAAGTTGATAATTGAAGATTTAAAATTAAGAGCAAGTCATATTTTAACTTGTTAAAACACAAGTCACCACACACATAAACTATAACAAACAAAACATGCTTGTTTTACGTCGTAAGCTCGACGCCTTTATTGTGTGAGCTAGTAACCTCCTCTTGTCATGCCATGGTATTGTCACACCGTGCAAACCTAAAGAAAGTGTCCTAACATCCATACAACAAACGTTACAATACCGATACAATTCACAACAATACGTGAAAAATAATGAAAAACACAAACATGCACAACTATGGAAAGTAAACATACAACATGTACAAGTAACAATATACAATTTTATATACAAAGTCTATACAACATATACATTAATTACAAAACTCAAAAACAACGGAATTATCGCAATACAGAAACAATAAAACCAATCCTCGACAACAACGCCATTTTGTTCGAATGAAGTTATAACAAGCAAGCAAAAAGTAAATTATTATTTTTACCGGGTGATATATACCGGTTAGGTTATATCGTATCGTGTCCATATAGATTGGTTATTGATCCGTCGTTCGACAATTATATCGTTAATGATTTTGGGGTTAAATGGTTGTAAAGAAAAGACAAAAAGTAAATGAACAAAAAGTATAAAGGATAGACAGCTTGTCCGGAACGAATGCACACTACCCGTCACAGACTTAAATCTACCGTCCAGTTATACTCAGCCTACGATTCTCGTCTGTGTCATCACATACCTCTCACAACCCAAGCTATTTCTAACCCAAATTGAGAATTCAACTGCATCACCTCGATATCCATGTCTGGCCTACCTTAACAACACAGAAGTCAACCATGTCACTCATAACGACTATCTCTAGCTTGAAACAACCAACACAGAGGAATTAATCACATATACTCTTAGTAAATGTCAACTCTAAACTCATTTATAACATTCAGAAACTAACAGATAATCATCTTAGGTAAGAATCTAAGCAATCTATGTCTAGCAAAGTTCAAATCCCTAACACAAGGTAAAAACCTAAGACAATCACCAACACAGATTCGTAAAGCAAACTTTATACAAAGCTAAGGGCGACAAATATACATGAGTTCAAGGTAAATATACAAACATAACCAACAAATAGAGAAATACATAGAGAGGAGAAGAGATAAACCACAGATCTACACTGATTTATCAACGCCTATCGAAGAGTAATCCACCTCCAATCATCCATAAGCAAGACCCTAGTGTTGTTTTCTAAGCTATACTATCACAAATAAAGGTTGATGGAAATGGGGATCAAAATACACCCCAAAACCATAACCTAAAAATGGTTGAAAATGAAGTTATAAAACAAATCTCAGACGATCGCGTTTAGCGGCGTGGGCGCGCTCAGCGCCGTCCTCAAATATTTACACGTAAACCGACCTAAACGCCGCTCAGAAGCGAGGGCCTGCTCAGCGGCCTCTAAAACTAAATTTCTTTCTGCCGCAACAGTGCCAAAACAAGAAGCGCGCTGCAAACCCTGCTCAGCGGCCTCACTGCACTGAGCGGCCTCCACTGAACAGAATTTCCCAAAATGGACTTTTATTCATCAAAACTGCGTCTTCGGATCCGTGTCTTCGACATTTTATTCCTCGATGCTCCAACATGCACAAATACCTACAAAAATACATTAAAACTAATCAAACGGTACATTATATACACAAAACACAATAAAACGTATTTACAACAAAAAATGGGGTTATTCAACAATTATTAACAAACAAGAACGGATAAGTGCCACAAAACATATATATAAAATAACTACATTTTTCCACTTATCAATTACCACACAAGCAATTAATCGGACAAAAAATACCAAGTCTCAGATAAACCAGTGCCTCAGATGAAATTTGTATCTTAAAAAAAAACGGGCAGCATAACAACTATATTTAGGAGAAATCCACTCGTATTCGAGGGTCATCCCTCACTCATTTCCTTAAGCTTTGATAGCCAGAAAATCGCTGTCAAACTCTCTCCAAAATTAGAAGGTACTATGTCTTGAGACCTATCAACACTCAAGTTCCATTGATGTTGAAGAAATTTATGACTCCAAATAAATCCAATATTAGAAACAAATATTAAATAGATAAAAAAATAATCAAAATAACAAAAAAGGTTTGAAAAATGGATTATTAAATTGGATTTTATTGATGAAATACATAATGGTATCCATGCATCAAAATAAAATTCTAAGAAAATTGTCCAAGGTCAAACAAAAGGCAGCAAATGTCGACAAATTTTTTTAAAATTTTTAAAAGTCAGAAACTACTTTTTTTTATAAAGAACATTGTAAAATAAACCAAAAATTGGAAAAAATGTAAAATTAAAAAAAAATGAGGTCACCAATATTTGTCAAATGACCATTGAATCCTTCCATAATTTTTCCAAAATTTAAAAATGTCAGAAAGTATTTTTTAACAATTAAATAACTAAAATAAAAGAAAAAAATCATAAAAAATATCAAATCTGAAAATAAAATAGTGAAAAAATAAAAATCAGAAACAGAATAATTGAAAATATTTTTATGAATTTTTCAAAAATTTTGAGTCATAAATGAATTTTCTATGATTTTTTGAAGTTTAAAACAAATAAAATATAAAAATCAGAAAATAAAATAAAAGCCAAAAAAATATGGACCATTAGATCACAGTCAAAACGCGTGAGTGAGCAAATCCAAAGGATCACACGCGTTGTGCTTGATATGAACCTCCTTGGTTTTCACATTGGATCAGGTTTTTTTAAAAATAAAACAAGAAAATATCTGGCGCGTTGGATTGATGTTGACTCACTTAAGTAATCAGATCCAAGGGCTCAGAAAACACGCACATGGTAAGGAAAACACATCCGACCAAATTCAAAAAAATTATATGGCTCATTGTCATTGGTTGAAGACAGACATGTCATCGTCTTCAACCTCCAGCCTCTCTGAAATTGGAGTTTCACAAACTGTAAAATCAATTCTTCAGACCATTACCATTAAATTCGTCTCTTCAAGACGATTCTAATGGTACCTGTCATACCCCAAATTTTGACCTAATCTACCACCTTACATTTGCATCATTGCACAACTAACAGTTCAAACAGCATTAATCGGGTGTAGCATTCACAGGTCAAAATTAGGGTTTCATCAGATTTTCATCTGATTCAAGAGCTAACCAATTAGGGTTTGAGATTTTCTCACTCCATTTGATCTATCTTGATCAAATCATCAGCTTTCAATCCTCAGATATCCATTTTCCTCACTGATCAATCGAGGATCGACCAATTAGGGTTTTGGTCGAGCATAGACATTCTCTGATTTTTTGAGCAAGAAATGACTTTTTTGGATAGATATTGGTCATTATATCTTAGATAAAACATCTTGACCTAATTTCTGGATTCAAAACATCACAGAGGTTCACAGACTTCATCAGTCAATTTCAAAAACGTCTGATGAAATTTCATCTGCACAGAAAAGTCAAACTTTGACTTTTGGTCAAATTTTTCAAAACAAAACTTTTTCCATCATCAAAATACTTCACATGATCCATCATGATCATAAAAAATCAAAGAATTTGGAAAAGTCAACAAAAAGTCAAAAGTTTTCATACTTAGAAATTTTTCTAAGTGTTGAAATTTCTTATTTTTTTCAAACTTCAAGCCATTTTTTCACCTAGTTCCAACTTGAATTTGAAAAAACTCAAAACATGAAAGTTGTAGCTTGTGGAAAAATATTTCCAAAATGTCCAAGATCTCTCAAATCCATGGAGTCTAGATACACTTTTGAAATTGAAATATAAGGCTCCATGACACTTGGTTTTCAAAGTCAAAACATCAAGATTATAGGTCATTTTGCATTTTCCTCTTCTAGAACCTTGCCACAATGAGATAAGAACTGATAAAAATCAGATGGGATAATTATGATAGGATTGGATCAAAGTTTGAAATTAACCATGGTTAAAAGAAGGAAGCTTCCTTTTGCATTTAATGCAAAAAAGACTTCCTTGCCCTCTAAGGCAAGTTTGAATTACCAATGCCCAATTGCTTGCCTAACATTTCAGATACAATGGCCTATAAATAGAGGTACCAATTCAAGCTCAAAGGACACCAAAACAATGCAAAATGATGCTTTCTCTTTACTTTCTTGAAAATCAAGCAATATAGTGCAAATTGAGAAACATAGCATTTTTGAAATTGAGCTAAAACCATGATGATCTTTGGTGTCCAACATGTTTCATAATCACTATCAAACTTGTTACAAGCTTAAAATCAAACTGAAATCAAGTTAAAATCAGTTTTCATTTTTCATTTTTCAAACTTTTCCAAAACTGCCATATGATTCGAGTTTGAAGTTTGGCTGGATTAAACTATGTTCTAATGATCCTAACATCATCACCATACTCCATGGACATGAGGCAGACCATTAATCCTGAACTGTAACACTCTTAACCCCATTTTCGAGTTTCATTTTGAGCTGACTGTAGGTTGACTTGGTTGGAGAGATTGGAGCAAGCTCGAAGCAAGCATACCATCCACACAGCTTCCATACATGCCGATGAAGGTGTAGCAATCCTCAAACAAGTTCTGGAAACACGTTTTGAGCTTCTTCGATTCTCATTTTTCCAAGTATGAACATGAACTGTGATATCATGATTCCTTGCATCTTTTTGAAAAAGCTCTTGGCCATTATTTTTCTGCACCTCTAATGATCATAAACCCTCAAAAAAATCCAAGAATCATGAAACCTACATCATTTAATTTAAGATTTTCAGTTTAGGGTTCGTCGTGTTCTTCAAAACCTAAATTGTTCTGGGCTAAATATAAATGAAATTAACAACCACCTTCGTGTTCGTGAGGAAAAAACGAGCAACTTTGATGTTTACATCATTGAATTTCATTGAGAAACGAGGATGGTAGCATGGATCAAAGATTCTGAAGATCAAACATGTTGAAGAACACTGCGCGCGTGTTCTTCATTTTCAAATTTTTAAACATTCCAATCTTATATCAACGCGTGTTCCTGGTCCACTAACACTCCAGCGCGTTTCGTCTAGTGGTTGTTTGCTTGCCTTTAAGTCACTTTGACACGCGTCCCACCTCATGGTCATGGGTTCAACACCCACCAAGACCATTCTTTTTACAAACTTTCCAAATTTTTTCATGTTTTTTCATTGAACTTTCACAATTTTTTTGACCAATCAAAACTCCTTATTTTAAGGTGATTTTTTGGACACTTGTCAATAAATACATCTATTTTATGATAGTGCAAAAATTTTCAGAAAAAAACTTTCATCTGATTAAATTTTAATCGAACCGAAAACGACGTTCTGAACACTTTTCAAACCTCCTTTTAAGGTGAATTTTTCAAGTTTTCGACTTCCGATTTTTTTCAAAACTTTTCATAAATGAACCTCACATTTCAAAACATTTCAAAATAATTTTTCAAAACATTTCATCAAACTTTCATCTTTTACCATGATCGATCTGATTTAAAACGATAAAACTGATTTCGTCTTCTCGCCAATTTCTCGATCGATCATGGGCCTCCCTTATGGTGTAAGTCCCAATCCTTTATGTACATATTTAGTTTTACTTGTACATACTCAAATTATCATTGATAATATTCAAACTTAAACAAATTTCTTTCGTTTGTTTTCATTCGTTTGTCTATACGCCGAATCCATTGGTTCTAAAGGAAGAATTCTTCTGAGTAAATTTTCTTTTTGACCAATGGGCCTCCATTATGGTGTAAGTCCCATAACATTCTTTTATGTACATAATATTTCTCTGTACATATCAAACTTTTGTCAAACACTTTTTACAAAGTTTCATCTGTACATAATACAGATACTCCTTTTATACTCAAGTACAGACAAACTTCGATCGTTTGTTTTCACATCACTTGTGTATACTCAAACAAAATAGTCTTTTGTGTACATATTTTCTTTGTACATACCAAATACTTTTCATACAAAGTTTCATCTGTACATAACACGGATACCTTTTTACAAATATTCCAACACAGATAAACTTCGATCATTCGTTTCCGTTTCATCTGAATAGACCAATTGAATACCATTGGTATTGAAAGGAGCTTTCTCCTGAGTAAAACTTCTTTCAAATCAATGGGCCACCCTTATGGTGTAAGTCCCATCCCTCCTATGTATATCTGTACATAATAGCTCGTTCGTGTACATATTCACTTCCTTGTACACAATTCAAACTTGTAAATAATCAAGTTACGCTCGTTTTAAACGTTCGTTTCACAGACACTTGTTTATATTTCATAAACTGCTGTAAATAAACATCATGCATTGTTTATATTTCCTTCATAAACTCCTGTGAATACATATCACACACACACACACCTGTTTATACAACTGTCTAGTTATAAACATAACAATTAGACTAATCAATAGGTTCCCCACAAGATAGCCTCCGCTTTTATACAAGACAATCCATCCCAGATGGGTCACCTCCACTGGGCTTTACAAGATATTTTATCTCCAGCAGATTTAGCCTTCTCTTGGGCTTTGTACAAAGAAACTCTCCCACAGAGTTAGCCTCCGCTTAGGCTTCATATAAGACAAGCACTCGCTGAGTCACCTCCTCTTGGGCTTCTCAAAAGAACTCCTCATTGAGTTTAGCCTTCTCTTGGGCATCATACAATGAAAGAGATAGAAATCTCTTAACACCTCCTATTGGGCTTCCAATACAAAGAATCACCCGCTAAGAATAGAACCACGAAAGGATGGTTTCGGTGAAATCACTTTCAAATCCCAGAGTAAAATTTCCGGTGAAATTGCTCTTAATTCCAAAAGGATGGTTTCTCGGTGAAATCCTTTTAACACAAAGCCACCATACCCTATAGCTTCCTCTTGAGCTTCATACAAGGACCCTCGATGACCCTCGAATGCCTCCTCTTGGGCTAACAATACAAGGACCCACGGGCTTCTTAAAAGCATCCCTTAATCCAATCAACTTCTCCTTGAGATTTAGACATTTATCATCTCTATGGAAGAAGTATCTCATCTATCACATCACATACCAAAAACTTTTCAAACTCTTTTCAAAACTATTTACATCTCTTAACGTAAGTGGTAACGCTTGTACACTCAAGCAAAACACCCAATACTTACAGCTAAAAGATTCAATCATCTTTTCAAACATCTTTCTTAAACATGTAAGTGGTAACGCTTGTACACTCAAGCAAAACACCTAATACTTACGATGAAAGATTTCAATCAATCAAACTTTTCAAAATGTATGTGATGAAATAGATTAGATACATTTTCATTAAGATGACATTTGTCTGTCTTACTAACATCCCGTTGCTTTCCACTAGCATAAGTGGGACTACGATTGCTCGACTTTCTCAACATCCTTTGAGAATACGAGGCACAAGGTCTCATCCTTGCCGAGCAAATTTCTTTCTCTCGCAGACCAAACAAACCATAGAACCCTGTAGATCCGAGCTACAAATGCTCTGATTCCCACTAGGGGATATGTATGCAGAAGATCCACAGATCTTTGCGAGCACAATAATAACAAACACTAGAATCCCACATAATTTGTCTTTCTTAAAATCCCAAAGGAGAAACTTTCCCAATCATAGAAATAACAATTAAAACACACAAACATATCAAACATATTCATATATAAAGTTGTAGATAACTACATATATTAGGGTGCTCCATCTATTCCCTTTATATAACAATCCCCCTTATTCAGAATCTCCCCAATGCGTTGCGTCTAGTTTGCGCTAGTCGTTACACATACCAATATCAATTGAGGGTATTTCAGCTTTCCCCTTTTTCATAATCATTAAATCATCTTTCTTGTGTTGAAAATAATAAAGCTTGATGCTCGCGACATCTTTATAAACAAATCAAAAGATTTAAATCGTTATGTGAGAATCCGAACTCACGTCAGATCCTCTAGCGCCACCTTTAACGCGAACAGAAAATGGCGACTCTGGGGAGAACGCTGAAACTTTGATTTTCAAAAAGAAAACGCTACTCGCCCGAGAGCACCAAGCTTTTTGTTTTCAAAAGAAAAGAAAGGGATAAGTTTTCATATTTTGCATATATCTGCTTTTCTTTATTGTGTGTTTCGCGATTTCACTTGATGGAAAGAAATCCTAACCCGGATTTAAGAAACATTTTAAGATCTAGGTGGAGATATTAATACGTGAGCGCTCAATGCTTTCGGTTAATATTTCCGCGGGAGGTTGTCTTGAGGGTATTGTGTTTAGCAAGTAATTGCGAAACGTTGTATTTTCGGGGAACTTAAGAAGTCGAGTGGATCAGAACACATAAACCATCCCGCCATTAGGATGTAGTGCGTAGATTATTCGGTGTAAGCCTAGAGTAATTGTCATGCGATACTACGATCAAAGTAGTTTCTCTTGAAAATATTATTGGACCATCGAGTATTCAACAAATCCAATAATGTTTTGAAGGGGAGTGTTGAGCCCCATTATCGTAGAACCCGATTCACGATGAATAAGCCCTGAATCTTAACCACGCTGATTCTTATCGCTGGCTTCATGCTCGTGACATTCAAACGCTTGATTTCTTGTGTATGAATTCACCAAAAGATTTTTGATGTAGAAAGTTAAAAGAGCATCCTTGGTAGAAGATCCCTCGGTTTTAAAACTATGGAACTCTTTTAACTCTTCCTAACGTTGATGAAGGACTTCTCAAAATTGATCCATCCGCCAACCCATTATTAATGCCTACTTTGGAAGAGTATGCGATATCCTAGGAATCTCAAGAACAAAGTGCCTTTCAATGGTTTGGAAGCCATTCCTAAGTCACAAGTCATTGCAACAATGACTCATTTAAAGAAATCTGAGATAGACAAAAACCTAACTACCAGAGGAAAACTCTTAGGACTAACCTCAAAGTTCCTAATGGAGAAGGCTCTCAAATTCTCGGAAGCTGGTAGTATGGTAGCCTTTGAAGCTATTTTAGCTTTACTCCTCTATGGATTGGTGTTGTTTCCCAACGTCCCAAATTTCGTTGATATCAATGCCATAAGGATCTTTCTGATTGGAAATCCTGCCCCACTCCTTGGTGATACGACGCCTCTAGTCATCATAGGAATCGTCAAGGAGATGGAACTATCGTGTGTTACCTCTGTTTTCAAATGGATTACCTCACACTTGCCTAAATCTCCTATCTTCCGCGAAAACAAAGACGAGTGGCATTGGTCCGTAAGACTCATGTCTCTTACAAACGATTTATATCCATTGGTATACTTTGGCAAACAATGAGATGGAAATCATTGAGAGTCGTGGAGAATTTGCCAACGCACTTCTCATTGGTACGAAAGGAGGAATCAACTATAACCCATTCCTAGCGAGACGTCAACTCGGATACGCAAACTCTGGTAAACCTCTTGGATTTACAGTAGAAAGCTACTTCTACCATGAAGGGGAGGATTCCCAAGGATTGAAGGCTAGGATGATTAAAGCTTGGCATCACATCCGAAAGAAAGGAAAAGGTAAGGCAAAGAATTGTGTAGCCATGGAAACCTACACTTCTTGGGTAAAGAAAAGAGCAAAGGAATTCCGAATGCCTTACGCTTATGAAGATCCCATGTTCTCAATCGCCTCTAAATCAACAAATTTTTCCGTCGAAACTGTGGAAGAATACCAAGAAGCCTTGACCAAGATAAGGTTTGAGAATGAAGCTTTGGAAAACAAATTCCTTAAGGCTAACCTCGAGAATGAGAAGCTCAAGAAGCAAGTCAAAGATCATGAAAAAACACTTTATTTCCAGGATGAATGGCTCATGGAAAAAGATGAGGAGATTCGCCAGAAGCATGACGCAATCAAGAAATTCATCAAAGAAAGAAAAGGAACGCCTGAAGATTTGATGAATAACAATCTTACTCCCAACGAATGGAAAAGAGTCGTCAGCAAGCTAAAAGCCGAGAAAGCAGAACTAAAAGCTCGCTATGGAAAGGAAATCCTGAAGAGGAAGCTGCATCAAGCCTTTGGATCTTCATCAGACGAAGACGTTTAATTAGTTCAATTTAGTTTGTAATTTTATCATTTGTGTGAGCAATGCTCCAAAAAAAAAAAATTGTTGTAATCTTCTTTCAATAATCAATGAAATTTGTGTTTTTCCATCCAAATATTTGCCAAGAAATATCTCTTTTAGCATAAATTCTTTGGAAATTCCTCTTCTTTACAATCATATTCATGCATCATATCTTGCATTTAGGTCTATTGTCTAGATTCTCATTTTTCCAGTTGGAATCATTTTTCCAGATAGGAACAGATTGTCAAGCTGTCGCGTCTTAGAGTTTCTCGACTGCGTCCGCAGCCAACTCGAACGTACGATACTAGATCAAAAAGAAGAAAAGTAATGGAGAATTTTGAACAAGAGAATGCTGAACTTCGTAGTACAGTAACAACGCTACAAGAAGAAGTGGAAAGACTCACATCTTTGGTCAACTCACTTGCCACAGCGCAAAGTCAACAAGCAGCATCGAGCAGTCAAAACCAAACAGCAACTTCAGAGGATACTACTACTCCAGTTTCAGCTGTCGCAGCCAGTAGTTCACCTTTCAGCATGCCAGAAGGCTATCCATGGGGAATGCCTTTCAACTTCGGCATCGGAGTTCGCCAACCGACTTCTCAAACAATCTCGCTTGACATACCTACTTTGCAGCAAAACTCTGCTTCACAGCGTGGAATAACTTTTCCACAAGTAACAATGTCGGTTTCTCAACCGATCATGTTGAACTCAGCTTCCGTAGTGCACACTACCACAGACGAAGAAGTTCATCACACTCTAGGAAATAACACGAACGCTCGTGGTTCAATGGAGAATCTCCAAGAACAACTCCTCAAAATGCAGCTTGAGATAAAAACGATTCAAGGGAAAGAATTGTTTGGGAAAAGCGCCCAGGATCTTTGCTTAGTTCCTCGTGTAAAAATACCTGCGAAATTCAAAGTCCCTGACTTTGAAAAGTACAAAGGGAACTCTTGTCCTCAGATTCATCTCACAATGTATGCTAGGAAAATGTCTATGTACAATTCCAGGACAGTCTCACCGGTGCTAATTCATTACTTCCAGGACAGTCTCACCGGTGCCGCACTGAAGTGGTACATGGGTTTAGACAGCACGAATATCCAAACATTCAACGACTTAGGTAAAGCCTTCGTACAGCAATATAAGTTCAACTTGGATATGGCTCCTGATAGGCATTAACTTCGCTCCATGTCTCAAAAGGAAAGAGAGACATTTAAGGAATATGCGCAACGATGGAGGGAAATTGCTGCCCAAATTAACCCACCATTGGAAGAAAAGGAGATGACTAAGGTGTTCTTGAATACTCTAAACTCATTCTACTATGAGCGAATGATCGCTAGTGCTCCCGGAGATTTCAACGAAATGGTAAGCATGGGAATGCGATTAGAAGAGGGTGTTCGAACCGGATGTCTAACCAAGGAAGCAGGATCTTTTAGTAATACCAAGAAAATGGAACCAGCCCAAGGAAAAAGAGCATGACGTAGGAATGGTATCCCGAGGAAACCACGTAAGAATGTCATCCAACAACGTGTAGCGCCATAGCACCCTCTGTCAACATAACTCCAAACACGTGAATTGCTCCAATTTCAACAAAATCAACAAACTCAACGCCCTCAGCAAGTTCATAACCAAAACCAGACGCCTCGGGTCACCTCGACCCAATTCCCATGACGAGAACTTTACCCGCGCTAATAGAAAGAAACCCGACATGACAAGGTCACCACCTCCTTCCCGAGAAGTTGCCGTGGTACAAAACCGACGATCTTGCCCTTTTCACCAAGGGCACCGGCCATGACCTCGAACATTGCATAGCATTAAAGGCAGAAGTACAGAAGTTAGTAAGGTCTAATCTTATTTCCTTCAAGAATACGAGCCCAAACGTGCAAGCTAATCCGCTTCCCAGTCACAGCGGACATTCAGTAAGTTTGATACTGAGAAATACCGACAGGTATCTTGTCACCAACGTAAATTTAATCAGAGGAAACGTGGTGCATCTTCACGAAGCATACGGTGCAATGAGCGTTTTCGCTAAACACGATTATTCAGCTTGCAACATTTGCTCTAAGGATATTCAAGGATGTTCCACCGTAAGAGCAGATATCCAGCATTTGTTAGACACTGGTGATTTACAAATTTACAGAAACCGAGATGACCATGACGTAAATACCGTAGGGCATTTTCCGCATGAGCTTTTAGTCTCAGATATCAACTCGGAAAATCCCGAAGTAAACGTTGTGATCCCTTGTTTCAACATACCCGAGCATGTGGAGATCGCATACAATGGTTCCAACATTCCAACATCTCCTTTGGTAATTTGCCCACCTGGTCCTGTTCCATACAGTTCTACCAAAGCAATTCCTTACCAATACAATGCAACCCTGATAGAAGATGGGAAGGAGAAACCCCTGCCTACACTCCCAGCTAATATCAATGTAGCAGAAATCGGACGAGTAACGAGAAGTGGACGAGTTCATACTCCAGTACCACCAAAACCGCCTTCAGCTCCTATTGTTAAACAAAACCAAGTTAACATATCTACTGAGAATCCTGCAACAATTCCCATTGTTAACCCAAGAACAAACATTGGTTCTACTGATGGAACCAACATCAACTCAGACTTTGACGAGATATTGAAACTAATCAAGAAGAGCGAATATCGAGTCATAGATCAATTGATGCAGACTCCTTCAAAAATTTCAATACTATCTTTACTCCTCAACTCCGAAGCTCACAGAGAAGCCTTGATGAGAGTACTAGACCAGGCTTATGTGGATCACGATGTGACTACAGACCAATTTGGAGGGATCGTCTCCAACATAACACCGCAACAACTGAGTTTTAGTGACGAAGAACTTCCGGAAGAAGGGAAAGATCACAACTTGGCCTTGCACATCTCAATGATTTGCCAGTCAGATTCCCTGTCCAATGTATTGGTGGATACGGGTTCGTCTTTAAATGTAATGCCAAAAACGACGCTCGCTCGTTTAGCTTACAAAGGAACGCCAATGAAGTTCAACGATATAGTAGTAAGAGCTTTCGATGGATCGAGAAAGTTAGTTATTGGGGAAGTTGATCTCCCGATGACAATTGGCCCTCACACTTTCAAAATTACTTTCCAAGTCATGGACGTACCAGCTGCGTACAGTTGCTTGCTAGGAAGACCTTGGATCCACGATGCAGAGCAAGAATTCTACTCCATCAAAATTAAAATTCACAGTCGACGGAAAGTTGGTGACTATCAGCGGTGAACAAGCTTTGCTTGTAAGCCATCTATCCAGTTTCTCTTTCATCACCGCTAATGAAATTGAAGGGGCACATCTCCCCGAACATCCGTTAGAAGATGAATCTACCAAAAAAAGCAGATCATCTATCTCTTCATATAAAGAAGCGGCACAAATGGTGAAAGACGGCAATGCCCAAGGATGGGGACAAGTAATTAAACCCACAACAATGTAACAAAAGCCGGACTCGGGTTCACACCTGTATTCTCTCAGAACGAACCAAAAGAGGAAGCACTTCCCCCAATCAAGGAAGTATTTCACAGTGGAGGTTTCTTAAACCCTGTTCCACAAGAAGTCAATGTTGTAACCATAAAAGAGGAGGAAGACAATCTATCCGAATCTGAAGAGTGGAGCACTTACTTGAATAACCCTGAATATGTGTCTCAGGAGGAATCATATGCACCGACTGATCAATTCAAAGACATGTCCTTGCAGCAACATGAAAATCCACCAGTCCCTGCTGAAATTTGGGATACCTTGGGAGAACCAAGTGGCAAATACGACTACATGGTGAAATACTCTGCGCCAGAAAGCTCGAAAATCCGGATCGAAGATATCCAACCTACGGGATGGGGTGATGACTTTGAATACCCTAGTCAACCAGAAGAAGAATACTCGTCTTCTCAACCTAATCAGCAAATCGAGATCCCAAATGAAGATCTTTGCTTCAACACTTCTGTGGAATTCACCAAACCAGATCCTGGTTATCACTACATCAACATGATCACTGAAGATCAAGAGTACGACTCGGGATACGATCTAGAAAGTGTCGCCGACAATGAGTCTCTCCACTCCGAAGACTGGAAGGTACACCCCCAAAATTCAACACAAAGATCAACAGGAAGTACAAATGCTATATCTCATACTTCCCGATCTGTTAATCAAGAAGATCGCTTTAGCAGCACAAAGGGCAAGGGCCATCGTTCAGAGTCTTCAAAGCCTGCTCAGCCAGCGACCAAAATCTACTCAAGGGTTAAACCAAGTGGAAAATTACCCGAGTACCTCGACTTCCAAGGAGTTTGTCATTACTGGAAACCTGTTGAAGTTAGGACTAATGTTCATAGCTCTAAGTAGTTTATTTTTGCTTTTTGTTTTGAACTCTCGCTTCGCCCAAAGCGAAGAGATGTTTTATAGGGCTTAGCTTTTAAATAATTTCTCTTTGTCTCGCCCAAGACGAATGAGTTTGTATTTCAGGGCCTTGTTCATATTGTGAATCATAAATAAAACGCGTTGTTTTGTTTCCACACTCTGTGTTTATTTTCATTTTTTACCCTTTTCTGGAAATGATAATCCTAAAAAACACAATAAAAAAAAATCAATAAAAAAAAATCATAATAAGTTTTTTTTTAATCTGCATACACTTTCAAAAAAAAAAACTTTTTTTAATCAAACATAAATAAAAAATGCAGATTAAACAGATGGACAAAACCATTGAAAGCAATAACTCTACGCTCTTTCTCAACTTTGAAATCCCCTGTGAATTCGCCGAAGAGGAAGTCGAAGAAGAGATCCCAGATGGAATTTCTAGACTGCTAAGGCACGAGGAAAGGATCATTCAGCCTCACAAAGAACCTCTAGAAGCAATTAACTTGGGTTCTGAGGAAGATACAAAAGAAGTCAATATTGGAGCTTCACTCAACAGCAGTGTCAAAAGCAAACTGATAAATCTTCTCAAAGAATACGTTGATGTGTTTGCTTGGTCCTACCAGGACATGCCGGTTTGGATACCAAAGATCGTGGAGCATCATTTGCCGTTAAGACCGTAATGTCCGCCGCTAAGGTAAATCGAGAAGAGTTCATCCCGAAATGGTCGAAAAATCAAAAGGAAGTTCAAAAGCATCGGGTTTCCTTGTCACTCGAGTATCCTCAATGGCTAGCCAACATAGTACTGTCTCCAAGAAAGATGGAAAGGTCGAATGTGTGTTGACTACGGACTTAAATAAAGCTAGTCCAAAGACGATTTCCACTTCCGATATCGACATGCTAGTGGATAGCACCGCCAAATTCAATGTCTTTTCCTTCATGGATGGTTTCTCCGTTACAATCGATCGCTCCTCAAGACATGGAGAAGACATCTTTCATCACGCCATGGGGCACTTTTTGCTACAAGGTAATGCCATTTGGATTAAAGAATGCAGGCGCAACTTACCAAAGGGCAATGACTACTCTCTTTCATGATATGATGCACAAAGAGATCGAGGTCTACGTGGACGACATGATAGCAAAGTCTGACACTGAAGAGGAACATATAGACTATCTCTTAGAGTTGTTTCAACGACTAAGGAAGTTTCAGCTCCGCCTGAATCCTAACAAATACACCTTTGGGGTAAGATCAGGAAAACTCCTAGGTTTCATCGTCAGTCAAAGAGGAATTGAGGTTGACCCTGGAAAAGTCAAGGCTATTAAGGAAATGCCTACACCACATACGGAAAAGCAAGTAAGAGGATTTCTCGGACGGTTGAATTACATCTCCAGATTTATCTCTCAGATGACTGCTACCTGTGGACCGATATTCAAGCTTCTCCGCAAAGATCAGAAGATTGCCAAAGGGCATTCGACAGTATCAAAGAATACCTGTCAGAACCACCAATACTGATCCCTCCAGTCGAAGGAAGACCATTAATCTTATACCTTACCGTATTAGAAGAATCCATGGGCTGCGTACTTGGACAACAGGATGATACCGGTAAGAAGGAGCATGCCATCTACTACCTAAGTAAGAAATTCACAGACTGTGAAACTCGTTACTCCATGCTCGAGAAAACATGTTGCGCTTTGGTATGGACTTCAAAACGTCTTCGCCAGTACATGATCAATCACACGACTTGGTTAATCTCCAAAATGGATCCAATCAAGTACGATTTGAGAAGCCCGCCTTAACCGGAGAATCGCCGATGGCAAATGCTACTATCCGAATATGACATCCAATACCGCCCGTAGTTAAAGGAAGCATTCGCCGATTACTTGGCTTATCACCAACGAATACCAATCTCTCAAGTTCGACTTCCCAGATGAGGATGTTATGTACTTAAAGATGAAAGATTGTGACGAACCACTACACGAAGAAGGACCAGATCCAGAATCCAGATGGGGCCTAGTCTTCGATGGAGCCGTAAATGTTTTTGGCAATGGAATTGGGGCAGTCATCATCACTCCCGAGGGTTCTCATATCCCGTTTTCCGCCAGATTGCTATTTGATTGCACCAACAACATAGCAGAATATGAAGCATGCATCATGGGTATCGAAGAAGCCATCGACTTGAGGATCAAGATCCTTGATATATATGGAGATTCAGCCCTTGTGATCAACCAAATCAAAGACAAGTATGAAACTCATCATCTTGGTTTGATTCCATACAGGGATTATGCGAGGCGATTGTTGACTTTCTTCAACAAAGTTGAACTGCATCATATCCCTCGAGATCAAAATCGAATCGCAGATGCCTTGGCTACTCTATCTTCCATGTTCAAAGTCAATGATTGGAATGATATGCCTGACCGATCGACGCCTTGAAAGACTCCATATGTGTTTGCAATGGGCCTTCGACGATAAACCGTGGTTTCACGACATCAAACGTTTCCTTCAAACGCGAGAGTACCCACTTGGTGCCTCGTACAAAGATAAGAAAACTTTGAGGAGGCTTTCTAGGAATTTCTTCTTGAACGGAGATGTGTTATACAAAAGGAACTTCGACATGGTTCTGCTCAGATGCGTCGACAGACAAGAAGCAGACACGATCATCCATGAAGTGCATGAAGGGTCCTTTGGAACCCATTCGAATGGGCATGCAATGTCTAGAAAAATCTTGAGAGCAGGATACTATTGGATAACGATGGAATCTGATTGCTGCAAACACGTCAAAAGATGTCACAAGTGCCAGATCTACGCAGATAAGATCCACGTGCCTCCGACTCTACTCAACATTCTCTCCTCTTCGTGGCCTTTCTCCATGTGGGGAATTGACATGATTGGAATGATTGAACCAAAAGCGTCCAACGGACATCGCTTCATTCTAGTGGCTATTGATTACTTCACCAAATGGGTCGAAGAGCATCCTACGCCAACGTTACCAGACAAGTGGTTGTGAGGTTCATCAAGAAAAACCTCATTTGCCGATATGGAGTTCCGAGCAAGATCATTACAGACAATGGATCTAACTTGAACAACAAAATGATGAAAGCACTGTGTGAGGAATTCAAGATCAAGCATCATAACTCGTCTCCTTACCGGCCAAAGATGAACGGCGCCGTTGAAGCTGCCAACAAGAACGTCAAAAAGATTGTCCAGAAAATGGTTATCACTTACAAAGATTGGCACGAAATGTTGCCATTTGCTCTGCATGGGTATCGTACTTTAGTACGCACTTCAACAGGGGCAACTCCTTTTTCTCTAGTATACGGCATGGAAGCAGTGCTCCCCGTAGAAGTTGAGATCCCATCAATGAGAGTTCTCATGGAAACTAAGTTATCTGAGGCCGAATGGTGTCAAAGCAGGTACGACCAACTGAACTTAATTGAAGAAAAGCGCCTGACCGCTCTGTGTCATGGACAACTCTATCAAAGAAGAATGAAAAAAGCTTTCGACAAAAAGGTCCGACCGTGAATTCCGAGAAGGCGACCTCGTGCTTAAAAAGATTCTCTTTTCAAACAGATTCCGTGGGCAAATGGACTCCTAATTACGAAGGCCCATACATCGTCAAAAGAAGCTTCTCAAGGTGCTATGACTCTCACAACCATGGACGATGATGAAATCCGATCCGTGAATGCCGATGCACCAAGAAATACTTTGTCTAAAAACAAAAGAACACTCGGTAAGTCGAAAACCCAAAAGGGCGACTTAGGCAAAAAGAGCGCTCGGTGGATTGAAAACCCGAAAAGGCGATCCAGCAAACAATTAGAGACAATAAACAGAAATTATCCTGATAGATTGAAAACCTGAAAAGGCGATCTAGGAAAAAACAAGGATACAAAAATGACAAAGTAACTGCAGTCAGTCTGTATTTTGTCCATATGAAAAGTTTTCCATCAACGGATCTTCAATCAACTCTTCTGAAGCAACAAGCACAGTTGGAATTCAAAGTTGTTAGGGATAGTAGCGGTTATTTGCTTTCAATGTAGCCTTTTCCCAATAAATTATCATTTCCAACTTTTGTAAATAGTCCATGGAATCACGCATTTGGCTGATTACCATTCTATCAATAAATTTGAGCCTTGTGCTTTTTGTTTGCAATTCCTACTTTATTCTGTTATGCAAAATAACGCTTTTTATTATGAAAATCACTTTTTGAAACTAAAATGTTTTAAATGAATTTCTACTTCAAAATTTTTTTGAAATAAAAAGCAAAATTTTCCTTTGAACTATGGACGCGGAAATAACTTCAACAGTTTCTCCATGAGTGCTTTGATCTCCGAAGGATAAAGACAACTGCTACAACAGTCTTCTCCTTAGCTGAAATCATCAAAGGACGGTATTCTTATCCAAAAAGAATCCCCAACCAAGTTGCCAATGAAATGCCTTTCTCGGAAAGTTTAAAACATGCAACTCAAATTCTTCATTAGTGAACATCTGCACCATTTGTTGCAATTTTCACCAAGTATTTGTTCGAACTGTGACGCGGTCCTTTTCCCAAATATCTCTTTAGTGTCTTTGTCAAAATATTGTTAGCGTGCATATAACATTCATGACATTCATACATAATAGCATCACTCATTGCATTTTTTGCATCTCTCAAAATGTTTGCTTCCAAATCACTGGTATAAATCATACTTACTCATACGAGTACAAGTCTGTCCCCAGTAGAATATCTCCAAACAGAAAAGATACATTTTTCTTTTTTCCCCAACGGAGTATTCCCAAATGTAAAGGATACGCCTTCCTTTTTCCTCGGCAAAGTCCTCAAGCAGAGAAATACATTTTCTTCTTTCTATCACATTCCTTAGCTGAGATTATCCCTCATTGGGAACAATGTCTTGATTAACTTCTTTCTTTCCAGTTCATTCTTGGATAAAACACTGTCTGTTATTCACAAAGCTGAGGACACAGCAACCTCATTCCTTCAAAGATTTACCTTGTTATAGTTATCACTTCGCTGATAATTGGTAACATCTTCAGAATTCATTACCATAAACTATCACAGAGCTGATAATTGGTAATATCATTTCCACTTACCTTAAACATTGTCACAAGGCTGACAGAAGGTAATCTCTTTGTTTCCCAAAACGAAACAAATGTTCACATATTCTGTGAATCATTCTTTCCCAGCAGGACGATTCACAAATTTCCTTCACCGTGTCATTTCTTTGATATCCTTTAGGGTAAAACTTTTATGATCATTTTGCATCATCCGCATTTTTGGTATCTTAGGTCCAAATTTTATGATTTCGATATTTAAGTCTCTTTACACCTATCAAAACGAAGATATTCATCTTCATCTCTCAAGTTAAAGAAACTTAAATAGGGCATTCTGTTATACCCCAAATTTTGACCTAATCTACCACCTTACATTTGCATCATTGCACAACCAATAGCTCAAACAACATTAATCGGTGTAGCATTCACGTCAAAATTAGGGTTTCATCGATTTTCATCCGATTCAAGAGCTAACCAATTAGGGTTTGAGATTTTCTCTCCATTTGATCTATCTTGATCAAATCATCAGCTTTCAATCCTCAGATATCCATTTTCCTCACTGATCAATCGAGGATCGACCAATTAGGGTTTTGGTCGAGCATAGACATTCTCTGATTTTTTGAGCAAGAAATGACTTTTTTGGATAAAGATTGGTCATTATATCTTAGATACAACATCTTGACCTAATTTCTGGATTCAAAACATCACAGAGGTTCACAGACTTCATCAGTCAATTTCAAAAACGTCTGATGAAATTTCATCTGCACAGAAAAGTCAAACTTTGACTTTTGGTCAAATTTTTCAAAACAAAACTTTTTCCATCATCAAAATACTTCACATGATCCATCATGATCATAAAAAATCAAAGAATTTGGAAAAGTCAACAAAAAGTCAAAAGTTTTCATACTTAGAAATTTTTCTAAGTGTTGAAATTTCTTATTTTTTTCAAACTTCAAGCCATTTTTTCACCTAGTTCCAACTTGAATTTGAAAAAACTCAAAACATGAAAGTTGTAGCTTGTGGAAAAATATTTCCAAAATGTCCAAGATCTCTCAAATCCATGGAGTCTAGATACACTTTTGAAATTGAAATATAAGGCTCCATGACACTTGGTTTTCAAAGTCAAAACATCAAGATTATAGGTCATTTTGCATTTTCCTCTTCTAGAACCTTGCCACCTTGCCACAATGAGATAAGAACTGATAAAAATCAGATGGGATAATTATGATAGGATTGGATCAAAGTTTGAAATTAACCATGGTTAAAAGAAGGAAGCTTCCTTTTGCATTTAATGCAAAAAAGACTTCCTTGCCCTCTAAGGCAAGTTTGAATTACCAATGCCCAATTGCTTGCCTAACATTTCAGATACAATGGCCTATAAATAGAGGTACCAATTCAAGCTCAAAGGACACCAAAACAATGCAAAATGATGCTTTCTCTTTACTTTCTTGAAAATCAAGCAATATAGTGCAAATTGAGAAACATAGCATTTTTGAAATTGAGCTAAAACCATGATGATCTTTGGTGTCCAACATGTTTCATAATCACTATCAAACTTGTTACAAGCTTAAAATCAAACTGAAATCAAGTTAAAATCAGTTTTCATTTTTCATTTTTCAAACTTTTCCAAAACTGCCATATGATTCGAGTTTGAAGTTTGGCTGGATTAAACTATGTTCTAATGATCCTAACATCATCACCATACTCCATGGACATGAGGCAGACCATTAATCCTGAACTGTAACACTCTTAACCCCATTTTCGAGTTTCATTTTGAGCTGACTGTAGGTTGACTTGGTTGGAGAGATTGGAGCAAGCTCGAAGCAAGCATACCATCCACACAGCTTCCATACATGCCGATGAAGGTGTAGCAATCCTCAAACAAGTTCTGGAAACACGTTTTGAGCTTCTTCGATTCTCATTTTTCCAGGTATGAATGTAATACGGTGAACTGACTTTGTAGGATTTTTGTATCCAAATGTGCGGATAGCAAGAGTCGCCACCGACTTTTATTTTTATCCAATTAAGGGAAGGTAAAAGTAACAGAAAAAGACCTTCGTTAGATTCTGAGTTCGGGAGAATGGTTATGAAAAGGGAAGGTATTAGCACCCCTTTCCATCCGTAGTTATCTACGGGCTCTTAGTTGCTCTAGATCATCTTTTAAAATTGCTTTCTGTGTGTTTGACAAAGATGTTTTTGAAAAAAGGCATTTCGCTTTGACTTTGTAATGACTCATGTAGGAGTGTATACAAAGTGTTCGGAAATGTTTTGTTTTTGGAAAGAAATTGAACTTTGAAAAAGAGTGTGTGGTGTGAAAAGCATTTGATAGAACAAGCAACTAAAAGACTTATTTACCCACTCAGAATTGGTCGTTTTGTTGTACTTCTACATTCCTTTAGAATAGCGCTAGCCATACCATTAGTTAGTAGGTAGCTCCATTCGTTGGATGTAAGCGGGACATTCGAAGGGACATCGAATGGTCATACAAGGCAACTTGTAGGAAGTATCCTAGCATATTCTGGTTGATGCGGAAAGGAAGTTGGCCGGCACGTTCGCGGCGTATCATCTTCTGACCCTTGATGGTGAAGCCTAAACCAGTCTTGTCGGATTTGAAAGGAAGATTAGGGAGCTGACCCCAAATAGTACTACTTCCTTGTTCAACAGCAGCTTGAGCATCTTTCAATGAGGCCATCCTAGGTGGAACTTTAGCGTCTTCAGGAGTGACGGGAGAGTCAACAGGAACGACTCTGGGTATTGTTTCAAAAGCTTGACAGGGCGTCTCGAAGAATTCTCCTTCCATCTCGAGGTATCGGAATGACTGTAGATGACTGACCATATACTCTTCTTCACCGCACACTGTGACAACCTTCCCTTTCACCGGTACTTGCCGATGCAAGGTAGAGGTATACCGCCCATGTATCCAAGGGCGTCCAAGTAGGCAAGAGTAGGTTGGACGGATGTCCATGACAAAGAAAGTGGAGTCAAAAGTCTGGGAACCGACTTTAACAGGCAGAGTGAGCTCTCCAAGCACTGTCCGCTTAGAACCATCAAAAGCTCTCACGATTATGTCACTGGGTCTCAGAACCAACCCTTCGACATCAAGTCGATCAAAAGCTGTCTTCGGTAGGATATTCAGAGCAGAACCGGTGTCAACCAAAACATGAGACAATGTAACGCCCTTGCATTCAACAGAGACGTGCAAGGCTTTGTTATGTTTCTTTCCGGCAGGAGTCAAATCAGCATCAGAGAAGCCTAGGCCGTTGTTGGCAGCCAGGCTAGCAATACAAACTTCGAACTGGTCAATGGTAGTGTCTTGCGGTACATGAGCATTCTTCAAAAACTTTACCAAGGCATTAGCATGAGCCTCGGAGCACAAGAGCAAAGCGAGCATGGATATCTTGGACGGAGTCTCGCTAACTGCTCCACAACATTGTAATCACTCTTCTTGATGATCTTCTAATTTCCTCCATTTCTTGTTTGAGGTGTCTTCAAGAACTTCCTTTGGTACTTCCGTTGAGCAGATGAGTCACGTTCTTTCCTCTAGCCGGGATATTGGTGGAGTATAAGGAATGCGAGCTGGAGTCGCAATGTCTTTTGGAGGAGAGATCTCTGGAGAGAATACCCTTCCGGTTCTGGTCACCTTACTTGATCCGGTGATGTTGTCGATGTCAGGAATAGAAGCTCCAATTGTAAGATCTTCAATTGTCAGAGGATCTTGCTTGATGCCATGATAGTAAACATCAGCTCCATAATTCCAAGGGATAGCCTTGTCAGAGGAATATGGAACAGGTCTTGGAGAAGTGATAATGAGAGGTGCCACCCTGGGCACAGGATCAGCAGAGGAAATCCTTATAGTATTAACATCGGCATAATCTTTTGGGAAATCGTCACCCCATCGGTCGCCTTAACATCTTCAATAGGAATCTTGTAGCTATCAGGGACAGTGTACTTCACCATGTAATCATATTTTCCACTTGGCTGCCCCAAGGTATCCCACACAGATGGTGTTGTTTCATTCGCATTGTCGATCTTCAACTTAGACATTTCTTCACACCCGCATGTGTGGTTTCGTAAATAGTATCTCACGGTTATCCATCATGCACCGAACACGCCTTCTCAACCAAGCACAACCATCAGCGGATGGGCACCAACGACAATTCTCTGGGCATCCTGGATTGACACCGGCTTGCAGCAGATTCTTCTTAACAGTCATCAGAGGAATGGTCAAGTCATCTATGTTGAAAATATAAGTATTGTCACCAACAGCATTAGAACTCTTGTCATGATTAGGCATAGGCGCGTTGATCACATTCGGAGTCTCAACAGGAGGGTCAAATTCAATCTGCTTAGCTTCAATCATATCCTGAATCTTGTTCTTCAGAGCCCAACAATTGTTAGTGTCGTGCCCTGGGCTGTTGGAATGGTAAGCACACTTAGCATTTGGATTTTACTTCGGAGAGGAAGTGTTGACATTCTGAGGAGGATCCCTCAAGGTTATCAGCTCTGCGTTCAACATGTGTTGCAAGGCTCAAAGGCATGTTGATCTTGAACTGCCTTCGTGGCGCTGCTCGCTACGCTGTCTCACCGAGGTTGCCGATGTAGGATCGAGATCACAACCGCCCACAGATTGAGCACGGTCGGTCTTGGTTCGGCTTTTCGACCATACACAAGATTAGCTTCTTTCTTACCACCAAAGGATCTCTTTGGATTTGAAGATGACTCTATCTCGAATCTTCCCACTTTGATACCAGCTTCAATGCGCTCGCCTGTCAATATCAGCTCGGTGAATCCGGATGAAGAGTTTCCAATCAAATGATTGAAGAATGGGCCGGTCAGTGTCCCCATAAACATGTCAACCAACTCCCTATTGGACAAGGGTGGCTGAACTCTGCCTGCTAGATCTCTCCACTTCTGGGCATACTCCTTGAACTTCTCGTCACGGCCCATAGACATGCTTTGTAGTTGCATGCGAGTGGGTGTCAATTCAGATTGTACTCATATTATCAGAAAGCATCACCAAATCACCCAAGTACGGATACGGTCATTCTCTAACTGATAGTACCATTCCAACTGGTTCCTGACAAACTCTCTTGAAAATAGTGCATCCACAACTTTCTCATCAGTGGGGATTGACATAGGACTTCAAATGCAACTTAGGGCAAGACATGCCATCATATTTGGCAAAAGTAGGAACTTTGAACTTGGGAGGAATCACAACACCAGGAACAAGACTCAGATCATCAAAATTCAGCCCGGACATCTTTAAGTTTTCCACAAGATTCGACGGTCTTCAAGTTGCTTGTACTTGTCATCTTCATTAGAGTACGGCCATCATAGTCTTTCTCAAGCTCAGCCGACCGCCCCTCACCCTTGTTACTTTGCTCGCCTTCCTTCTTAAAGCTTCCTTCGAGAGCTCAATTCGGTGACCACCTTAGGACCACCTTTGTAGCCGCCCATGTTGAGGACCAACAACCTTCTTCTTTCTTGATGAGCTTCTTCAAATCTTCTTGGCCTTGGACCAAGTCGGAACATCTCCGAGCATTCGAGCCCGGAGATCTTTGACATCTGCTCAAGAGCCATTTCTGCTAAAATAAATAGCGAGCAAATGAGAAAACCAATCTCCAATGTACCTGTGATGCAATGTTTATGCTATGCTATGCAATGTTTATGCGAATGCAATGCAATGTTTTCAAGGACCTTAGAGATTTAAATTTGTTAAACAAGTAATGAACAAACATTTATTAGTACTCTTTTCATTCTTTTTCTTTTTAAGTACAAGAGATAGTTCAAAACAATAAAAGAAAACATAAACATCCTAAAGCTCTATGTCTCCCATGGGCGTTTCCTCTTGGTGCCGATGTAAGCGTTGATGTTTCGCTCCTCGTGAAGTAGCTTGGTCAACTCTAGAACTTTCTTCTCACTTGCATAGCATTGAGCTTCAAAGGTATCCCTCTCTTCTTTAAGTCGAATCCGGATCGCTTCAAGTCTTCAAAATCGTGAGGCATGTCGATGGAGAACAAGATAGGTACGCCACCTATAGCAACAGTTCCATAATTACTGGTAAAACAGGCGTGAATGGCATCATGAGGTTTTAAGCTCGAGCTCGCACCCATTTGAGGTAAGGTTCCCAAGGAATGGAGTTCGGGTGCCCCAAAGTCTTGGTATCAGTCTTCTTTACCATGCCCCAAGCATGTATAAACCTTCTAATTCGATCGTGATTGTAGTCGAACACAATATCCTGGAGAAGCATATCATGTGGACCATCTCTTCGGCAAAACCAAACCGACGAGAGCTAGAGAAGGGTTGTAAGTACCTCCTTATACCAAGGAGTGGTACATTAGGGAATTCTCCACAACGCTCAATGAAGGTGAAGTCCTTTTGAGAGAAAAGATTCCAACGGATATCAGAATGAGAAAGTGACATCATCCTTTGAGACCATCTCAACCTTTGTTCATTCTTCAAAACTGATGGAGGAAGGTGCGAAATAAACCACCTTGAAAGTAACGGTATACAACACATGAGAGTTCCTTGTCGCTTAGTAGTACAAGTGTGGAGAGAATGTAGGATGTCTCCAAGTAAGGTAGGCACAGGATTGCGGGTAAGGAACAACTTGATGGCATTGATATCGATGAATTGATCCGAGTTAGGAAATAGAACCAAACCATAAATTAGCAAGGCCACAATGTTCTCAAATGCATGGAAACTCATAACTTTGAGGAATTCTCGGGCTTTCTTAATTAAGAACTTGGAAAGTAAACCCTTAACTCCACTTCTAGTTTCCCAATTGGCTTCAATGTCTGAGCACTTGAGATGTAAGGCGGATGCGATGTCTTCGTACTTAGGAACCTTTTCTAAACCGGTGAATGGCATTTGATCAAGAATAGGTATCCCAAGTAGCTTAGAGAACTCTTCTAAGGTAGGAACCAACTGATAATCGGGAAATGTAAAGCAATGGTGTTTCGGATCAAAAGAACTGGAATAGGACATGCATCATATCTTCTTCAAAACCGGAGATAACCAAATCAAGTAGATAACCATGTCTTTTGATGAACTGAGCATGGTCGGGAATTTCTGAAACCAATTCTTTGAGTTGAGAAAGGATACCCATGAAGTTGATTCGGATAGTCTTTCTAGAAGCCATAATCCCTACAAAACAGAGCAAAGATAAATCCCTAGGTCCTTGAAATAGTTAGAAATGATATGCAATGCGAATGATGTCATGATGTCATGTTTAGCACACACAAACAATTCACACAATGAGCCTAGGTTTAAGGCTTGCATGAGGTATAGGTGATTACCCTACCAAAGGTTTGAGTTGGTTCATCCTGTCCTATAATAGTAACCGGGTTCTAGGAATCTCATATCATAGATCTTTCTCGTAGGCGCTTATTTCAATACGACGGCCAAGTGGTCGATCGAAAATGTCCCAAAAGTCTGATCTCAATGAGCGTAGCATCGAGTATCAACCAACCTCGGTCTACACCAAAGCCGGCCATCTCACTACCTTCTAATGGCTAAGATGGGTCAATTAAGGTTCTAAAAGTTTAGTTAGCGCTTTATGACACCACGTAAGCCAAATACTATCTTCAACTTGGGAATGAAGAGTATCGGACAACCAAAGTGTCACGCTAACGTAGCCATCATGTTGACCGCGTAGTTATACGTCTAGCGGTCGCGATGATCTAATGCCACTTACCTAAAAGGAAACCCGGATCCGGGTGTAGGATCCCCCAACAATATAATACCCAAGCAACCCTTAAAGATAAAGCATACAAGTCAAACAAAAAGCATTAAAGGTTATCTAGAAATCCCTAAGGCAATTCTCTTTTAGGGTGTAGTCCTCACAGTCGCCAGCCAGAATACGGTGAACCGACTTTGTAGGATTTTTGTATCCAAATGTGCGGATAGCAAGAGTCGCCACCGACTTTTATTTTTATCCAATTAAGGGAAGGTAAAAGTAAAAAAGACCTTCGTTAGATTCTCGAGTTCGGAGAATGGTTATGAAAAGGGAAGGTATTAGCACCCTTTCCATCCGTAGTTATCTACGGCTCTTAGTTGCTCTAGATCACCTTTAAAATTGCTTTCGTGTGTTTGACAAAGATGTTTTGAAAAAGGCATTTCGCTTTGACTTTGTAATGACTCATGTAGGAGTGTATACAAAGTGTTCGGAAATGTTTTGTTTTGGAAAGAAATTGAACTTTGAAAAGAGTGTGTGAAAAGCATTTGATAGAACAAGCAACTAAAAGACTTATTTACCCACCTTAATTGGTCGCTTTTGTTGTACTTCTACATTCCTTTAGAATAGCGCTAGCCATACCATTAGTTAGTAGGTAGCTCCATTCGTTGGATGTAAGCGGACATTCAAGGGACATCGGATGGTCATAGAAGGCAACTTGTAGGAAGTATCCTAGCACATTCAAGGACTATCATCATTTTCGAGGCGACAATCGAGGGTCAAGATCATGTATTCGGAGGCGACATCGTGGGTCTATGATCTTTGTATCAAAGGGACTATGATGATTTGTTTGAAGGCAACGGTGCTAGAATACCCTACGCTCGAGGGACATGACCGCTTAAAATCGAAAGGCATCGAGAGAATTACCCTAAGGGCATGTGTGAAAGAAGTGTGTCAAATTCAGATATTTTATCTTGAAGATTAGTGTGAGCTATGTCCAATTATTATCTTGCCATACACGCCTAGTTACTAACATTTATAGGGTGCGGAAAGTAAAATGCGGAATGTAAAGTGCGAAATGTGCGGAAAGATAAACCTACGCTTATTACATGGCTTTGGGGCGATACATAATTTAAAATGCGGAAAATAAAGTCCTAAATTAAACTATTACATCCCATGAGCAATTACATTATTGGAAAATAGAATGATAAAATGATAAAGAGAAAATCGTCTAATCGGATCAACCTGCATAAAAAGAAGAAATCGGAAATGCAATATGAATCGAACAAGAGAAAAAATGTTAGAAAAATGCAAGTTTTAATATGGGAAAATTACTACATGCTGGAAATAAGATAAATAAGCTAAAATAATTTTTTGGGATTTTTTAAATGCATTTTAGTAATTAAAAACTAATTTATAATGATTTAAATGCTAAATTATAAATAAAATAAATATGCATGCAAAAATTATATTTTTAAATTTATTAAATTAAATAAACATTTTCAGAATGTAAATGCAAAAAGAAAATATTTTTTGATAATTTTTAAATGCAGAAATAAAATATGAAAAGAAATTAAAATTGAATAGAAATATTAAAATATATTGAAAAACATGAAAATATGCAAAAGTTGAGAAAAGAAGCAAAACTGGTGCCCATAGGGATCGAACTCAGGACATGGGAGAGTATCCAAGAATAGTGAGCGCCTTAACCAACTGAGCCACGTTGCGTTTGTGTTTTGAAACGGAACGAATGGAAAATAACACGCGTCGCTTTCCCATTGCCACGATCTCGCCATCCATCATCTTCTTCGCTTTGAATTTTCAAAATTTGCCGGCCATGGCTCGACGCTAAGTCCCGCAAATGTCAAAATGTAGCATACATAATATAAATAAAATCCAAGGCCATGGTTCGATTCCTTGAAGCATTCCGAATTCAATGGTATAGGTCCCAATAATTTTTCCTATTAACGAAAACCCTAATTCGTTCACAGAAAACCTAACAATGGCAATACGAGTTCTAATCCATGGAAAATCAATCAAATAACCCAGATCGCTTGCAATCTTCCTACTAATCACAAAAACAACAGCCAAATGTGTTAATAATGCATGAAAATTGAAAATCGATTTTGGAAAAAAGATGAACAAACTGAAATCGTATTTTCTGATTCTGGATGTTTTTTTGACAATGTAAGTATCTGGAATCACTCCTGGGGTATCAAGGAATGTGTTTGACACCTTAGAATTGATTGAAAACGGCTGGAATAAGGATTGCTATTTGCTTCAAGAACTCGATTTTTTCAGTTTGAGAATAGGGTTTCTGAGCCAATTTTTTCGTCCCTTTGCAATTGGTATGCATCAAGTATATATGCTGGATGGATTTGGGATTGATTTGGGAAAGAATTGATCAATATTCAATGGAAATCAATTTTGATTTTTGTCCAAAATCAAATTTTCAAAATTTGATTAATTCTCAATCCAATCTTGCCAAATTTGATTTAATTTCAAAATTGCCGGCATGTGAGTTACTTGAGTCCCAAGGAAAGAATAAAATCAATCTTTCAATTAATTTTGATTTTATAATTTATTTTAAAATTTAATTTGTATTTAAATGAATAAATTCAAAATTAAATAGAAAAATAAATCAAAAATTCATGGCATTGGGCTTGGATATTCCTAATTGTATGAGGAATAAGTTAGATGAAGAAAAGTAGGCCCATTTGCAAAAGATTTGATTTTTGAAGTATCTCTTTGTGCATTCTTTCAAAATTTCCCAACTTGTGAATGGTGTAACTTGCTCAATTTTCCACATTTTTGAGTGTTCTTGGACTTTTTGGAAAGCTCTAAGAGTCCTCTAAACAATGTCTTTGGTCTCATCTCAACTGGAGTTACCATGCTCAATATATCTTCAAAACAAAAAGTTGACTTTTTGTTGACTTTGAAGATGACCTGTAATGTTTTGAGCTATACCTCTCAAATGAAGCATTTTTTGGACATTCTTGTGAGACATGAAGTTGTAGAGAATTGAATTTCCTTCAAAATGAGTTTTGGTGGGAAAATTTCTGAGAAAGTATGAGAAAGTTATGATCACCAAAGTTCATTGACTTTTCACCTAGAAACCCTAATTTAGAAAGTTTGACTTTTGAGCAAATCTTGAGTTTTCTTGATGAATCATGATCAACCCTTGATCAAACGATGAATGTAACTTCAAAATGAGGATGTTGACCAAAAATTATGAAGTTTGACTGTATGTTGACCACGCTTGACTTTTGTCCAATACACCCGATTTTCAACCATCTGAGCAATTGCCTGAGGAAACTTGACTTGTGAGGCTTGAAACTTGACATGGAGAATCTTTGAAGCATATGAGGAGGCATGAAGACCATTGGAGATGTTGGGAATCCATCTTGACTTGAGAGATACCAAACCCTAGTTTGGGTTGATTGTCTAGGAGAGAGTTTGTCTGATCAACTCTTGAGGAATCCTTGAGTAGGGGTGTATGAAATCTCTTGAATAGATGGAGGGCAAATTTTAGGGTATGACAATGAACATGAACTGTGATATCATGATTCCTTGCATCTTTTTGAAAAAGCTCTTGGCCATTATTTTTCTGCACCTCTAATGATCATAAACCCTCAAAAAAATCCAAGAATCATGAAACCTACATCATTTAATTTAAGATTTTCAGTTTAGGGTTCGTCGTGTTCTTCAAAACCTAAATTGTTCTGGGCTAAATATAAATGAAATTAACAACCACCTTCGTGTTCGTGAGGAAAAAACGAGCAACTTTGATGTTTACATCATTGAATTTCATTGAGAAACGAGGATGGTAGCATGGATCAAAGATTCTGAAGATCAAACATGTTGAAGAACACTGCGCGCGTGTTCTTCATTTTCAAATTTTTAAACATTCCAATCTTATATCAACGCGTGTTCCTGGTCCACTAACACTCCAGCGCGTTTCGTCTAGTGGTTGTTTGCTTGCCTTTAAGTCACTTTGACACGCGTCCCACCTCATGGTCATGGGTTCAACACCCACCAAGACCATTCTTTTTACAAACTTTCCAATTTTTTTCATGTTTTTTCATTAAACTTTCACAATTTTTTTGACCAATCAAAACTCCTTATTTTAAGGTGATTTTTTGGACACTTGTCAATAAATACATCTATTTTATGATAGTGCAAAAATTTTCAGAAAAAAACTTTCATCTGATTAAATTTTAATCGAACCGAAAACGACGTTCTGAACACTTTTCAAACCTCCTTTTAAGGTGAATTTTTCAAGTTTTCGACTTCCGATTTTTTTCAAAACTTTTCATAAATGAACCTCACATTTCAAAACATTTCAAAATCATTTTTCAAAACATTTCATCAAACTTGCATCTTTTACCATGATCGATCCGATTTAAAACGATAAAACTGATTTCGTCTTCTCGCCAATTTCTCGATCGATCATGGGCCTCCCTTATGGTGTAAGTCCCAATCCTTTATGTACATATTTAGTTTTATTTGTACATACTCAAATTATCATTGATAATATTCAAACGTAAACAAATTTCTTTCGTTTGTTTTCATTCGTTTGTCTATACGCCGAATCCATTGGTTCTAAAGGAAGAATTCTTCTGAGTAAATTTTCTTTTTGACCAATGGGCCTCCATTATGGTGTAAGTCCCATAACATTCTTTTATGTACATAATATTTCTCTGTACATATCAAACTTTGTCAAACACTTTTACAAAGTTTCATCCGTATATAATATGATACTCCTTTTATACTCAAGTACAGACAAACTTCGATCGTTTGTTTTCACATCACTTGTGTATACTCAAACAAAATAGTCTTTTGTGTACATATTTTCTTTGTACATACCAAATACTTTTCATACAAAGTTTCATCTGTACATAACACGGATACCTTTTACAAATATTCCAACACGATAAACTTGATCATTCGCTTCCGCTTCATCTGATAGACCAACGAATACCATTGGTATTGAAAGGAGCTTTCTCCTGAGTAAAACTTCTTTCAAATCAATGGGCCACCCTTATGGTGTAAGTCCCATCCCTCCTATGTATATCTGTACATAATAGCTCGTTCGTGTACATATTCACTTCCTTGTACACAATTCAAACTTGTAAATAATCAAGTTACGCTCGTTTTAAACGTTCGTTTCACAGACACTTGTTTATATTTCATAAACTGCTGTAAATAAACATCATGCATTGTTTATATTTCCTTCATAAACTCCTGTGAATACATATCACACACACACACACACACCTGTTTATACAACTGTCTAGTTATAAACATAACAATTAGACTAATCAATAGGTTCCCCACAGTATAGCCTCCGCTTGGGCTTTATACAAGACAATCCATCCCCAGCATGGGTCAGCCTCCGCTTGGGCTTCATACAAGATATTTTATCTCCAGCAGATTTTAGCCTTCTCTTGGGCTTTGTACAAAGAAACTCTCCCCACAGAGTTAGCCTCCGCTTAGGCTTCATATAAGACAAACACTCCCCTGTTGAGTCAACCTCCTCTTGGGCTTCGTTCAAAAGAACTCCTCATTGAGTTTAGCCTTCTCTTGGGCATCATACAATGAAAGAGATAGGAAATCTCTTAACAGCCTCCTATTGGGCTTCCAATACAAAGAATCACCCGCGCTAAGAATAGAACCCTGAAAGGATGGTTTCTCGGTGAAATCACTTTCAAATCCCCAGAGAGTAAAATTTCCCGGTGAAATTGCTCTTAATTCCAAAAGGATGGTTTCTGAAATCCTTTTAACACAAAGCCATCCATACCCTATAGCTTCCTCTTGAGCTTCATACAAGGACCCTCGATGACCCTCGATGACCCTCGGAATGCCTCCTCTTGGGCTAACAATACAAGGACCCACAGGCTTCTTAAAAGCATCCCTTAATCCAATCAACTTCTCCTTGAGATTTAGACATTTATCATCTCTATGGAAGAAGTATCTCATCTATCACATCACATACAGTCAAAAACTTTTCAAACTCTTTTCAAAAACTATTTACATCTCTTAACAGTAAGTGGTAACGCTTGTACACTCGAGCAAAACACCCAATACTTACAGTTAAAAGATTCAATCATCTTTTTCAAACATCTTTCTTAAACATGTAAGTGGTAACGCTTGTACACTCAAGCAAAACACCTAATACTTACGATGAAAGATTTCAAACAGTCAAACTTTTCAAAAATGTATGTGATGAAATAGATTAGATAAATTTTTCATTAAGATGACATTTGTCTGTCTCTTACTAACATCCCGTTGCTTTCCACTAGCATAAGTGGGAACTACGATTGCTCTGACTTTCTCAACATCCTTTTGAGAATACGTAGGCACAAGGTCTCATCCTTGCCGAGCAAATTTCTTTCTCTCTCGCACCAAACAAACCATAGAACCCAGATCCGAGCTACAAATGCTCGATTCCCACTAGGGATATGTAAGATCCATGATCTTTGCGAGCACAATAATAACAAACACTAGAATCCCACATAATCTGTCTTTCTTAAAATCCCAAAGGAGAAACTTTCCCAATCATAGAAATAACAATTAAAACACACAAACATATCAAACATATTCATATGTAAAGCTGTAGATAACTACATATATTTAGGGTGCTCCATCTATTCCCTTTATATAACAATCCCCCTTATTCAGAATCTCCCCAATGCGTTGCGTCTAGTTTGCGCTAGTCGTTACGCATACCAATATCAATTGAGGGTATTTCAGCTTTCCCCTTTTTCATAATCATTAAATCATCTTTCTTGTGTTGAAAATAATAAAGCTTGATGCTCGCGGCATCTTTATAAACAAATCAAAAGATTTAAATCGTTGCGTGCCAGAGAATCCGAACTCACGTTCGCATCCTCTAGCACGTCACCTTTTAACGCGAACAGTACCCTCGTGAAAAATTTATTTAAAACGAGCGAGGTTTAATTTGGAAAAAACTCAAATAAGAACGAACACTTTTTTTCAAGAAAATCATATTCAATACTCAACGAAAATGGAAACGGTGAAGACCACGAGGATCAGGGAGAAGAGGAGAACAAGTTAGGCATTCATTTGAGATAATTTGGTTAGGAATTCTACCTCAACGAAGTTCACTTTCAGAGCTCTGAAAGTTGACTTGGATAACATGATTCAGGGCACCTCAAAGAACGATTCTTGTCCTGTTAGCTTGAGTGAAGTTCAAGGAAGAAGAATGAGCAAGGAATTTGGAACTGTGAATGCTTTAAGCAAGGATTCAAAGTTGCTGAAATTTGAGGCATGGAGAGAGGTTGGCAGCAATTTTCTGGCTATCGAAGCTTTAGGAAATGAGTCAGGGATGGCCCTCTATTTATAGAGAAGTGAATGGTGATGAAAGTGAGGAGAAATTGTGATGAAATTGTGCAAACCGAGCGTGCTGAAATCATGCCAAACTTGTGACTCAAAAGGCATCAAAACGACATCATTCCAAGTGCAAACTTCATCAAAATGCATTTGGGAAATTATTTAAACATGTTTAACAACTAAACTTTGAGTAATTCGCCTTGTAATCCAAGTTTACTCATGGTAAATTTTCTGATTTGAAGCAAAAATGACTGCCATGGAGTCTACTTCAAACAGGTATAGCTCATTACTCAGAGAGCTTTATGACACAATCTTGGACTCTTTGGAAAGCTGACATTACAAACTTTGAAATGTGATTGGAAAGATATCATTTGGATGCTTGAGATAGAAGTTGTGTCTCTTTGAAATCGTGGAAAATCATATGATCTTCCATACTTAGAAAAATTTCTAAGTTTGGCACAAAAAATGACTTGTAATGTTTTGCTTTCAAAAATGCTTTTCCATTCAAAATTTGAACTTGACCAACAAAGATGATATGAGTTAGACCTCTTGAAAAGATTTTTGCAAAAATAACCACCCAAAAATTCCAATAATTGAGAAAGATATGGCCTTGTGAAGTTGATGAAAAATCATGAAATGACCTATAATCTTTTGACTTCTTCTAGAAATCTCCAAACATCTTCAAGATTTGTAACACGAATAGAGATAAATTTCACATATTCAAGATTATTGTGCAAAAATAATGACCTCAAGGTGATAAATGATGATTAAGTTATGATCTCTTGAAGTTGATGATCACAAATTGAGAAATTCATCAAGGACTCGTAATCTTTTGACTTCCCAAGAAATTTTCCAAGCATTTTCTATTCTTAATAATTGAACTAAATTATATTAGACATCCTTATATTCATTGTGGATAAAGAATGAGCTCAAGGAGACAAGGAATGATCAAGTTATGATATTTTGAAGTCATACAAGAGAGATGAAGTATTAATCTAGAGACTTTGCAATCATTGATCCTAAAAAGATCTTTTCATCAAATAACTTCCTTGGACCAAAGAAGATACATGCTAGAGGTAATTTTAAGAGTCCAATGGTTTTAGAATCATTCACAAATCTCACAAAATCACCAAGAATGGTCCTCAGAAGACCAAAACCCTAATTCCAAGAGCATTGGCCATGGCATGGAGAATTCTTCAACTTTGATAATCTTCCTTACACATGGAACACATTATCATGAGGAGAGATTGTTGTAGATTATAAGAGGAAATCATAGTGAGAAAAACACTTCAAGACATTGAGAATTTAATAAACATGCTTTTGTGGTTCAAAGTTCCAACTTAGGTCAACCATTTAAATCAACTTGGCATCCTTGGGATTCCTTTTGCAAAAAATAGGACATGATAAGCTCTATTGGGTCTTGTCAATGATGATAACTTGAGATACACCATATGATAAAGCTTGATAATTTCTTAAGACTTGGGGAGAGAAGGCATGGAAATAAACACATGAACCTATAGACTTCTTGAAGAAAAACCCTTGTATCATCCTCCTATCATCCAAAGAGAAAATGATATACATATCTTATGGTTAGCCAAGTGTCAATCACCATATGAAAAATTATACATAAACAAGGTGCTTGGAGATCCCCTTAAGAGCAAACTCAGAGATAGGAGAGAGAGGGAGAGAGACCTAGTTTGTGATCTTTGCGCAATGCAATGGTATGAGATGATAGAGAATCTTAGGGGGGAAATTGGGGTACCACACAACCGAAGACCGGAAGTAGGGTCGACCTATCTAAACGTTCACATAGACCAAGACCTCTTCCTCGAGTCGATTTTGTCGACCTCGATAGTCGTCTCGAGCCCGAAGATCTAGCAGAACGACGAAGAAAGGCCAAGGAGCCGATGGTCGAAGATGATTCACCTTCCCCTAGCAGATCAGAAGATCTCATGAAGTAGCATATGCGGCCGATTCCTGATGGTGAGTTAGAGCTCATCCCGCTCGGTAGCGACCCCAACAAAGGAGTCTGAATTGGTGTAGATATCCCAGAACTGTCTCGAAGCCAGTTGAAGGCATTTCTAAAAGACAACGCAGACCTCTTCGCTTGGGGTGCAATGGAGATGCCCGGTCTATATCCAAAGGTAGATTGGCACTACCTAAAGATCGATCACAAATATAACAACACAACATAAATAAAACCATCACAAATTGGCTAAAGCCCATCGTCGCTTTTGTCATAAAATCCCATCGTCACAAACATCATCACATCATATTTGCATTAAGCATTTCATCAAAGTCAAATCATGGAAAAAGTCATCATTTATATTCATCGCATAGTTATCATGAAATTATCACGTCATATTCATTTCATGTTCATCATAAAGATCATCACCAAACAAAGCATCATATATCATCGCAATTCAACATCATCCATCAATTAAAAAAACCAAAGCCAAATAACTCAAACATAAACATAACCGACTCCATGAGACACGACTATGTTATGCATGTGGTACCCGTCGCTTTGTCCATAATTAGGGACATTTGGCATAAAGCCCATCGTCGCTTGGCAAAAAAGGTCTCGTCGCTTGGCATAAAAGCCCTCGTCGCCAATGTAATGTATGTGACTCGACAATAAAAACAACACAACAAAAACATCATCATCGCTCATCAAAATTGACATAAATTCCACGTCACCATATTCATCCACATCAAGATAAACATATCATCGCATCGCATATCATCAAGTATTCGTTAATAAATACACCGTCGCAAACATCATGTTTAATCACACCACATCATTATCAATTTATTCACCAAATTCCAAATACGTAAAAATAGTCAAACATCACTAATCATCGCGAAAGCCATTCCTAATAACCGGCATTAATCATAATCATCAACATCGCAATCAGATTGTCCATACGTGTCTTAAATCGACTAAAACGCAATCCTATTCAATTTAACTGTAATTTGGCCTATTTCGGGTCGTTTCGTAAAAACTCGTAGTTTTGAAAAACTAACCTCACCACTACGTTCTACACGTCGAACTTAGATAGCACGTCAATTTTCGTTGAATTCGGAGCAACTTGCTCCGTCGCCGAAATTACCGAAATCGGAACATAATCAGGTTCCAAATTTAATCGGCTAACTTATGTCCTAATTATATTTCATTAATACCAACTATTACTATGTGGAATTGGGAAAGAGGAGAGAAACAGAGACAAAATGCATAATTATGCAGGTAACATAATTATGCAGGAAAACAGAAAACAACAAAAAATGGAAAAACGACTCTCCTCCTTCCAGCATGCAGGGACAGACGTCCCAGGGCCCCAAAAGGGCAGGAGGCGGACGCCCTTGGAGGTGGGACGGTCGCCCCTCACTTGCGGTGGGCGCCTCCCTAGTTTTTCATCTTCCAATCGTTCTTCTTCCATGGCTTGCTTGCTTGCAGACAGTGTTCATATTTAACAGTTTTCCAGTTTTTCTTATTTTCTATTCTTACAAATCATTCCTACTAGCCATGGTTATAGAACACCTAGATCAATACTCCTAAATCAACTTTTCTAATTTATTCCAACAATCACACACACAACTCATAAAACCCTACTATCAATTTGTCTTAAATCCAAATATACCAACCAAAACCCTAACTATATGAGATGGAGAATCAAACCCCTTACCTCAAGTGCTTGGATGATTCTTGATGATTCTACAAAACCCAAACCTTTCTATTCTCTTGCTCTTCTTCTTCTTCTTCCAACACCTCAAGCTCTCTCTATGCTTCTATGTTGGTTTTGTGTGAAAAATGGAAGAAAAAGAGGAAAAATGGTTTATATGTATTCTTACTAGCAACCAATGGTGTATACCCAATTCTCTTCAATTACTCCTCACACCCCTATCTATTCTTATTAATTAATACCTTAATAATATCTAATAATATTATTAACTCGATTAATTAAAATAACTCTGGGGAATTAAATATCGGTCCGAATAATATTTTACCGAACCGAACGGAATAAAAACCGGACCGAATGAAACGTCGCCAAATATATTAATAGATATATCGATTAATATAAATATTCTCGTCGACAAAATAATCGTCAAACGGTAACTCAAAAATATTAATATAATATAATATTAATTAAAACGGGGCGTTACAACTCTTCCCCACTTATAAACTTTTCCTCCTCGAAATTACGACCAAAACGAACAATTCGGGATATGCCTACGCATTCGTCCACTCAATCCTCGCGTCAATTAAACAACATACAACTGACACCAAAAACAAGGGTATCTCCCTAACCACAACGTCCAGTCAAGAACAACCATGCCGAGATGCAAAGCCCATACAATGCACTCGAAAACCAACTAATCACCCAGCAACCAAATAAGTCGCAGACACACCGGTTCACTCGAGAACTAAACAAACAAGATTGATACCATCCTAACGCCTCAACCCTGGAATTAGTCACACACTCGAACCAACACCTCGGAAACGGGTCATCAAAGATAGGAACATACAGTCCTACGACACTGTAACACGGTGAACTGACTTTGAGATTTTTGTATCGCAAATGTGCGGATAGCAAGAGTCGCCACCGACTTTTCTTTTATCCAATTAAGGGAAGGTAAAAAGTACAGAAAAAGACCTTCGTTAGATTCTGAGTAAGGAGAAGGTTATGAAAAGGGAAGGTATTAGCACCCTTTCCATCCGTAGTTATCTACGGCTCTTAGTTGTTCTTAGATCACTTTTAAAATTGTGCTTTCTGTGTTTGACAAAATGTTTTGAAAAGGCATTTCTGACTTTGTAATGATTCATGTAGGAATGTATACAAAGTGTTCGGAAATGTTTCGCTTTGAAAAGAGTTTGAACTTTGACAAAAGTGTGAGGTGTGAAAAGTATTTTGATAGAGCAAGCAACTAAAAGTCTTATTACCTACTCGAATTGGTCGTTTCATGTTGTTTTATTCCTTTAGAATAGTGCTATCCATACCATTAGTTGGTAGGTAACCCTATTCGTTGGATGTAGAAGGGACGTTCGAAGGGACATCGGATGGTCATAGAAAGCAACTTGTAGGAAGTATCCTAGCACATTCAAAGGGGCTATCATCATTTTTCGTAGGCGACAATCGAGGGTCAAGATCATGTATTCGGAGGCGACATCGTGGGTCTTATGATCTTTGTATCGAAGGGACTATGATGATTTGTTTGGAAGGCAACAGTGCTAGAATACCTCTACGTTCGAGGGACATGACCATTTGTATTCGTAAAGGCAACGAGAGAGAATTACCCTAAGGGGTGCATGTGTGAAAAGAGTGTGTTAATTTCGGGTATTTTGTTATCTTGAAAATTAGAGTGAGCTATGTTCAATTTTATTTTGCCATACACGCCTAATTACTAACAGTTTATAAGATGCGGAAAGTAAATTGCGGAAATATAAAGTGCGGAAAGATACATAATTGAAAAAAATGCGGAAAATAAAAGTCCTAATTAAACTATTACATCCCATAGGCAGTTACATAATATGAAAAGAAAACGATAAAAAATTGTCTGAAACGGAATAACCTGCGAACAGATGAAAAATCGGGAAATACGAGGAAATTGAATAAGAGGAAAATGTTAGTAAAAATAATAATTTTGAATGAGAAAAATGTTTTCATGCTAGAAATAACATTAATATGCTAAAATAATTTTTTGGGATTTTTTGGAGTTAATTTAATAATTAAAAATCAATTAAAAGTGATTTAAATGATAAAATAGAAATTAAATTAAATATGCATGCAAAAATAATATTTTTAATTTTATAAATTAAATAAACATTTTTATGATATTTATGCAAAAAATAAATATTTTTGGTGTTTTTTAAATGCATGATAAAAATTATGAAAGATAAATTAAATTGTATGAAAATATTAAAAGAAAATATGAAAATAGAAAAATATTGCAAACTTGTGAAAAATGTTTTGCCATGGCTGAGAATCGAACTCAGGACATTGCCTTCACAAACCCACGCCTTGACCAACTGAGCTGGCTTGCACAAGTGTTTGAAAACTGGAGCGAATAGATTGTAAACGGGTGTCGTTCCCTGATTGCACCAATCACGCGCCAACCTTCATCTTCTTCGTTTTGAATTTTTGAAAAGATAGCGTCGACCTCAATGCGACGCTATAGTCCGTGCATTTTCCAAAATCAAATACAAGCAATATAAATGACATTCAAGGGCATGGTTCGATTGGAAACATCGTTCTGAACACGATGGTGGTGGTCTTTTGGTTCAATTTTTCCGTTTTAAGGAAACCCTAATTCGAAACCGAAAACCCTAGCAATGGTAATTCGTGTTTTAGGTCATAGAAATTCAATCAAACTGCCCAGAAAGCTTCCAAGCTTCGTTCTAAACACAAAAACAACAACAAAACATGTTAATAATGCATGAGAATTGAAAATCGATTTTGGAAAAAGTGTGACAAACCGAAGTCGTGTTCTTGTAATTCTTGATGTTTTTGGACAATGTAAAGGTCTGGGATGCTTCCAGGGATGTCAAGGAACGTGTTTGGATCCTCAAAACCAATTGAAACAAGCTGGAACAAGGGCTGCTAGTTACTTGAAGAGCACGGTTTTTTGGCTTTAGGTTAGGGTTTCTCCAAGCAATTTTTCTGTTCTTTCTTGTGTGATATACATTGTATATTTATAGTGGATGGAAATTGAGCTGATTTGAGGAACAAATAATGGTTAATCAATGTGAAAAATATTTGATTTTGTACAAAATCAAATCTTCCTTATTTGATCCAATTTCTTTAATTTCTTGCCAAATCAAATCAAATTTCGAAATTTGCCAGCTTTCTTGGGTTGCTTGGATCTCAAGGATGAGAGAAAAATAAATTTTGCAATTAATTTTGATTTTATACCTTATTTTTGAATTTAATTTGTATTTAAATGAATAAAATCCAAATTAAATAGAAAAATAAAGTAAAAATTCGTGGCATTGGGCTTGGATGTTCCAAATTGTATAAGGAACAAGTTTGAATGAGGAAAAACTAGGCCCATTTGCAAAATTTTTGATTTTTACAAGTATCTCTGTTTGTGCACTTCTTCAAAATTGCCCAACTTGCACAAGGTGTATTTTGCTCAATTTTCCATATTTTTCAGTGTTCTTGGACTTTTTGGAAATCTCTAAGAGTCCTCTAACCAACCTCTTTGGTTTCATCTCAATTGGAGTTTCCATGCTCAATATATCTTCAAAACAAAATGTTGACTTTTTGTTGACTTTGAAAATGACCTGTAATGTTTTGATCCATACCTTCCAAATGAAGTATTTTTTGAACATTCTTGTGAGACATGAAGTTGTAGGGAATTGAATTTCCTTCAAAATGAGTTTTGGTGGGAAAATTTCTGAGAAAGTATGAAGAAGTTATGCTCAATCAAAGTTTGGTTGACTTTTCACTGAGAAACCCTAATTTGGAAAGTTTGACTTTTGAGCAAATCTTGAGTTTTCTTGATGAATCATGATCAACCCTTGATCAAATGATGAATGTAACTTCAAAATGAGGATGTTGACCAAAAATCATGAAGTTTGACTGTATGTTGACCACAGTTGACTTTTTGTCCAATACAACTCATTTTTAACCATCTGAGCAATTGTCTGAGGAAACTTGACTTGTGAGGCTTGAAACTTGACATGGAGAATCTTTGAAGCATATGAGGAGGCATGAAGACCATTGGAGATGTTGGAAACCCATCTTGATCTGATAAATACCAAACCCTAGTTTGGGTTGATTGTCTAGGAGAGGGTTTGTCTGATCAACCCTTGAGGAATCCTTGAGCATGGATGTAGGAAATGTCTTGAGAAGTAGGAGGGCAAATTTTGGGGTATGACAGCTGACCCTGTTCAATCTTCTTGTACTGGAAGGGTTAGATTGGCATGTTCACCTTTCGTGACCTGGAGGTAGAAGATGATTGAACACTAGAGTACACCTGAAAATTTGCACTCACTGTTGGTGATGATGCGGGAATGGGCTTACAGATGCCATTTGGAGGAGCTGGAGATTTCGCTGGGGAATGAGTCGTACGCTAGACTCGAGATTGTTGATAGGAGAACTGACGGGGATGGGCTTAAGACGCCATCTGGAAAGATCAGTGCTGAGGAGTGAGCCGTACGCTAGGCTCTGTAGATGTTTCTGGAAGTGGAAAGGAGATGGGCTTAAGATGCCATCCAGAGGGAGTCGTACGTTAGACTTCGTGCTCATCTTTGAATGAAGTTATTGATTTGTATTGGTTTTTAACCAAATATGCAGCATTCTGAAGGTGGAGAAATATTGACAATTAGTCGGAGATGGGCTTAAGATGCCATCCAAGGCAACTGAGTCGTACGCTAGACTCTGTAGTTGCTGTTGATAATAAGAAGGAGTCAGAACAGATCTTCGTGCTGACTACTCTGAGGGGATAGTAGTTGGCAAAATATGGATAGCTTCCCTGTTATGCTTCGGGTATTGATCCAATGCCTGTTATCGGAGGATAACTTGCGATCGTTCAGATAGTTTTCCCGTCTAGCTTCAGGTATTAATCCTGGATCCGTTGTCGGAGGACAACGTGGGCGGTCTTTCAGATAGTTCTCCCGTCTGGATTCGGGTATTAATCCTGGACCAGTTGTCGGAGGACAACTAGGGCGGTCTTTCAAATAGTTCTCCCGTCTGGATTTGGGTATTAATCCTGGACCAGTTGTTGGAGGACAACTAGGGCGGTCTTTCAGATAGTTCTCCCGTCTGGATTCGGGTATTAACCTTGGACCTATTTGCGTCAGAAGTGATTTTCACCTGTTTTGGGGAAAACAAGAGAAACTTTGATAGAATACTGTTAGTCTTATGCAAAGTATGATGCATGACGATGTGTATGAATGACACATGCATACATTATGACTTTATGAGAAATGTATGAATGATAGATGTTGTGGTATTTCAAAATATATCCATCTTGAAGAAGATGCGGATGTTCTGCTTGAGGATTTCTGACTTTTGTTTGGGGACGGAACGGATGGAGACCCTGAGAAGAAATATAACTTTGATTCCTCCGATGCACTATCTGACCAAGTCTTGGGCCTAGATATTGTTGAGGATGATAGAGATCGAGAAACACGTTGTTGAGGATCTCATACATAGACCCTGCTGGGGAGAGTCTGGGAGGTACCCTGCTGGGGATCCGGCGTGTAAATCCTGTTGAAGAGTATTTGATAGTTGCTGGGAGACCGGGTTAGAAGGATTCTGGAGCCCGTCGAAATCTCTGGCTGAGGAATAAAAGATGTAGGTTTCCTCCGATGCACTATCTGACCAAGTTTCAGGTCTGGAGACTGCTGCTGGAGAAAAGGGGAATTGTTGAGAGATATCTTGTTAAGGATGAAGACCTCGGTCGGGGATGAAATGTTACTGCTTGGAAATTGATGTAACACAATTTTAGTTGAGTGCAATCACTGCTCGTGAATTCACCTTTACTCCGCTGGGGAAGGTTTATGGTGAGTGACACCTCTGTGGGGATCATGTTCTGTGGGGAAATGCATTGGTGACTTTCGTCGTCATCTCAATTCCTGGAGCCTATAGTAATTACTTTTGTATGTTCACTTTTTGCATGTTTGTGAATAGATTTTTATTGTCAAATGCATATAATCATTCAAAGCAAACGTTGGACTTTATGCAAACAACAACAGTGATAATTGTAAAGAGAAAGAAAACTTGTATTTATTTGAAAGGTGGCGTATGACCAAGTAGTCTGTACACAAGAGAAGTAAAAAGCTATGCGGAAACAATCTCGTTAAGTTCCAACTATGCTAGTACTCATATATTTCAACTATCTCATCTCCTTGCTGTCAGTAGAAAGTGAATGGATTGATTTTCGCCATTTAAATCTTGAACGCTGATAGTAGTCTGGAAGAAGGCGATCTGGACGAGACATAGTCGTACGCTTAAATCCCTAACTTTTGCCTAGACCGCCTTTCGGTTTTCAGTCTACCGGATACCCTTTTTTGCCCAAGCCGCCTTTTCAGGTTTTCGACTTGCCGGGTGTACATGTTTTGTATATTGTGATACGGTGAACTGACTTTGTAGGATTTTTGTATCCAAATGTGCGGATAACAAGAGTCGCCACCGACTTTTATTTTTATCCAATTAAGGGAAGGTAAAAGTAACAGAAAAAGACCTTCGTTAGATTCTGAGTTCGGAGAATGGTTATGAAAAGGAAGGTATTAGCACCCCTTTCCATCCGTAGTTATCTACGGACTCTTAGTTGCTCTAGATCACCTTTTAAAATTGCTTTCTGTGTGTTTGACAAAGATGTTTTGAAAAAAGGCATTTCGCTTTGACTTTGTAATGACTCATGTAGGAGTGTATACAAAGTGTTCGGAAATGTTTCGTTTTTGGAAAGAAATTGAACTTTGAAAAAGAGTGTGGTGTGAAAAGCATTTGATAGAGCAAGCAACTAAAAGACTTATTTACCCACCGAATTGGTCGCTTTGTTGTACTTCTACATTCCTTTAGAATAGCGCTAGCCATACCATTAGTTAGTAGGTAGCTCCATTCTGGATGTAAGCGGACATTGAAGGGACATCGGATGGTCATAGAAGGCAACTTGTAGGAAGTATCCTAGCACATTCGAAGGACTATCATCATTTTCGAGGCGACAATCGAGGGTCAAGATCATGTATTCGGAGGCGACATCGTGGGTCTTATGATCTTTGTATCGAAGGGACTATGATGATTTGTTTGAAGGCAATGGTGCTAGAATACCTCTACGCTCGAGGGACATGACCGTTTGAAATCGAAAGGCATCGAGAGAGAATTACCCTAAGGGGTGCATGTGTGAAAGAAGTGTGTCAAATTCAGATATTTTATCTTGAAGATTAGTGTGAGCTATGTCCAATTATTATCTTGCCATACACGCCTAGTTACTAACAGTTTATAGGGTGCGGAAAGTAAAATGCGGAATGTAAAGTGCGGAAATGTAAAGGTGCGGAAAGATAAACCTACGCTATTACATGGCTTTGGGGCAGATACATAATTTAAAATGCGGAAAATAAAGTCCTAAATTAAACTATTACATCCCATGAGCAATTACATTATTGGAAAAATAGAATGATAAAATGATAAAGAGAAAATTGTCTGAATCGGATCAACCTGTACAAAAAGAAGAAATCGGAAAATGCAATATGAATCGAACAAGAGAAAAAATATTAGAAAAATGCAAGTTTTAATATGGGAAAATTACTACATGCTGGAAATAAGATAAATAAGCTAAAATAATTTTTTGGGATTTTTTAAATGCATTTTAGTAATTAAAAACTAATTTATAATGATTTAAATGCTAAATTATAAATAAAATAAATATGCATGCAAAAATTATATTTTTAAATTTATTAAATTAAATAAACATTTTCAGAATGTAAATGCAAAAAGAAAATATTTTTTGATAATTTTTAAATGCAGAAATAAAATATGAAAAGAAATTAAAATTGAATAGAAATATTAAAATATATTGAAAAACATGAAAATATGCAAAAGTTGAGAAAAGAAGCAAACCGGTGCCCATAGGATCGAACTCGACATGGGAGAGTATCCAAGAATAGTGAGCCTTAACCAATCGAGCCACGCTGCTTTGTGTTTTGAAACGAACGAATGGAAAATAACACGTCGCTTTCCCATTGCCACGATCTCGCCATCCACCATCTTCTTCGCTTTGAATTTTCAAAATCGCCATGGCTCGACGCTAAGTCCCGCAAATGTCAAAAATGCAGCATACATAATATAAATAAAATCCAAGGCCATGGTTCGATTCCTTGAAGCATTCCGAATTCAATGGTATAGGTCCCTAATAATTTTTCCTATTAACGAAAACCCTAATTGCTCACGTAAAACCTAACAATGGCAATACGAGTTCTAATCCATGGAAACTCAATCAAATAACCCGGATCGCTTGCAATCTTCCTACTAATCACAAAACAACCAAATGTGTTAATAATGCATGAAAATTGAAAATTGATTTTGGAAAAAGATGAACAAACCGAAATCGTATTTTCCGATTCTCGATGTTTTTGGCAATGTAAGTATCCGAATCACCCTGGGTATCAAGGAATGTTTGACACCTTAGAATTGATTGAAAACGGCGGAATAAGGATTGTTATTTGCTTCAAGAACTCGATTTTTCGCTTTGAGAATAGGGTTTCTGAGCCAATTTTTTCGTCCCTTTGCAATTGGTATGCATCAAGTATATATGCTGGATGGATTTGGGATTGATTTGGGAAAGAATTGATCAATATTCAATGGAAATCAATTTTGATTTTTGTCCAAAATCAAATTTTCAAAATTTGATTAATTCTCAATCCAATCTTGCCAAATTTGATTTAATTTCAAAATTGTCGGCATTGGTGAGTTACTTGAGTCCCAAGGAAAGAATAAAATCAATCTTTCAATTAATTTTGATTTTATAATTTATTTTAAAATTTAATTTGTATTTAAATGAATAAATTCAAAATTAAATAGAAAAATAAATCAAAAATTCATGGCATTGGGCTTGGATATTCCTAATTGTATGAGGAATAAGTTAGGATGAAGAAAAAGTAGGCCCATTTGCAAAAGATTTGATTTTTGAAGTATCTCTTTGTGCATTCTTTCAAAATTGCCCAACTTGTGAATGGTGTAACTTGCTCAATTTTCCACATTTTTGAGTGTTCTTGGACTTTTTGGAAAGCTCTAAGAGTCCTCTAAATAATTTCTTTGGTCTCATCTCAATTGGAGTTACCATGCTCAATATATCTTCAAAACAAAAAGTTGACTTTTGTTGACTTTGAAAATGACTGTAATGTTTTGAGCTATACCTCTCAAATGAAGCATTTTTGGACATTCTTGTGAGACATGAAGTTGTAGAGAATTGAATTTCCTTCAAAATGAGCTTTGGTGGAAAATTTTTGAGAAAGTATGAGAAAGTTATGATCACCAAAGTTCGTTGACTTTTCACCTAGAAACCCTAATTTAGAAAGTTTGACTTTTGAGCAAATCTTGAGTTTTCTTGATGAATCATGATCAACCCTTGATCAAATGATGAATGTAACTTCAAAATGAGGATGTTGACCAAAAATTATGAAGTTTGACCGTATGTTGACCACAGTTGACTTTTTGTCTAATACACCCGATTTTCAACCATCTGAGCAATTGCCTGAGGAAACTTGACTTGTGAGGCTTGAAACTTGACATGGAGAATCTTTGAAGCATATGAGGAGGCATGAAGACCATTGGAGATGTTGGGAATCCATCTTGACTTGAGAGATACCAAACCCTAGTTTGGGTTGATTGTCTAGGAGAGAGTTTGTCTGATCAACTCTTGAGGAATCCTTGAGTAGGGGTGTATGAAATCTCTTGAATAGATGGAGGGCAAATTTTGTGGTATGACAGCTGCCCCTGTTGAATCTTCTTGTACTGGAGGGTTAGATTGACATGCTTGTCTTTCGTGACCTGGAGGTAGAAGATGATTGAACACTCGAGTACACCTGAAAATTTGCACTCGGTTGGTCGATGATGCGGAACGGGCTTATGATGCCGTTTGGAGAAGCTGGTAAATGAGTCATACGCTAGACTCGAGATTATTGATAGGAGAACTGACGGGGATGGGCTTAAGATGCCATCTGGAAAGGTCAATGATGGGGAGTGAGCCGTACGCCAGGCTCGAGATTATTGATAGGAGGAGTGCTGGAAAGTGAGCCGTACGCTAGGCTCTGTAGATGTTTCTGGAAAGAGTATGGAGATGGGCTTAAGATGCCATCCGAAGGGAGTCGTACGTTAGACTTCGTGTTCACTCTGAATGAAGTTATTGGTCCTCATTGATTTTTAACCATATATGCAGCATTCTGAAAGTGAAGAAATGTTGACAAGTAGTCGGAGATGGGCTTAAGATGCCATCCAGGGCAACTGAGTCGCACGCTAGACTCGTAGTTGCTGTTGATAATAAGGATCGAATAAATCTTCGTCCGATTACTCGAGGGAGATTGTAGTTGGCAAGAATGTGGATAGCTTCCTGTGCATCGGTGTTGATCCATTGCCGTTATCGGAGGATAACCGAGGTGGTCTTTCGATAGTTTTCCGTCGGTTCGGGCTTAATCTCGACCACCGTCGGAGGACAACCAAGGCGGTCTTTCGGATAGTTTTCCGCCGATTCGGGCTTAATCTCGACCTGCTTTGCGTAAGGATCACACTGCTTTGAAAAACAAGAGAAACTTTGATAGAATATTGTTAGTCTTATGCAAGGAATGATGCATGATGTTGTATATGAATGACATATGCATAAATTATGACTTTATGAGTAATGTATGAATGATGAGATGTTGTGATATTTCAAAACATATCCATCTTGAAGAAGATGCGATGTTCGCTTGAAGATTTCGACTTGGGAATCGAGTAGGTGAGAACCCCGCTTTTGAAGGAGAAGAAAGAAATCCTGGATTCCTCCGATGCACTATCTGACCAAGTCTTGGGCCTAGATACTGTTGAGGAAGGTAGAGATTTGAGAAGCTCGTTGTTGGAGATCTCATATATAGACCCTGCTGAGGAGAATCTGGGAGGCGATCCGTTGGGGACCTTGTATGTAGATCCTGCTGAGGAAATTTAGGAGGCACTCTACTGGGGATTCTGGGTGCAGATCTCGCTGGAGAATATGATGGTTGTTGAGAGACCGGGTTAGAAGAGTCTGGAGCCCGTTGTAATCTCTGGCTGGGGGATGAGGATGTAGTTTCCTCCGCATTATCCACCAAGTTTCAGTCCGGATACTGGGGAAAAGGGGAGGATTGAGAGATACCACCGGGATAAACACCTTGACTGGGGTGAAGTTTTACCGCTTGAGACTCGATGTATCTCGGGAAGGTGTGTTGTGAGTGACACCTTTGTGGGATCATGCTCTGGGGACTATTTGGTGACTTTCGTCATCTCAATTCCTGGAACCTGTAGTAAGTACTTTTGCATGTTCACTTTTCGTATGTTTGTGATTAGATTCTTATTGTCAAATGCATATAATTATTCAAAACAAACGTTGGACTTATTGCAAACGACAACAGTGAAAATTGTAAAGAGAAAGATCTCGCATTTATTTGCAATGTGGCGTATGGCCAAGTAGTTTGTACACAAGAAAGGTAAAAAGCTATGCGGAAATAATCTCGTTAAGTTCCAACTATGCTAGTACTCATATATTTCAACTATCTCATCTCCTTGCTGTCAGTAGAAAGTGAGTGAATTGATCTTCGCCATTCGAACCTTGAATGCTGATAGTAGTCCGAAGGTGTGATCCGAAGAGACATAGTCGTATTTAAATCCCTAACTTTTGCCTAGACCGCCTTTTGGTTTTCACCACCGATACCTTTTTGCCCAAGCCGCCTTTATCGTTTTCGACTTGGTGTACATGTTTTGTATATATCCTTTATTTTTGCCCGAACCTTTGGTTCGCCAGATGCCCTTATTTTTGCCTAGGCTACCGACCTAGCGGGTCTCTTTATGCGTAGTATTTTTGACTATGTCTCGCTCACTGTGGTGTGGAAGTCTTCACCATCCATGGTGCTAAGTATCATAGCTCCGCCGAAAATATTATCTTGACTACAAACGGCCCTCGAGGTGGGAGTCCATTTGCCCTCGATCACCTTGTGGAAGAATGATGCGCTTAACTACTAGATCATCGACTTGGTAGACTCGGTGCTTGACCTTCTTGTTAAATGCTCGATCATTCGTTTCGATAAATCTGTCCATGACGATGGATGCGAGTCGCTTCATCAATCAAGTTAATCTGGTCAAGAGTCTGACCCAATCGTCTTCGCCTAACCCCGCCTCCCGGAGGACTCGTTGAGGGTATCCGAACCTCGATGGGTAAGACGGCTTCCATACCGTATACGAGAGAGAAGGGGTTGCCTGTGGATGTTCGTCAGAAAGCGATAACCATGAAGAGCAAATGGTAACATCTCATGCCAATCCTTGTAAGTCACCGCCATCTTCAGATGATCTTCTTAATGTTCTTGTTGGCGGCTTCCATCGCGCCATTCATCTTAGGCCGATATGGAGAAGAATTGTGATGCTTGATCTTGAATGCGTGCAGTAGTTCTTGATCATTTTATTGTTGAGATTGGAGCCATTATCCGTGATAATCCTTTCGGGAGTGCCATACCACAGATAAGATTATGTTTGATGAATCGAGCCACAACATTCTTGGTAATGATGCATTTAGGTCGCTTCTACCCACTTGGTAAAGTAATCAATTGCCACAAGGATGAAACGATGTCCATTGGAAGTCGGGCTTAATTTCTCCAATCATGTCAATGCCCCACATTGCAAAAGGCCAAGGAGAAGTTAAAACATTCAGAGGTACCGGAGGTACGTGTACTTTGTCGGCATAACCGCATTTGTGACAAGATCGAGCATAGCGTGACAATCGCCCATGGTGGACCAATAGTAACTGTTCTCAAAATCTTCTTAGCCATGGTGTGTCCACCGGAGTGGGTACCAAATGCGCCTTCGTAACTCTTCCATGATACGCATTGCTCTTTTCTCGTCTACACAATGAGTAAGCACATCGTGGTTGCGCTTGTATGAAATGTCGCTAGAAAGAATTTGATGCGAATCTTCTCATGAACTTTTATCATTGATGATGCCCTCGGGATATTCTTGAGCCTCAAGATACCTCTTCACGCCATAGTACCAAGGTTTCTCTTCTGCAAGCTCACAACAATATCGGTTCACAAACTTCTCAATGATGATCCGGGAGCCTCGTTGTCCCATCCGACCTTGAACATGGATGACATAGTAGCCAATGCGCCCGCCAACCGATTCTCTTCGTGGAATATGATCAGTAATCTCTTCAAGTAGGGATCAAACTTAGAACATGCTCTCGATACGGAATGAGATTCGGATGCTTCGTATCCCACTCGCCCTTTATCTGACTGATCACTAAAGCTGAGTCTCCATACACCCGTAAGAATTTGATTCTTAAGTCAATAGCGCTTTTAAGACCCATGATGCACGCCAGATTCGCCATATTGTTAGTGCAGCTAAAACATAATCTGGCGGTGAAAGGCGTGTGTCCGACTGTAGGGGATGTAATGATGGCGTCAATGCCATTGCCAAGTGCGTTTGAGGCTCCATCAAAGTGTTGCACCCCAAAATTTGCCCTCCTATCTCGATTTTATCTGGCTTAGGCTTCGCGTTCATCTGCATATACGTCCATTAGGTCATTGGCATTAAACTGTCATTCATTCACTGCATATGCATCATTTCGTCATATTTAAATTGACCAAACGTTAGTTTAAATCGACGTTTGCATCGTTTTATAGCTATAAAATACCCGTTATTCCACTTCATTCATTTTTATCTTCTTACCTGTTTACTGTGTCATTTTAAGTTGATTATATGTCGATGATATCAATATTTCGATTTTACAAATGATCGCTAAAAGCAACGTATGGAAAATTAGCGGAAAATATTTCAAACTTTTGCCTCTAACTCATCATTATGAATCTACGTGTCACGAGATCATGAAATGTGATCTCTAATTTTTCGATACATTTCGAAATTTTGTTTTTAACCGTAAGTGTTTTAAAATCAGGTATTTTTTATTATCATTTTATTTCAATTTTAAATATTTCGATAATTTTTCTTTAATGTTTGATACCCGTAGTTTATTTTAATATGTTCATTTAATTTTTTCGGATAATTATTGTCCGAACTTTTACCATTTTTAATAATTTTAAATGTCTAATTTATATCTTAAAAAATCAAACAAAAAAACATTTTTGGGCTTGTAAATTTTTACTAGACCCAATTTTATGGCCCATTTATTTACTAAGGGTATTTCTGGCATTTAAAAAATAGTCTAACCCTAATTTCTTGGATATATATATGTGTTATAATTGATGTTAATGAGAGGCCAAAAATTGAAAAACACGGAACAGAGGCGGAGGTCAAAAAAAAACCAAAACCAAGTTATAAACAAAAACTCTCAGAACAACTCACACTCCCGGTTTCCTTCGTCTTCCTCACACAATCGCCGTCCTACTGCCATCGCTGCTTCCATTATAAACCCTCTCATCCGACCGCAACCCTTTATCCACTTCATCTCCGTCAATCCCTTCACCGTTCCATTCCCTTACACCCAGACCTCCATCACCCCTTCACTCCGCCATCTGCTTCATTATCGTCAACCTCCAACCGTGTCATCTCCTCGCCGTATTCACTAAACTCCCATAATCTCACCGCAACACATCACCTTCATTCGCCCCTCCTCACAGAACCGTTTCGAACCCCCACTGCAGCTTCACCGTTCCAAAACCGTCACTCAACTCACTCTTGCCGAAACCCCCTGTTCACCTCAACTCCATCACCGCTCTCCTCTTTCCGTCAGCCAGCCCGACATAACCCTTACCAATCATCTTCTCTCTCACGCAGCTACAGCTCCCTCTATCTCGTCTCTCTCAGACCCAGCCCTCCGTTTCTGCTACTCCGAACTCACCGCAACCCTTTCATCTTCTCCAACCTCTGAACCCTGTCCTCTCCGTCGCGTCACCCTTCTCTTCGACGAGCAGCAACCGCGACCATCCCTTACCACTCTCTGACGCCAACAGCTTCATCAACAACAGTCAGCTCCGTTCCAAACCGTCGACTCCACTCTAAGCTATAACAAGGCTAACTCTGGTTTTCAATCGATAATTTGCAGCGTCGACAGGATTCGGGTAATTTTAGACCATGTTTCAGTATTATTTGTGATGCCGTGTATTGATTTTTGGTTTAACTTTTGAGCTGACTCTAAGCTGAATTCTGTGACTAATTTTGTTAGAACATAATGTTGATTTGGTGTAAATTTACATGAGTTCATTTGATTTGCTGTGAAGAAAGTGTTGTGTTAATTCATGTCGAAACATTTTTGATGTTGTTTAGTTGAGTTAATGTTGATATTGTTTGGTTTTCATTTTGTTTTAGAATATGTTTCCGGTTTCAATTTGTGACAGCACCGTATCATCGTGTGTTTGGTTTTGAGTGAGTAAATTTGGTTATGATGTCAAGTTGTGTTTCCATTTGAGTCGAACCTTATAGAGATTGATTTTATCGAGCATTATCATGGTTGTGTAGTGGCTGCCCGGTTTCGGTTTATGGTTAAACGCTAGAACTTGTTATTACGAGTTCTAGGTTAAGTTTAATTGAGGAACATTGATTTTTGCCATTGAATTTAGGCCCCTGTGTCGAACATTTTCCTTTGAGTGAATTATTGAGTATCACTGTGTTTGATGTTTTGTTGAAGTTGATTTGCTAATGACAAATTGTGTCAAAGTTTTTCGCATGAGAAAGTTAATTGAGTTTGATTTAATTTTATTTCATGAACACCGACACTTTCTTGTTATGGCTGTCCGGATTCTAATAGCACATTTGAAACTTCAAATCGATCATGTTTTGTTCCCTCTTCGAATTTAATTGAAAACCATGAGTTTGTTTATACTTGTGTATCAATGTTGATTTCGTCTTGGTGTTTAAGCCACTTGAAAGAGATTTTGATGATGTTTGAGTTTTATTCCAAATGTTGAAGTTTGTTTGTGATGTCGGTATGTTCTCGTGAGAGTTTGGTCATGTTGAGCCGATTTTATTGCATGATAATAGATCACGTAGTTGCTGCCCGAGTTTGGTTTCAAAGGTTTAGAACTTATTGTGAATTCTATTATTCTTATCTTGAGCTTGGATTGTAAAAAGTCGAGTTATTGATTTGTAAATTGAGAATCATAATATTGTTTGATTGTGTTTGATGTTGAATATGATTAAATCGAATTTTTAAGTATCATTAAGTTTGTGTAGCGGCTGCCCGGTTGGTAAGTGGTTAATAATGCAAGTTGCCTTTGAATTCATGTGGTCTTTGATCGATATTTAGAGTATTTTTTGAGATAGCATAGTTGCTGCCCGTTTTGGTAAGTGGTTGAAATACGCAAGTTAGTTGATGATTTGTGGTCGATTGAGTTTATCTTGACACTTGTTTGTGTTTGCCTTTGAGTTTACGCAATTTTTGATCGATGTTTTGAGTGTTTCTTGAGATGTTTTGAGTGTTTCTTGAGATGACGTAGTTGCTGCCCGGTTTTGGTTTATACGGTTAAAATGTGTTTAAAACTCAATTTTCCTTTTTTTTTTCTTCCGATTGATTAATAACATGAGTTCTTTGGTTAGTCAATTTGTGATTCTTGAATTGTTCATTCATCCATATGAGTTGCATTTGATTTTAATATCTTACTTATTAACCATGTTTATCTTATTGCCATTTCATTTCGATTCTATTCCACACTATGCTACTAACATGTTTGTTACTTGTGAAGGCATTCAAGAATGGTTCAAACATCATTTCATCATAGAATATATATATACTTTTCTTCTTCCAATTACATTCTTATTATTGTTGTTCCATTATTAATATTTAGTAATGTCATTTTTATTTTTGTAAATATAAAATACATAATATTTTTGTTATTATATTTAGTATGTAAATATGCATATTATTTTTATTCTTATAACTTTATTTATATCCATTTGTAAATAAATTCAATTACATTGTAACGATCTTTGTGTTACAATTTCGAATTTGGAATTTAATTCAACCTTCGAATGAGTTTGAACGCAAATATATCCATTCTTCGCATAGTTTTTGTTTGTATCTTGAATGATGTAGGAACCTTCATTTGGTATTCATCCGATGCATCAAGCTTTGACCGATCTTGAAGACTACTTGAAGCGCATTGCAAGCTATTTATTTACTCAAATTAATTCGATTTGGTTGTAATAGCTTAGAGTTTATTTCCTTGTGTGTTCTAACTACCGTTTAATTATGCGTTTATCATATTAGAACACATAGCCTCCTCTTGGGCTCCTCATCAAGAAGCAGGTAAACATACACAATGCACACCTGCACACATTTATAGTTTGGTCCTGGGCTTTTCTACAGCGACAACTATTCGATCGATTGTTCCAATCGGTCGTTTAGAATACTAGTGTCACGCTAGTCCCACTTTTAGGAGCATACATAAAGCCACCTTGTATGGGCTCGCTTGTTTTCCTAAAACTCTTTCAAATCAAAAATAATTAATTGAACTTGTTTTCTTTCAAAAATCAATTTTTCTACCAAAACAAAAAAAACATAGTGCTATGGTATTTAATTAAATTGTTAGAGGTTAACCCGACGATTTAATTAAAACGTAAAGTATTTGGGCCATTAGAGGGAAACCCAATGACTTAAATACTTTATTCCATACACTTGAACATTTAAAACACTTTCAAATTAAATTAATTAATTGAATTTGTTTTCAAAAATCAATCTTTTCTACAAAAAAACAAAAAAACATAGTGATATGGAATTTAATTAAATTGTTAGAGGTTCGCCCGACGATTTAATTAAAATGTAAAGTATTTGAGCCATTAGAGGGTAACCCAATGACTTAAATACTTTATTCCATAACACTTAATAAAAGTGAACTTTGTTTCACCTCACTCCTTTCATAATAAAGATTTTGGATGAGAGAAGATCGGTTGACCTCAATCACCAATCTCGAGTATCGAATCGTTAGAGGATATCCCGACGTTTTGGTACTTGTCATCTACCATTAAAATCAATTCAACTCATTCAAATCCTTTCTCGCTCATATGCGATTATCAAAAATCAAAAACATTTTCTTCTAAAATCAATACAACCAATTCAAGACATTTTCAACAAGAACTACGGAGTTTTGACTTTCCCATTGCACGAGGGAATACGTAGGCACGCGGTTTCGAAACCGTGTCAAACTCAAAATAATAATAAACAAACCCTGTTCAATTCTTTTCTTATTTCTTGATCATTAATTAGAAGATAGCATTTTTTACTTTAAACACACAAACATGTACGAACTAAATGGGTCCCATCGAGTACGATGGACGTAAGAGGTGCTAATACCTTCTCTTGCGAACCGATTCAATCCATGCTTTTGGTCTTGTAGACCGCCTTATCCAATTTTTGTGGGTTTTATCTATATTTTCCCGTTCTTTCTAGAACAAATAAAATTAGGTGGCGATTTCATTGTTTTTGAAAATTCATTTAAATGATTGATTTTTTGAAAATCGAGTTGCTTCACAAAGACCATAGTCCATCGGGATCCTTGTTCAGGTCCTTCGTCTGGCCTGGTTCTTCGTAATCTGAACTAGTAGAACATCTTCATCCGAAATTGAATCGATAGACCGATAGTCATCTACGGCTTGATGAGCCAAATGATCGGCTACCACACTTCCTTTGATCGCTCGAGAAGTGTACCGATGTCATATTCGGTCAAGATCATTTGCCATCTTGCTATTCTTCCGAGAGAGCTGGTTTCTCAAATATGTATTTTATCGGATCCATCTTGGAAATCAACAAGGTAGTGTGAGTCAACATATACTGCCTTAGTCGGCAAAGCCCAAGTTAAAGTGTTGCAAGTTTTCTCGAGTGTGAGTATCTTGTTTCACAATCGTAAACTTTTGCTAAGGTAGTATATTGCATGCTCTTTTCGACTGCACTCGCCATGTTGCCCCAACACACACCCCATTGAATTCTCTAACACCGCAAGTACATGATAAGAGGTCTTCCTTCGGTGGCATCGTGGATAGGAGGATTCAGAGGTACTCCTTGATTTTGTCAAAAGCGATCCGAAATCGCTGCTCCATTCCACTACTTGATCTTTCTTTAGTAACTTGAAGATTGGCTCACAAGTAGCTTAGGTGTGCAATGAATCTGCAATGTAGTTCAATCGCCCAAGAAACCTCGACTTCTTTCTCGTGCGCCGGCATCTCTGAATAGCTTTAACCTTGGCGGGTCAACCTCAATACCTTTACCACGACAACAAACCCTAGGAGTTTTCCTGATCCGACTCCAAAGGTGCACTTGTTAGGATTAAGTCTCAATCAGACTTCTTCAACCCGAACAGTTTCGCAAATGATCAAGATGTTCTTCTTCGCAGGATCGAGCTATCATGTCGCCGACGAGACCTCTATCTCGTGATGAATCATGTCATGGAATAGTGTCACCATAGCATCGATAAGTGGCGCCCGCTTCTTCATCCGAACGGCATAACCTTGTAGCAGAAAGTGCCCCACCGTAACAAAAGTAGTCTTCCATGTCTTGGAGCCATTTTGATCCGATTGTAACCGGAGAAACCATCCATGAAGGAGAAAACCTTATGCTGAGCGGTGTTGTCAACCGTAACATCAATACGAGGAAGTGGGAAATCATCTTCTGACTTGCTTTGTTTAGATCTCTCGAATCCACACACATTCGTACTTGCCATCCTTCTTGGGTACGGGTACCACATTTGCAACCCATCGGATAAGAAGTGACTAAGAAACCGGCTGAACGCTTCATAACTTCGGCTTTGATTTTCTCTCGAAATCTCGGACGATGCGATAACCTTCTGCTTTCACCGAGAAAACCTCTTTGTTGGCAATCGTGTACCACAATATCGTTGTCTAAACCAGCATGTCTTCGTATGACCAAGCAAAACCTCAATATAGTCTCGTAGCATCCGAACCAACCTTTCTTTAACACTGTTCTCAAGACCCGCCCTATCTTGATCTCTTTTCTGCCTTTCGTCAGACCCAAATTCACAACCTCAACTTGCTCTTCGTGGTGGCTGATAACTCGCTCTTCTTGCTGTAGCAGTCGCAAGTTCTCCGGCACTTCACAATCTTCCTCACTTTCGCCTTCGGCTTGGTAGATCGGATTATCGGTCATATTTAGCACTAGCATAGTGTATTAACGAGATTCGGAGTGATTCTGCAGTGTACGTGGGTGTAAGAACACATAGCTTTTTTGAAGGGGTGATAAAGTAAAGAAAGAAAACAAACAATTGAATGCAAAAGTCCAACGAATTTATTTAATGGAAATACGCAAACGACAGATAATAACCGTCGCAAACGAGCCATGATGCCTGTTGCACCCCAAAATTTGCCCTCGTATATCAATTTTACCTGGTTTAGGCTTCACATTCATCTGCATAAGCGTCCATTAGACCATTGACATTAAATAATATTCATTCATCGTGATACGCATCATTTCGTCGTATTTAAATTGACCAAAAGTTAGTTTAAATCGATATTTGCATCATTTTATAGTTATGAAATACCCGTTATTCCACTGCATTCATTTTCATTTCTCTACCTGTTTCTTGCATCATTTTAAGTTGATTATATGCCGATGATATCAATATTTCGATTTTACAAACAGACTGCTAAAAGCGATCTCGACATCGCATTTAAAATTAGTGGGAAAAATATTTCAAACTTTTGCCTCTAACTCACTGCTTTATGAATCTACGTGTCACGTAGATCATGAAAATGTGATCTCTCTAATTTTTCAATACATTTCGAAGTTTTGTTTTTAACCGTAAGTGTTTTAAAATCATGTATTTTTTATTATCGTTTTATTTCAATTTTAATTATGTCGATAATTTTTCTTTAATCTATGAAACCCGTGATTTATTTTAATATGTTTATTTTATTTTTTCGGATGATTTATTGTCCAAATTTTTATCATTTTAACAATTTTTAAGTGTCCAATTTTCACCTCCAAAAATCAAAAGAAAAATGTTATTGGATAAGTTAGTTTTTGCTCTTTTGGGCTTTATAGCCCAATTTATAACTAAGGGCATTATTGGCATTTTTAAAAAAAAAAACCTAAACCTAATTTTTGTGTATAAATACATGTTATATTTTGTTGCATGGGGAGGAGCAAAATTCAAAAACCAAAATATAAACATTGAGTCAAAGTGGCGGATCTGAGTTTTGGCAAAGAGGCAAAATCCAAACAAATAATGTAGACATTGGAGGCGGAAACTGAGAAGGAAAAAAGAAATTCCTTCATCTCCTCAGAACTCTTCCCTGCCATACTCCATTCAAAATAGCCGCTGTAAAACTCGGCTCTGTCTCAACACCTCCCTCGTGTCATTTTCCCATTTCTCCCAACACATACTTCATCGTGTATCTCACAAAACCCTTTCATTTCCGTCTCACTCTCCATTTCCTTCTAACCGCCATCACTTCACCCACTGTCTGCTCAAAACTACAACCACCATATCACCTATGTTCTTCAGCCATTACAACAGCATCTGAAACTCCCAAATCACCATCAATACTCCCTTCACCTCCATCGCCGTTCAATCTCGCCGTAAGCCAGCTCAGCTCCGCCGCTAACCCCCATTCATCGCCGCTAAACCCCCTCCGCGATCTCCATCTTTAACCCCCTTCGACAACCCACTCTCCATCGCTGTTCCTCACATCAACCACACACCTTCGCCTTCCTCCCTACATATATCCTTATATCGACCTCTCCAGCTCCAACTCTCTCAATCGCTCCTCACCCCGCCGTAAAACCCCTTCGTAGCTCTCACACTCGCCGTCTCAACTCCATCTGTTACTCACTCGCCGGAAACCCCCATCTTCAATACTCCTTCTATTTCCTTCGCTGCCTCACCATCTTCGTCCTCTCTCACATTCCGTTCCCAGCCTCACAAACCTCCTCCACAAACTCATTCTTCAACAGGGACAAAACCTCTTTCCTTGCCATCGCTGTTCACCACCATCCCCGGTTCATTTACACCTTATCTTGCCATCCGCAGCACCTTCACGAGCCTCATAATCAACATCAACATACGCCAACTTGAACTTCAGTGTTCATTATCAACATCGGCATCTGTGATCTCTCCTTCGACCTACTCAAAACAAGCCGTAGTTCCAACTCGTCTTTACCGTTCCAAGTCAGCAGTAGCATAACAAGACGCTTCAGAACACCATCAACTTCAGAACTCAATTAGTTTCAAACCATAAGTCAACCGATTTCGCTATGAATGTTTGAAGCGATAGTATTGACAAACTCCAATTCCATTCGCTCAAAGATTTCGCACTATTCGTAAGTTTCACACCTTTATATGGATTTGTAATTATGCTATTGAGTTTTATTACTTGTTCAAACTATTTGTGTTGTATGATTTATGTCAAACAATCTGAGGATTATTAATGTGTTGGGATACTATGTGGAGATTACTGTGTTGAAATTATCTCTAACCTGCAGTTGCTATGTTCGTAACCATCGTGTTCACAATGTGTTGGTTCTGATTAATCTGGATTGTCGTGTTTACATCTACCAGAGATACCGTGTATTGTGATTACATGTTAGCTAAATTACTATGCCATTGATGTTGAAATGTTTCTTCTTAAAGCTGTTGTTATAGTTTGATACAATAGACAATACTGTGAAATTTGGTTCGACAGAGTATAGGTTGTGTCAATTCCATTCTGTTTTGCTTGTGATCGATTTTATTTTGACATTGTGGAAGTCAATTGTGTTAAGTGTTGTTGATGTTGCAGAATCTCCAGAAAAAACAGTTTGAGTTTGATATTGTTTTGAATTGTTGGTGTGAAAATGTTGCAGAATTCACTACTTCTCTCCTATTGGTTGCTGTCCGAATCGTTAATTGTATAAATTTTGGGATCAAATTCAATGTAATATCATGTTTGTTTGAGATAATTTTGAAGAAACGTCGATGACATTTTGTTTGTTTTGAGTTGAGTTTGAATGAATATAATATCGTTTGTGTGTCTTGTTTGCTTTGAGTATGTTTGAGTCTAATGCTGCAGTTTTTGATTGATAATACTTTTCAATTGTTGTCAAACTGTGTGGAGATGTGTGATGCCGATGCGTTGTTTTGAGGTAATTTCTTTGAAATCAAACATCATGATAGAATCAATTGAGAGTTGTGATAGGCGATGTGTTATTATTCGTGAATTGGGTTTAAGTTTTGTATGCTTGGTTTCATTCAATTTGAAGAGGATATTAATGAGGTTTGGATACAATCCGAGTTTAAATTTAGGAGGTAATTCGGTAGACATTATTTTGTTGATTCCATTTGTGCTAAACATGCTTGAGATTGATTTTTTGAGCTTTTATTTCGATCTTACTAGCTGCTGCCCGGTTATTGATAAGAGGCTAAGAACTTGATTTAGTTCACTGCTTTGTTCGTTCTTGATTCAATTAGAGATAACATGAGTTTATGCATACTTGTTATTTGGTTTTGATGGTCGGAATGTCGTATCGTACCCGGATTTGTTTCGATACTTAAAACTTTCATGATATCTTAGTTTCTAATTTCTTTTACCATGTACTTTCTTGATCCACAAAATACATGTATGTTTGATTTTGGTTTTCATTTAGCTCATTTCCATTCCTCATGTGATTACTAAATTTTGTTCTTTGGTTGATGCAAGTTCTTAAATGGCTCATGTTTCATTCGATTTTAATTATAAGTCTTGTTTAATAACACATGTTCTAAGTATTGCAATTTTATCTCATTTATTTTTATCATACTTATGCTACTAACCAATTTGTTTGTTGTGAAGGCATCCAAGAAAAGTCCGATCATCATTTCCCCTTAGCATATATACTTTTCTTCTTCCAATTAAATTCTTATCATTGTTGTTCCATTATTAATATCTAGTAAATGTCATTTTTATTTTGTAAATATAAAATACATAATACTTTTTATTATATTTAGTATGTAAATATACATATTATTGATATTCTTATAACTTTATTCATATCCATTTGTAAATAAATTCAACTACATTGTAATGATCTTTGTGTTGCAATTTTGAATTTGGAATTTAATTCAACCTTCGAATGAATTTGGATGCAAATATATCCATTCTTCGCATAGTTTCTGTTTGTATCTTGAGTGATGTAGGAATCTTCATTTGATATTCATCCGATGCACCAAGCCTTATCCGATCTTGAAGACTACTCGGAGCTCAATTCTTTCAACGCATAAAAGCTATTTATTTATTCAAACTAATTCAATTTGGTTGTAATAGCTTAGGATTTATTTTCTTGTGTGTTCTAATTATCGTTTAATCACGCGTTTATCATATTAGAACACATAGCCTCCTCATCAAGAAGCAGGTAAACATACACAATGCACACCTGCACACATTCATAGTTTGGTCCTGGGCTTTTCTACAGCGACAACTATTCGATCGATTGTTCCAATCGGTCGTTTAGAATACTAGTGTCACGCTAGTCTCACTTTTAGGAGCATACATAAAGCCACCTTGTATGGGCTCGCTTGTTTTCCTAAAACACTTTCAAGTCAAAACAATTAATTGAACTTGTTCTTTGAAAATCAATTTTTCTACAAAACAAAAAAAAACAAAAACATAGTGATATGGTATTTAATTAAATTGTTAGAGGTTCGCCCGACGATTTAATTAAAATGTAAAGTATTTGGGCCATTAGAGGGTAACCCAATGACTTAAATGCTTTATTCCATAACACTTAATAAAAGTGAACTTTGTTTCACCTCACTTCTTTTCATAACAAAGATTTTGATGAGATGATCGGTTGACCTCAATCACCAATCTTTAGTATCGAATCGTTAGAGGATATCCCAACGTTTTGATACTTGTCATCCACAACCAAACCCCTAAAACACTTTCAAATTAAATTAATTAATTGAATTTGTTTTCAAAATCAATTTTTCTACAAAAAAAAAAACATAGTGTTATGGTACTTAATTAAATTGTTAGAGGTTCGCCCAACGATTTAATTAAAATGTAAAGTATTTGGGCCATTAGAGGGTAACCCAATGACTTAAATACTTTATTCCATAACACTTAATAAAAGTGAACTTTGTTTCACCTCACTCCTTTCATAATAAAGATTTTGGATGAGAGATGATCGGTTGACCTCAATCACCAATCTCGAGTATTGAATCGTTAGAGGATAACCCAACGTTTTGGTACTTGTCATCTACAATTAAAATCAATTCAACCCATTCAAATTCCTTTTCCGCTCATACGCGGTCATCAAAAACATTTCAATTAAAATCAACACAACCAATTCAAACATTTTCAACAAGAACTACGGAGTTTTGACTTTCCCATTGCACGAGGGAATACGTAGGCACGCGGTTTCGAAACCGTTTCAAACTCAAAATAATAACAAACAAATCCCGTTTTCTTCTTTCTTAAATTCATAATTTAGAAATTAGCGATTACACACACACAAACACATTTCGAACTAAATGGGTCCCATCGAGTACGATGGACGTAAGAGGTGCTAATACCTTCCTCTTGCGTAACCGACTCCCGAATCCATCCTTTTTGGTCTTGTAGACCGCCTTATCCAATTTTTGTGGGTTTTATCTATATTTCCCCGTTCTTTCTAGAACAAAATAAAATTAGGTGGCGATTTCATTGTTTTGAAAATTCATTTTAAATGATTTTTTGAAAATCGAGTTGCTTCAATGCCCCGGGCAAGGCACTAGGCTTTCAAAGTTTATTGTTCAAAACATAAAGAAATACGAAAAGCAAAACAAAACAAGAGCAATTACTCCTGACTAAAGGAGATTGGTATGACGTCTTCGGTCTTCCAATCGAGCCCTTGATCCGAGTTGGGAAGATCCACTTGTCGATGTCGAAGTCGTTGTCGCCGCCTTCTATAGCATGGATTCCATTCTCGCGATGCGGAAAGGAAGTTGGCGACACGTCACGCGATCATCTTCTCGACCTTGATGGTGAAACCTAAACCGCCTTGTCGGATTTGAAAGGAAGATTAGGAGCTGACCCCAAATAGTACTACTTCCTTGTTCAACAAAGCAGCTGAGCATCTTTCAATGAGGCCATCCTAGGCGGAACTTTAGGGTCTTCAGAGGACGGAGAGTCAACAGTACGACTGGATATTGTTTCAAAAGCTTGACAGTAGTCTCAAGAATTATCCTTCCATCTCGAGGTATCGAAAGATAGATGACCGACCATATACTCTTCTTCACCACACACCGTGACAACCTTCCTTTCACCGGTACTTGGCTCGATGCAAGGTAGAGGTACCGCCCCATGTATCCAAGGGCGCCCAAGTAGGAGTAGTCGGATGGATGTCCATGACAAAGAAAGTGGAGTCAAAAGTCTGGGAACCGACTTTAACAGGCAGAGTGAGCTCTCCAAGCACTGTCCGCTTAGAACCATCAAAAGCTCTCACGATTATGTCACTGGGTCTCAAAACCAACCCTTCGACATCAAGTCGATCAAAAGCGCCTTGGTAGGATATTCAGAGCGTAACCGTGTCAACCAAAACATGAGACAATGTAACGCCTTGCATTCAACAGAGACGCAAGGCTTTGTTGTGTTTCTTTCCAAGAGAGTCAAATCAAGATCGAGAAGCCTAGGCCGTTGTTGGCAGCCGCTAACAATACAAACTTCGAACGGTCAGTAGTGTCTTGCGGTACATGAGCATTCTTCAAAACTTTACCAAGGCATTAGCATGAGCCTCGAGCACAAGAGCAAAGCGAGCATGGATATCTTGGACGAGTCTGTCCTAACTGCTCCACAACATTGTAATCACTCTTCTTGATGATCTTCGAATTTCCCATTTCTTGTTTGAGGTGTCTTCAAGAATTTCCTTTGGTACTTCCGTTGAGCAGGATGAGTCACGGTTCTTTCCTCTAGCCGGGATATTGGTGGAGTATAAGGAATGCGAAATGGAGTCGCAATGTCTTTTGGAGGAGAGATCTCGAGAGAATACCTTCCGCTCGTCACCTTACTTGATCCGTGATGTTGTCGATGTCGTGAATAGAAGCTCCAATTGTAAGATCTTCAATTGTCAGAGGATCTTGCTTGATGCCATGATAGTAAACATCAGCTCCATAATTCCAAGGGATAGCCTTGTCAGAGGAATATGGAACAGGTCTTGGAGAAGTGATAATGAGAGGTGCCACCAAGTGGATCGCAGAGGAAATCCTTATAGTGTTAACATCGGCATAATCTTCTGGGAAATCGTCACCCCATCCGGTCGCCTTAACATCTTCAATAGGAATCTTGTAGCTATCAGGGATAGTGTACTTCACCATGTAATCATATTTTCCACTTGGCTGCCCCAAGGTATCCCACATAGATGGTGTTGTTTCATTCGCATTGTCGATCTTCAACTTAGACATTTCTTCACACAGCTTCTGCGCAGGTGGTTTCAGAAATAGTATCTCACGGTTATCCATCATGCACTGAACACGTCTTCTCAACCAAGCACAACCATCGTGCGGATGGGCACCAACGACAATTCTCGGGCATCCCGATTGACACCTTGCAACAAGTTCCTCTTAATACCATCGAGGAATGGTCAAGTCATCTATGTTGAAAATATAAGTATCGCCACCAACAAAGATTAGAACTCTTGTCATGATTAGGCATAGGCGCGTTGATCACATTCGGAGTCTCAACAGGAGGGTCAAATTCAATCTGCTTAGCTTCAATCATATCTTGAATCTTGTTCTTCGAGCCCAACAATTGTCGTGTCGTGCCCGGGCTATTGGAATGATAAGCACACTTAGCATTAGGATTGTACTGGAGAGGAAGTGTTGACATTCGAGGAGGATCCCTCAAGGTTATCACCCGCTCAACATGTGTTGCAAGGCATGGCAAAGGCATGTTGATCTTCAGAACTGCCTCGTGGCGCTCGCCACGCCGCTGTCTCACCGAGGTTGTGCCGATGTAGGATCGAGATCACAACCGCCCACAGATTGAGCGGTCGGTCTTGGTTCGGCTTTTCCGACCATACACAGATTAGCTTCTTTCTTACCACCAAAGGATCTCTTCAAAGATTTGAAGATGACTCTATCTGAATCTTCCCACTTTGATACTAGCTTCAATACGCCGTCAATAATATCACGGTGAATCCGGATGAAGAATTTCCAATCGATGATTGAAGAATGGGCCTGTTGTTCCCATGAACATATCAACCAACTCCCTATTGGACAAGGGTGGTTGAACTCACCGCTAGATCTCTCCACTTCGAGCATACTCCTTGAACTTCTCACACGACCCATAGACATGCTTTGTAGTTGCATGCGAGTGGGTGTCAATTCAAGATTGTACTCATATCGTCTAGAAAGCATCGCTAAGTCACCAAGTACGGATACGGTCATTCTCTAGCGATAGTACCATTCCAACCGGTTCCGACAAACTCTCTTGAAAATAGTGCATCCACAACTTTCTCTCATCAAGTGGGGATTGATCTTCCGACATAGGACTTCAAATGCAGCTTAGGGCAAGACATGCCATCATATTTGGCAAAAGTAGGAACTTTGAACTTGGGAGGAATCACAACACCAGGAACAAGACTCAGATCATCAAAATTCAGCCCGGACATCTTCAAGTTTTCCACAGCATTTAGACGATCTTCAAGTTGCTTGTACTTGTCATCTTCATTAGAGTACTGGCCGTTATCATAGTCTTTCTCAAGCTCAGGCTGACTGCCTTCGTCCTCACCCTTGTTACTTTGCTCGTCTTCCTTCTTGAAACATCCTTCTGAGAGCTCAATTCGGCTGACCACCTTAGGACCACCTTTGTAGCGTCTGCCCATGTTGAGGAGACCAACAACCTTCTTCTTTCTGTTGATGAGCTTCTTCAAATCTTCTTGGCCTTGGACCAAGTTGGTGAACATCTGCTGAAACTGAGCATTCTGAGCTTGGAGATCTTTGACAGTCTGTTCGAGAGCCATTTCTACTAAAATAAATAGCGAGCAAATGAGAAAACCAATCTCCAATGTACCTGTGATGCAATGTTTATGCTATGCTATGCGATGTTTATGCAAATGCAATGCAATGTTTTCAAGGACCTTAGAGATTTAAATTTGTTAAACAAGCAAAAACAAACATTTATTAGTACTCTTTTTAGTATTCCTTTTTTTTTCTTTCTAAGTACAAGAGATAGTTCAAAACAATAAAAGAAAACATAAACATCCTAAAGCTCTAAGTCTCCCATGGGCGCTTCCTCTTGGTGCCGATGTAAGCGTTGATGTTTCTCTCCTCGTGAAGTAGCTTGGTCAACTCTAGCACTTTCTTCTCGCTTGCGTAACACTGAGCTTCAAAGGTATCCTTCTTCTTGTGAATCCGGATCTCTTCAAGTCTTCAAAATCGTGAGGCATGTCGTGATGGAGAACAAGATAGGTACGCCACCTATAGCAACAGTTCCATAATTACCGTAAAACAAAGTGAATGGCATCATGAGGTTTTGAGCTCGAGCTCGCACCCATTTGAGGTAAGGTTCCCAGGAATGGAGTTTTGGTGCCCCAAAGTCTTGGTATCGCTTCTTTACCATGCCCCAAGCATGTATAAACCTTCGCTTGTAATTCGAGATCGTGATTGTAGTCGAACACAATATCTTGGAGAAGCATATCATGTGGACCATCTCTTCGGGCAAAACCAAACTGACGTAGAGCTAGAGAAGGGTTGTAAGTAATACCTCCCCTTATACCAAGTAGCGGTACATTAGGGAATTCTCCACAACGCTCAATGAATGTGAAGTCCTTTTGAGAGAAAAGACTCCAACGGATATCTGAATGAGAGAGTGACATTAGCCTTTGAGACCATCTCAACCTTTGTTCATTCTTCAAAACTGATGGAGGAAGGTGCGAAATAAACCACCTTGAAAGTAACGGTATACAACACATGAGAGTTCCTTGTCGCTTAGTAGTACGAGTGTGGAGAGAATGTAGGATGTCTCCAAGTAAGGTAGGCATGGATTGCGGTAAGAAATAATTTGATGGCATTGATGTCTATGAATTGATCCGAGTTAGGAAATAGAACCAAACCATAAATTAGCAAGGCCACAATGTTTTCAAATGCATGGAAACTCATAACTTTGAGGAATTCTCGGGCTTTCTTGATTAAGAACTTGGAAAGTAAACCCTTAACTCCACTTCTAGTTTCCCAATTGGCTTCAATGTCCGAGCGCTTAAGATGGGCATGGATGCGATGTCTTCGACTTAGGAACCTTTTCTAAACCGTGAATGGCATTTGATCAAGAATAGGTATCCCAAGTAGCTTAGAGAACTCTTCTAAGGTAGGAACCAACGATAATCGGAAATGTAAAGCAATGGTGTTTCGATCAAAGAACCGAATAGGACATGCATCATATCTTCTTCAAAACCGGAGATAACCAAATCAAGTAGATAACCATGTCTTTTGATGAACCGAGCATGGTCGGAATTTCAAACCAATTTTTGAGTTGAGAAGGGATACCCATGAAGTTGATTCGGATAGTCTTTCTAGAAGCCATAATCCCTACAAAACAGCAAAGATAAATCCCTAGGTCCTTGAAATAGTTAGAAATGATATGCAATGCGAATGATGTCATGATGTCATGTTTAGCACACACAAACAATTCACACAATGAGCCTAGGTTTAAGGCTTGCATGAGGTATAGGTGATTACCCTACCAAAAGTTTGAGTTGGTTCATCCCGTCCTATAATAGTAACCGGTTCTAGGAATCTCATATCATAGATCTTTCTCGTAGGGCTTATTTCAATACGACGCCAAGTGGTCGATCGAAAATGTCCCAAAAGTCCGATCTCAATGAGCGTAGCATCGAGTATCAACCAACCTCGGTCTACACCAAAGCCGCCATCTCACTACCTTCTAATGGCCAAGATGGGTCAATTAAGGTTCTAAAAGTTTAGTTAGCGCTGATGACACCACGCAGAAGCCAAATACTATCTTCAACTTGGGAATGAAGAGTATCGGACAACCAAAGTGTCACGCTAACGTAGCCATCATGTTGACCGCGAGTTATACGCCCAGCGGTCGCGATGATCTAATGCCACTTACCTAAAAGGAAACCCGGATCCGTGTAGGATCCCCAACAATATAATACCCAAGCAACCCTTAAAGATAAAGCATACAAGTCAAACAAAAGCATTAAAGGTTATCTAGAAATCCCTAAGGCAATTCTCTTTAGGGTGTAGTCCCCAGAAGTCGCCAGCCTGTGATACGGTGAACTCGACTTTGTAGGATTTTGTATCCAAATGTGCGGATAGCAAGAGTCGCCACCGACTTTTATTTTTATCCAATTAAGGGAAGGTAAAAGTAATGAAAAAGACCTTCGTTAGATTCTCGAGTTCGGAGAATGGTTATGAAAATGGAAGGTATTAGCACCCTTTCCATCCGTAGTTATCTACGGCTCTTAGTTGCTCTAGATCACCTTTTAAAATTGCTTTCGTGTGTTTGACAAAGATGTTTTGAAAAAGGCATTTCGCTTTGACTTTGTAATGACTCATGTAGGAGTGTATACAAAGTGTTCGGAAATGTTTCGTTTTGAAAAGAAATTGAACTTTGAAAAAGAGTGTGAAAAGCATTTGATAGAGCAAGCAACTAAAAGACTTATTTACCCACTTAATTGGTCGCTTTGTTGTACTTCTACATTCCTTTAGAATAGCGCATACCATTAGTTAGTAGGTAGCTCCATTCGCTGGATGTAAGCGGACATTCAAGGACACATCGATGGTCATAGAAGGCAACTTGTAGGAAGTATCCTAGCACATTCAAGGACTATCATCATTTTCGAGGCGACAATCGAGGGTCAAGATCATGTATTCGGAGGCGACATCGTGGGTCTTATGATCTTTGTATCGAAGGGACTATGATGATTTGTTTGGAAGGCAATGGTGCTAGAATACCTCTACGTTCGAGGGACATGACCGTTTGAAATCGAAAGGCATCGAGAGAGAATTACCCTAAGGGGTGCATGTGTGAAAGAAGTGTGTCAAATTCAGATATTTTATCTTGAAGATTAGTGTGAGCTATGTCCAATTATTATCTTTCCATACACGCCTAGTTACTAAATTTATAGGGTGCGGAAAGTGCGGAATGTAAAGTGCGGAAATGTAAAGGTGCGGAAAGATAAACCTACGCTATTACATGGCTTTGGGGCAGATACATAATTTAAAATGCGGAAAATAAAGTCCTAAATTAAACTATTACATCCCATGAGAAATTACATTATTGGAAAAATAGAATGATAAAATGATAAAGAGAAAATCGTCTAATCGGATCAACTCATAAAAAGAAGAAATCTAAAATGCAATATGAATCGAACAAGAGAAAAAATGTTAGAAAAATGCAAGTTTTAATATGGGAAAATTACTACATGCTGGAAATAAGATAAATAAGCTAAAATAATTTTTTGGGATTTTTTAAATGCATTTTAGTAATTAAAAACTAATTTATAATGATTTAAATGCTAAATTATAAATAAAATAAATATGCATGCAAAATTATATTTTAAATTTATTAAATTAAATAAACATTTTCAGAATGTAAATGCAAAAGAAAATATTTTTGATAATTTTAAATGCAGAAATAAAATATGAAAAGAAATTAAAATTGAATAGAAATATTAAAATATATTGAAAAACATGAAAATATGCAAAAGTTGAGAAAAGAAGCAAAACTGGTGCCCATAGGGATCGAACTCAGGACATGGGAGAGTATCCAAGAATAGTGAGCGCCTTAACCAATCGAGCCACGCTATGCTTGTGTTTGAAACGAACGAATGGAAAATAACACGCCGCTTTCCCATTGCCACGATCTCGCCATCCATCATCTTCTTTGAATTTTGAAATTCCTTACCATGGCTCGACGCTAAGTCCCCGCAAATGTCAAAATGCAGCATAATATAAATAAAATCCAAGGCCATGGTTCGATTCCTTGAAGCATTCCGAATTCAATGGTATAGGTCCTGGCCAATTTTTCCTATTAACGAAAACCCTAATTGCTCACGAAACCTAACAATGGCAATACGAGTTCTAATCCATGGAAACTCAATCAAATAACCCAGATCGCTTGCAATCTTCCTACTAATCACAAAAACAATAGCCAAATGTGTTAATAATGCATGAAAATTGAAAATCGATTTTGGAAAAAAGATGAACAAACCGAAATCGTATTTTCTGATTCTGGATGTTTTTTGGCAATGTAAGTATCTCGAATCACTCCTGGGGTATCAAGGAATGTGTTTGACACCTTAGAATTGATTGAAAACGGCTGGAATAAGGATTGCTATTTGCTTCAAGAACTCGATTTTTTCAGTTTGAGAATAGGGTTTCTGAGCCAATTTTTTCGTCCCTTTGCAATTGGTATGCATCAAGTATATATGCTGGATGGATTTGGGATTGATTTGGGAAAGAATTGATCAATATTCAATGGAAATCAATTTTGATTTTTGTCCAAAATCAAATTTTCAAAATTTGATTAATTCTCAATCCAATCTTGCCAAATTTGATTTAATTTCGAAAATTGCTGGCATTGGTGAGTTACTTGAGTCCCAAGGAAAGAATAAACTCAATCTTTCAATTAATTTTGATTTTATAATTTATTTTAAAATTTAATTTGTATTTAAATGAATAAATTCAAAATTAAATAGAAAAATAAATCAAAAATTCATGGCATTGGGTTGGATATTCCTAATTGTATGAGGAATAAGTTAGGATGAAGAAAAAGTAGGCCCATTTGCAAAAGATTTGATTTTTTGAAGTATCTCTCTTTGTGCATTCTTTCAAAATTGCCCAACTTGTGAATGGTGTAACTTGCTCAATTTTCCACATTTTTGAGTGTTCTTGGACTTTTGGAAAGCTCTAAGAGTCCTCTAAACAATGTCTTTGGTCTCATCTCAATTGAGTTACCATGCTCAATATATCTTCAAAACAAAAGTTGACTTTTGTTGACTTTGAAAATGACTGTAATGTTTTGAGCTATACCTCTCAAATGAAGCATTTTTGGACATTCTTGTGAGACATGAAGTTGTAGAGAATTGAATTTCCTTCAAAATAAGCTTTGGTGGAAAATTTCGAGAAAGTATGAGAAAGTTATGATCACCAAAGTTCAGCTTGACTTTTCACCTAAACCCTAATTTAGAAAGTTTGACTTTTGAGCAAATCTTGAGTTTTCTTGATGAATCATGATCAACCCTTGATCAAATGATGAATGTAACTTCAAAATGAGGATGTTGACCAAAAATTATGAAGTTTGACTGTATGTTGACCATAATTGACTTTTTGTCCAATACACCCGATTTTCAACCATCTGAGCAATTGCGTGAGGAAACTTGACTTGTGAGGCTTGAAACTTGACATGGAGAATCTTTGAAGCATATGAGGAGGCATGAAGACCATTGGAGATGTTGGGAATCCATCTTGACTTGAGAGATACCAAACCCTAGTTTGGGTTGATTGTCTAGGAGAGAGTTTGTCTTATCAACTCTTGAGGAATCCTTGAGTAGGGGTGTATGAAATCTCTTGAATAGATGGAGGGAAAATTTTGGGGTATGACATATATATCCTTAACTTTTGCCCGAACCCTTTTGGTCCGCCAGGATGCCCTTATTTTTGCCTAGGCCAGTCGACCTAGCGGGTCTCTTTTATGCGTAGTATTTTTTGACTATGTCCGCATTCACAGGGTGTGGGAAGTCTTCACCATCCATGATGCTAAGTATCATAGCTCCGCCGGAAAATACTGTTTTGACTATAAATGGTCCCTCATAGGTGGGAGTCCATTTGCCCCTGGGATCACCTTGTGGAAGAATGATGCGCTTGACTACTAGATCACCAACTTGGTAGACTCGGTGCTTGACCTTTTTGTTAAATGCTCTGATCATTCGCTTCTGATAGATCTGTCCATGGCAGATGGACGCGAGTCGTTTCTCATCAATCAAGTTAATCTGGTCAAGGCGGGTCTAGACCCAATCGTCTTCACCTAACTCTGTGTCCTGGAGGACTCTAGTTGAGGGTATCTGAACCTCGATGGGTAGGACTGCTTCCATACCGTACACAAGAGAGAAGGGGGTTGCCCCTATTGATGTTCGTACTGTAGTGCGGTAACCATGAAGAGCAAATGGTAACATCTCATGCCAATCTTTGTAAGTCACTGTCATCTTCTGTATAATCTTCTTAATGTTCTTGTTGGCGGCTTCCACTGCGCCATTCATCTTAGGACGATAAGGAGAAGAGTTGTGATGCTTGATCTTGAACTGCGTTCCAGAGTTCGGTCATCATCTTATTGTTGAGATTAGAGCCGTTATCTGTGATAATCCTTTCAGGAGTTCCATACCGACAGATAAGATTATGCTTGATGAATCGAGCCACTACATTCTTGGTAACAGATGCAAATGAGGCTGCTTCTACCCACTTGGTGAAATAGTCAATTGCCACAAGGATGAAACGATGTCCGTTGGAAGCTGTGGGCTTGATTTCTCCGATCATGTCAATGCCCCACATTGCAAAAGGCCAAGGAGTTGTTAGAACATTCAAAGGTACTGGAGGTACGTGTACTTTGTCGGCATAAATCTGGCACTTGTGACAAGATCGAGCGTAGCAGTGACAATCAGCTTCCATGGTGGACCAATAATAACCTGTTCTCAAAATCTTCTTAGCCATGGTATGTCCACTGGAGTGGGTACCGAATGCGCCTTCGTGTAATTCTTCCATGATACGCTCATTTTCCGGTCACAAAGGAGTAAGCATAAGTCGTGGTTGCGCTTGTATAAGATGCCGTTGCCGAGGAAGAATTTAGATGCAAATCTTCTCAAGAACTTCTTGTCATTGATGATGCCTCGCTGGGTATTCCCGAGTCTCAAGATACCTCTTCACGCCATAGTACCAAGGTTTCTCTTCTGTATCAAGCTCATAACAATATGCTGGTTCGTCAAACTTCTCAATGATGATCTGGGGAGCCTTGTTGTCCCATCTAACCTTGAACATAGATGACATAGTAGCCAATGTGTCTGCCAACTGATTCTCTTCTCGTGGAATGTGATTAAAAGTAATCTCTTCGAAGTAGGGGATCAAACTCAGAACATGATCTCGATGTGGAATGATGTTCGGGTGCTTCGTATCCCACTCGCCCTTAATCTGACTGATCACTAAAGCTGTGTCTCCGTACACTCGTAAGAACTTGATTCTTAAGTCAATAGCAGCTTTAATACCCATGATGCACACTTCGTATTCGGCCATATTGTTGGTATAACTGAAGCAAAGTCTGGCGGTGAAAGGAGTGTGTCCGCCTGAAGGAGATGTAATGACGGCGCCAATGCCATTGCCAAGTGCGTTTGAGGCCCCATCAAAGACCATGGTCCATCGGGATCCTTGTTCAGGTCCTTCGTCTGGGCCTGGTTCTTCACAATCGGTAACTAGTAAAACATCTTTATCTGGAAATTCGAACTGCATAGACTGATAGTCATCTACGGCTTGATGAGCCAAATGATCGGCTACCACACTTTCTTTGATCGCTTTATGAGAAGTGTACTGGATGTCGTATTCGGTCAAGATCATTTGCCATCTTGCTATTCTTCCGGAGAGAGCTGGTTTCTCAAATATGTATTTTATCGGATCCATCTTGGAAATCAACAAAGTAGTGTGAGTCAACATATACTGCCTTAGTCGGCGAGCAGCCCAAGCCAAAGCGTTGCAAGTTTTCTCGAGCTGTGAGTATCTTGTTTCACAGTCGGTAAACTTTTTGCTAAGGTAGTATATTGCATGCTCTTTTCGACTGCATCTGCCATGTTGCCCCAACACACACGCCATTGAGTTCTCTAACACTGTCAAGTACATGATAAGAGGTCTTCCTTCGCAAAGTGCATCGATAGAGGATTCTAGGTACTCCTTGAGTTTGTCAAAAGCGATCCGGCAATCGTCGTTCCATTCCACTACTTGATCTTTCTTCAGTAACTTGAAGATTGGCTCACAAGTAGCAATTAGGTGTGCAATGAATCTGGCAATGTAATTCAATCGCCCAAGAAACCTCGACTTCCTTCTCGGTGGGAGTCGGGCATTTCTTGAATAGCTTTAACCTTGGTGGTCAACCTCAATACCTTTACCACTGACAACAAACCCTAGGAGTTTACCGGATCTAACTCCAAAGGTGCACTTGTTAGGATTAAGTCTCAACCTGTACTTCTTCAACCTATCAAACAATTTCTGTAGATGATCAAGGTGTTCTTCTTCTCAGGACCGAGCTATCATGTCGCCGACGAGACCTCTATCTCGTGATGAATCATGTCATGAAATAACGCCACCATAGCATGATAAGTGGCGCTGCTTCATCCAACAAGATAACCTTGTAATGTAGTGCCCCACGTGTAACGAAAGTAGTCTTCCATGTCTTCGGAGCCATTTTGAGCTGATTGTAACGGAGAAACCATCCATGAAGGAAAAGACCTTATGCCGAGCGTGTTGTCAACCGTAACATCAATATGAGGTAGTGGAAAATCGCTTGACTTGCTTTGTTAAGATCTCGAATCCACACACATTCGTATTTTGCCATCCTTCTTGGCACAGCACTACATTTGCAACCCATCGTGGATAAGAAGTAAAGAAACCGGTGTTGAATCGCTTCATAACTTCGGCTTTGATTTTCTCTCGACATCTCAGACGCATGCGACGAACCTTCTGCTTTCACCGAGAAAACCTCTTTGTCGGCAATCGTGTACCACGATATCAATGTCTAAACCCGGCATGTCTTCGTATGACCAAGCAAAAACCTCAATATAGTCTCGTAGCATCCGAACCAAACTTTTAACACTGTTCTCAAGACCCGCTCCTATCTTGATCTCTTTTTTGTCTTCATCAGTACCCAAATTCACAACCTCAATTTGCTCTTCGTGTGGCTGTATAACTCAATTGGCCGGCGCGTTCTCGGCGTATCACCTTCTGACTTGATGGTGAAGCCTAAACCAGTCTTGTAAAATTTGAAAGGAAGATCAGGGAGCTGACCCCAAATAGAACTACCTCCTTCTCCAACAACAGCTTGAGCATCTTTCAGCGAGGCCATCCTAGGCGGAACTTGCATAACTTCAGAGGACGGGGAGTCAACAGGCATGACTGGGAATTGTTTCAAAAGCTTGACAGGGAGTCTCGAAGAATTCACCCTCCATCTCGAGGTATCAGAATGACTGTAGATGACTGACCATATACTCTTCTTCACCACATACTGTGACAACCTTCCCTTTCACCGGGTACTTCAGTTTCTGATGTAAGGTAGAAGTACGCCCCCATGTATCCAAGGGCGCCCAAGTAGGCAAGTGTAAGTCGGATGATGTCCATGACAAAGAAAGTGGAGTCAAAAGTCCGGGAACCGACTTTAACAGGCATAATAAGCTCTCCAAGTACTGTTCGCTTAGAACCATCAAAAGCTCTCACAATAATGTCACTGGGTTTCAGAGCCAATCCTTCAACATCAAGTCGATCAAAGGCAGTCTTCGGAAGGATATTCAGAGCAGAACCGGTATCCACCAAAACATGAGACAATGTGGTGCCCTTGCATTCAACAGAGATGTGCAAGGCTTTGTTGTGTTTCTTTCCGAAAGGAGTCAAATCAGCATCAGAGAAACCTAGGCCGTTGTTGGCAGCCAGGCTAGCAATACAAACTTCAAATTGATCAGTAGTAGCATCTTGCGGTATGTGAGCATTTTTCAGAAACTTCACCAAGGCATTAGCATGAGCCTCGGAGCACAAGAGCAGAGCAAGCATGGAGATCTTGGACGGAGTCTGTCCCAATTGTTCCACAACATTGTAGTCACTCTTCTTGATAATCTTCAGAATTTCCTCCATTTCTCGTTTGAGGTGTCCTCAGCAACTTCCTTTGGCACTTCTGTCTGAGCAGGATGAGTCACTGGTTCTTTCCCTCTAGCTTGGGGAATGGATTGAATAGCTGGAATGCGAGCTGGAGTCGCAGTGTCTTTTGGAGGAGAGATTTCTGGAGAAAATACTCTTCCAGTTCTGGTCACCTTACTTGATCCGGTGATGTTGTCAATGTCAGGAATGGTAGTTTCAATAGTAAGATCTTCAATGGTCAGAGGGTCTTGCTTGACGCCATGATAGTAAACCTCAGCTCCATAATTCCAAGGGATAGCCTTGTCAGAGGAATATGGAACTGGTCTGGGAGAAGTAATGATGAGAGGTGCCACTCTAGGCACAGGATCAGCAGAGGAAATCCTTATAGTGTTAACATCAGCATAGTCTTCTGGGAAATCGTCACCCCATCCGGTTGCTTTAACGTCTTCAATAGGAATCTTGTAGCTCTCAGGAACAGTGTACTTCACCATGTAATCAAACTTTCCACTTGGCTGCCCCAAGGTGTCCCATGCAGACGGTATAGTTTCATTCACATCTTCAATCTTCAGTTTCTTAGACATATCTTCACACGTACTGCGTTTCGTGAATAGTATTTCACGGTTATCCATCATGCATTGAACACGTCTTCTCAACCAAGCACAACCATCAGATGCAGATGGGCACCAACAGCAATTCTCTAGGCATCCTGGATTGACACCGGCTTGTAACAAATTCTTCTTAACAGTCATCAGAGGAATGGTCAAGTCATCTATGTTGAAAACGTAAGTATCTTCCCCAACAACATTGGTACTCTTGTCATGGTTAGGCATAGGCGCGTTGATCACGTTCGGAGTCTCAACAGGAGGATCAAACTCAATCTGCTTAGCTTCAATCATATCTTGAATCATGTTCTTCAGAGCCCAACAGTTGTCAGTGTCGTGCCCCGGGTTATTGGAGTGGTAAGCACACTTAGCGTTAGGATTGTATCTCGGAGAGGAAGTGTTGACACTCTGAGGAGGATCCTTCAAAGTGATCACCGCTTTCAACATGTGTTGCAAGGCTTGCGACAATGGCATGTTAATCTTCAGAACCGCCTTCATGGTGCTCGCTACGCTGTCTCACGAGGTTGTCCGATGTAGGATTGAGATCACAACCCCTACGATTGAGCACGGTCGGTCTTGGCTCGGCTTTTCTGACCATACACAACATTAGCTTCTTTCTTACCACCAAAGGATCTCTTCGCACCATTTGAAGATGTCTCTACATGAATCTTCCCACTCTTAATACCAGCTTTAATGCGCTCGCCTGTCAATATCAGCTCGGTGAATCCGGCTGAAGAGTTTCAAATCAGATGATTAAAGAATGGGCCTGTCAGTGTTCCCATAAACATATCAACCAACTCCCTATTGGACAAGGGTGGTTGAACTCTTCCTGCTAGGTCTCTCCATTTCTGAGCATACTCTTTGAACTTCTCATCACGACCTATAGACATGCTCTGTAGTTGCATGCGAGTGGGTGTCAATTCAGCATTGTACTCATACTGTCTGTAGAAGGCATCTGCTAAGTCACTCCAAGTACGGATACGGTCATTCTCTAGCTGATAATACCACTCCAACTGAGTTCCGGACAAACTCTCTTGAAAATAGTGCATCCACAACTTTCTGTCATCAGTGTGGGGGTTGATCTTTTGAACATAGGACTTCAAATGCAGCTTCGGACAAGAAATGCCATCATACTTGGCAAAAGTGGGAACTTTGAACTTGGGAGCAATCACCACACCGGGAACAAGACTCAGATCATCAAAATTCAACCCGGACATCTTCAGGTTTTCCACAGCATTCAGACGGTCTTCAAGTTGCTTGTACTTGTCATCTTCATCAGAGTACTGGTTATAGTCAGAGCGATCCGCTCTCTCCTTCTCAGGCTCACGATGGTCATCTTCATCACCCTTGACACTCCCCTCATTTTTGACAGTTCCTTCCGAGAGCTCTATCCGACTGACCACTTTAGGACCACCTTTGTAGCGTCTGCCCATGTTGAGAAGACCAACGACCTTCTTCTTTCTGTTGATGAGCTTCTTCATATCTTCTTGGCCTTGGACCAAGCTAGTGAACATCTACTGAAACTGAGCATTCTGAGCCTGGAGATCTTTGATGATCTGTTCAAGAGCCATTTCTGCTAAAATAAATAGCGAGAGAATGAGAAAACCAATCTTCAATGTACCTGTGATGCAATGTTATGCTATGATATGCGATGTTTATTCAAATGCAATGCAATGTTTTCAAGGACCTTAGAGATTTAAATTTGTTTAAACAAGCACGAACAAACATTTATTAGTCCTCTTTTTATTCTTTTTCTTTTTAAGTACAAAAGATAGTTCAAAACAATAAAAGAAAAACATATAAATCCTAAAGCTCTAAGTCTCCCATGGGCGCTTCCTTTTGATGCCGAGGTAGGCGTTGATGCTTCGCTCCTCGTGAAGTAGCTTGGTCAACTCTAACAGTTTCTTCTCGCTTGCATAGCATTGAGCTTCGAATGTGTCCCTTTCTTCTTTAAGCTGAATCCAGGATCTCTTCAAGTCTTCAAGATCAGTAGGCATGTCGGGATGGAGAATGGTATAGGACTCGTCACCTATAGCAACAGGTTCCATAATCACTGGTAGAACAGGCGTGAATGGCATCATGAGGTTTTGAGCTCGAGCTCTCACCCATTTGAGGTAAGGTTCCCAAGGAATGGATTTTTGGTGCCCCAAAGTCTTGGTATCAGTCTTCTTTACCATGCCCCAAGCGTGTATAAACCTTCGTCGGTAATTCTGGAGATCGTGGTTGTAATCGAACACAATATCTTGGAGAAGCATATCATGTGGACCATCTCTTCAAGCAAAACCAAACTAACGTAGAGCTAGAGAAGGGTTGTAAGTGATACCTCCCCTTATGCCAAGTAGCGGTACATTAGGGAATTCTCCACAACGGTCAATTAATGTGAAATCCTTTAGAGAGAAAAGATTCCAACGGATATCTGAATGAGAGAGTGACATTAGCCTTTGAGACCATCTCAACCTTTGTTCATTCTTCAAAACTGATGGAGGAAGGTGCAAAAAAAATCACCTGGAAAGTAACGCCATGCAACACATGAGAGTTCCTTGTCTTTTAATAATACGAGTGTGGAGAGAATGTAGAATGTCTCCAAGTAAAGTAGGCACTAGATTGCGAGTAAGAAACAACTTAATGGCGTTGACATCTATGAATTGATCCGAGTTAGGGAATAGAACCAAACCATAGATTAGCAGGGCCACAATGTCTTCGAATGCATGGAAACTCATAACTTTGAGGAATTCTCAGGCTTTCTTAATTAGGAACTTAGCAAGTAAACCCTTAACTCCACTTCTTGTTTCCCAATTGGCTTCAATGTCTGAGCGCTTTAGGTGTAAGGCTAATGCGATGTCTTCGTACCTAGGAACCTTTTCTAGACCTGTGAATGGCATTTGATCAAGAATAGGTATCCCAAGTAGCTTAGAGAACTCTTCCAAGGTAGGAACCAACTGATAATCTGGGAATGTAAAGCAATGGTGTTTCGGATCAAAGAACTGGAATAGGACATGCATCATATCTTCTTCAAAACCGGAGATAACCAAATCAAGTAGATAACCATGTCTTTTGATGAACTGAGCATGATCGGGAATTTCTGAAACCAATTCTTTGAGCTGCTGAGAAGGTATACCCATGAAGTTGATTCGGATAGTCTTTCTAGAAGCCATAATTCCCTACAAAACAGAGCAAAGATAAATCCCTAGGTCCTTGAAATAGTTAGAAATGATATGCAATGCGAATGATGTCATGATGTCATGTTTAGCACACACAAACAATTCACACAATGAGCCTAGGTTTAAGGCTTGCATGAGGTATAGGTGATTACCCCACCAAAAGTTTGAGTTGGTTCATTGTAACACGGTGAGCTGACTTTGTAGGTTTTTGTATCGCAAATGTGCGGATAGCAAGAGTCGCCACCGATTTTTCTTTTATCCAATTAAGGGAAGGTAAAAAGTACAAAAAAAGACCTTCGTTAGATTCTGAGTAAGGGAGAAGGTTATGAAAAGGGAAGGTATTAGCACCCCTTTCCATCCGTAGTTATCTACGGGCTCTTAGTTGCTCTTAGATCACTTTAAAATTGTGCTTTCTGTGTGTTTGAAAAATGTTTTGAAAAGGCATTTCGTTTTGAATTTGTAATGATTCATGTAGGAATGTATACAAAGTGTTCGGAAATGTTTTGTTTTGAAAAGAGTTTGAACTTTGACAAAAGTGTGAGGTGTGAAAAGTATTTTGATTGAGCAAGCAACTAAAAGTCTTATTACCTACTCAGAATTGGTCGTTTTCGTATTATTTTACGTTCCTTTAGAATAGTGCTAACCATACCATTAGTTGGTAGGTAACTCTATTCGTTGGATGTAAGCGGGACATTCGAAGGGACATCGGATGGTCATAGAAAGCAACTTGTAGGAAGTATCCTAGCACATTCGAAGGGACTATCATCATTTTTCATAGGCGATAATCGAGGGTCAAGATCATGTATTCGTAGGCGACATCGTGGGTCTATGATCTTTGTATCGAAGGGACTATGATGATTTGTTTGTAGGCAACGGTGCTAGAATACCTCTACGTTCGAGGGACTTGACCATTTGTATTCGTAAAGGCAACGAGAGAGAATTACCCAAAGGGGTGCGTGTGTGAAAAGAGTATGTCAATTCAAATATTTTTGTCTTGAAATTATGAGTGGTCTATGTTCGATTTTTATCTTGCCATACACGCCTAATTACTAGCAGTTTATTGGGTGCGGAAATTAAATGCAGAAAGATAAATGCGGAAAGATAAATCCTACGCTATTACATGGCTTTGGGGCAGATACATAATTTAAAACAAATGCGGAAAATAAAAACCCTAATTAAGCTATTACATCCCATGAGCAATTACATAATTGGAAAAAGAAAACGGTAAAAGAAATCGTCCGAAACGGAATAACCTGTGAAACGATGAGAAATCGGGAAATACAAGGAAATCGAACAAAAGGAAAATGTTAGCAAAAATAATAATTTTTAAATGAGATAAATGTTTTCATGCTGGGAATAACATTAATATGCTAAAATAATTTTTTGGGATTTTTTGGAGTTAATTTAATAATTAAAAATCAATTAAAAGTGATTTAAATGATAAATTATCAATTAAATTAAATATGCATGCAAAAATAATATTTTTAATTTTATAAATTAAATAAACATTTTCTGGAAATAATGCAAAAAGAAAAATATTTTTTGGTGTTTTTAAATGCTTGATACAAAATTATGAAAGAAAAATAAAATGTATGAAAAATATTAAATAGAAAATATGAAAATAAGAAGTTTTGCAAAAGGAGAAAAATGTTTGGTCTTGCCAGGGATCGAACTGGAGACCTTGCTTTCACTACCCCCATGCCTTGACCAATTGAGCCAGCGTGCACAACTGTTTGAAAACCGGAGCGAGTGGATTGTGAACAAGTGTCACCTCCAGGCTGCATCGATTTCACGCCAAACTTCATCTTCTTCGTTTTGAAATTTTGAAAACATAGCGCCGGCCTCAGTGCGACGCTATAGTCCCTGCATTTTCCAAAATCAAGCACAGATAATATAAATAACATTCAAGGGTATGAATCGATTGGAAACATCGTTCTGAACACGATGGTGGTGGTATCGTGGTCCAATTTATCCATTTTAAGGAAGCCCTAAATCGAGGCTGAAAACCCTAGCTATGGTGATTCTTATTCCAAGCCATGGAAACTCAATCAAACTGCCCAGAAAGCTTGTAAACGTCGTTCTAATCACAAAAACAGCAACAAAACATGTTTAAAATGCATGAATAATAGAATTCGATTTTGGAAAAAAGTGTGACAAACTGAAATCGTGTTCTTGCAATTCTTGATGCTTTTGGACAATGTAAGGGTGTGGATCGGTTCAGGAGATGTCAAGGAATGTGTTTGGATGCTTGGAATCAATTGAATCGAGCTAAAACCCTGGTTGCTAGTAGCTTGTGAAGCACGAATTTTTTGAATTAGAATAGGGTTCCTCCAAGCAATTTTTCTGTTCTCATTCATGTGATATGTATTGTATATATATAGTAGATGGAATTGGAGCTGATTTGAGGAAGAAATCATCATCAATCAATGCAAAACATATTTGATTTTGTACAAAATCAAATTTTTTCTTTTTTGATCAATTTCAATCAATTTCTTTCCAAATCCAATCAAATTTCGAAATTTGCTGGCTTCTTTAGGTTACTTGGATCTCAAGGATGAGAGAAAAAATCAATTTGCAATTAATTTTGATTTTATACCTTATTTTTGAATTTAATTTGTATTTAAATGAATAAAATCCAAATTAAATAGAAAAATAAAATAAAAATTCGTGGCATTGGGCTTGGATATTCCTAATTGTATAAGGAACAAGTTTGGATGAAGAAAAAGTAAGCCCATTTGCAAAAAATTTGATTTCTACAAGTATCTCTCTTTGTGCACTTCTTCAAAATTGCCCAACTTGTGAATGGTGTATCTTGCTCAATTTTCCAAATTTTTGAGTGTTCTTGGACTTTTTAGAAAGCTCTAAGAGTCCTCTAACCAACCTCTTTGGTTTCATCTCAATTGGAGTTTCCATGCTCAATATATCTTCAAAACAAAATGTTGACTTTTTGTTGACTTTGAAAATGACCTGTAATGTTTTGATCCATACCTTCCAAATGAAGCATTTTTTGAACATTCTTGTGAGACATGAAGTTGTAGAGAATTGAATTTCCTTCAAAATGAGCTTTGGTGGGAAAATTTATGATGAAGTATGAGAAAGTTATGCTCAGTCAAAGTTTGGTTTGACTTTTCACTGAGAAACCCTAATTTAGAAAGTTTGACTTTTGAGCAAATCTTGAGTTTTCTTGATGAATCATGATCAAACCTTGATCAAATGATGAATGTAACTTCAAAATGAGGATGTTGACCAAAAATCATGAAGTCTGACTGTATGTTGACCACAGTTGACTTTTGTCCAATACAACTGATTTTCAACCATCTGAGCAATTGTCTGAGGAAACTTGACTTGTGAGGCTTGAAACTTGACATGGAGAATATTTGAAGCATATGAGGAGGCATGATGACCATTAGAAGTGTTGGAAATCTATCTTGATCTGAGAAATACCAAACCCTAATTTGGGTTGATTGTCTAGGAAAGGGTTTGTCTGATCAACCCTTGAGGAATCCTTGAGTATGGATGTATGGAATGTCTTGAGAAGATGGAGGCCAAATTTTGGGGTATGACATTCATCCTGTCCTATAATAGTAACCGGGTTCTAGGAATCTCACATCATTGATCTTTCTCGTAGGCGTTTATTTCAATACGACTACCAAGTGGTCGACCGGAAATGTCCCAAAAGTTTGATCTCAATGAGAGCATCGAGTATCACCAACCTTAGTCGCACCAAAGCCGACCATCTCACTACCTTCTAATGGCCAAGATGGGTCAATTAAGGTTCTAAAAGTTTAGTTAGTGCTTGATGACACCACGCAGAAGCCAAATAATATCCTCAACTTGGAAATGAAGAGTATCAGGACATCCAAAGTGTCACACTAACGTAGCCATCATGTTGACCGCTTTGATATACGCCTAACGGTCGCGATGATTTATTGCTACTTACCTAAAAGGAAACCCGGATCCGGTGTAGGATCCCCATAAATATAATACCCAAGCAACCCTTAAAGATAAAGCAAGCAAGTCAAACAAAAACAAAAAATGATCTAGAAATCCCTAAGGTATTCTCTCTTGGGTGTCTCTCGTAGTCGCCAGCTCGTAACACGGTGAACTTTGAGATTTTGTATCGCAAATGTGCGGATAGCAAGAGTCTCCACCGACTTTTATTTTATCCAATTAAGGGAAGGTAAAAGTACGTAAAAAGACCTTCGTTAGATTCTCGAAAGGAGAAGGTTATGAAAAGGGAAGGTATTAGCACCCTTTCCATCCGTAGTTATCTACGGCTCTTAGTTGCTCTTAGATCACTTTTTAAAATTGTGCTTTCTGTGTGTTTGACAAAAATGTTTTGAAAAGGCATTTCTCTTTGACTTTGTAATGATTCATGTAGGAATGTATATAAAGTGTTCGGAAATGTTTCGTTTTGAAAAGAGTTTGAACTTTGACAAAAGTGTGAGGTGTGAAAAGTATTTTGATAGAGCAAGCAACTAAAAGTCTTATTACCTACTCAGAATTGGTCGTTTTCGTGTTGTTTTACGTTCCTTTAGAATAGTGCTATCCATACCATTAGACGGTAGGTAACCCTATTCGTTGGATGTAGAAGGGACGTTCGAAGGGACATCGGATGGTCATAGAAAGCAACTTGTAGGAAGTATCCTAGCACATTCGAAGGGGCTATCATCATTTTTCGTAGGCGACAATCAAGGGTCAAGATCATGTATTCGGAGGCGACATCGTGGGTCTTATGATCTTTGTATCGAAGGGACTATGATGATTTGTTTGGAAGGCAACAGTGCTAGAATACCTCTACGTTCGAGGGACATGACCATTTGTATTCGTAAAGGCAACGAGAGAGAATTACCCTAAGGGGTGCATGTGTGAAAAGAGTGTGTTGATTTCGGGTATTTTGTTATCTTGAAAATTAGAGTGAGCTATGTTCAATTTTATTTTTCCATACACGCCTAATTACTAACAGTTTATAAGATGCGGAAAGTAAATTGCGGAAATATAAAGTGCGGAAAGATAAATCGTACGCTATTACATGGCTTTGGGGCAAATACATAATTGAAAAAAATGCGGAAAATAAAAGTCCTAATTAAACTATTACATCCCATAGGCAGTTACATAATATGAAAAGAAAACGATAAAAAATTGTCCGAAACGGAATAACCTACGAACAGATGAAAAATCGGGAAATACGAGGAAATTGAATAAGAGGAAAATGTTAGTAAAAATAATAATTTTGAATGAGAAAAATGTTTTCATGCTGGAAATAACATTAATATGCTAAAATAATTTTTTGGGATTTTTTGGAGTTAATTTAATAATTAAAAATCAATTAAAAGTGATTTAAATGATAAAATAGAAATTAAATTAAATATGCATGCAAAAATAATACTTTTAATTTTATAAATTAAATAAACATTTTTCTGATATTTATGCAAAAAATAAATATTTTTGGTGTTTTTTAAATGCATGATAAAAATTATGAAAGATAAATTAAATTGTATGAAAATATTAAAAGAAAATATGAAAATAGAAAAATATTGCAAACTTGTGAAAAATGTTTTGCCATGGTTGGGAATCAAACTCAGGACATTGCCTTCACAAACCCACGCCTTGACCAACTGAGCTGGCTTGCACAAGTGTTTGAAAACCGGAGCGAATAGATTGTAAACGGGTGTCGCTCCCTAATTGCACCAATCACGCGCCAACCTTCATCTTCTTCGTTTTGAATTTTTGAAAAGATAGCGTTGGCCTCAATGCGACGCTATAGTCCCTGCATTTTCCAAAATCAAACACAAGCAATATAAATGACATTCAAGGGCATGGTTCGATTGGAAACATCGTTCTGAACACGATGGTGGTGGTCTTTTGGTCCAATTTTTCCGTTTTAAGGAAACCCTAATTCGAAACCGAAAACCCTAGCAATGGTAATTCGTGTTTTAGGTTATAGAAATTCAACCAAACTGCCCAGAAAGCTTCCAAGCTTCGTTCTAAACACAAAAACAACAACAAAACATGTTAATAATGCATGAGAATTGAAAATCGATTTTGGAAAAGTGTGATAAACCGAAGTCGTGTTCTTGTAATTCTTGATGTTTTTGGACAATGTAGAGGTCTGGGATGCTTCCAGGGATGTCAAGGAACGTGTTTGGATCCTCAAAACCAATTGAAACAAGCTGGAACAAGGGCTGCTAGTTACTTGAAGAGCACGGTTTTTTGGCTTTAGGTTAGGGTTTCTCCAAGCAATTTTTCTGTTCTTTCTTGTGTGATATACATTGTATATTTATAGTGGATGGAAATTGAGCTGATTTGAGGAACAAATAATGGTTAATCAATGTGAAAAATATTTGATTTTGTACAAAATCAAATCTTCCTTATTTGATCCAATTTCTTTAATTTCTTGCCAAATCAAATCAAATTTCGAAATTTTCCAGCTTTCTTGGGTTGCTTGGATCTCAAGGATGAGAGAAAAATCAATTTTGCAATTAATTTTGATTTTATACCTTATTTTTGAATTTAATTTGTATTTAAATGAATAAAATCCAAATTAAATAGAAAAATAAAGTAAAAATTCGTGGCATTGGGCTTGGATGTTCCAAATTGTATAAGGAACAAGTTTTAATGAGGAAAAACTAGGCCCATTTGCAAAAAAATTTATTTTTACAAGTATCTCTCTTTGTGCACTTCTTCAAAATTGCCCAACTTGCACAAGGTGTATTTTGCTTAATTTTCCACACTTTTGAGTGTTCTTGGACTTTTTGGAAAGCTCTAAGAGTCCTCTAACCAACCTCTTTGGTTTCATCTCAATTGGAGTTTCCATGCTCAATATATCTTCAAAACAAAATGTTGACTTTTTGTTGACTTTGAAAAGGACCTGTAATGTTTTGATCCATACCTTCCAAATGAAGTATTTTTTGAACATTCTTGTGAGAAAGGAAGTTGTAGGGAATTGAATTTCCTTCAAAACAAGAGGTGTTGGAAAAATTTCTGATAAATTATGAAGAAGTTATGCTCAGTCAAAGTTTGGTTGATTTTTCACTAAGAAACCCTAATTTGGAAAGTTTGACTTTTGAGCAAATCTTGAGTTTTCTTGATGAATCATGATCAACCCTTGATCAAATGATGAATGTAACTTCAAAATGAGGATGTTGACCAAAAATCATGAAGTTTGACTGTATGTCGACCACAGTTGACTTTTTGTCCAATACAACTGATTTTCAACCATCTGAGCAATTGTCTGAGGAAACTTGACTTGTGAGGCTTGAAACTTGACATGGAGAATCTTTGAAGCATATGAGGAGGCATGAAGACCACTGGAGATGTTGGAAACCCATCTTGATCTGAGAAATACCAAACCCTAGTTTGGGTTGATTGTCTAGGAGAGGGTTTGTCTGATCAACCCTTGAGGAATCCTTGAGCATGGATGTAGGAAATGTCTTGAGAATTAGGAGGGCAAATTTTGGGGTATGACAGACACAACACCGACTCCATCGCTAAAACAAAAACAACAAAATGGTTATACAAACCAAAACTGAAACAATCGGAATAGGATAGTACCACGCGTGTTACGCAAACACGAAAAAGGTGCCTTCATTCACGCATAAGCATGAACTTAAAAATTACACTTGCAGTTATCGCTTTCATTCCAGAAAATCACAAGGTCACATTGTCCTTGTAGATTACCAACGTACAACCCTTGAACAATAACAAGTTACTCAAACATGACAGAACTGCGATACCCTGCTCATTCTAGGCATATACTAACGACTTGCGCTATAACTCACTAGTCCAAATCCAACAATCTCACATACTCGCTAAAAATTCAATGCCCGATATCTAAACCATGTTGCGTCACTTTTACGCATATGGTGCCAACCGTAAAACAACTTGGTTAATCCTCAACTTCACAATTACTCAGAATGGATACGTTCAAAGCGTACACCCATCAAGACACCTCGTAACATCAGTCTCATCAACTCGAAAAATTACTCTTTCATTCTCGATTGATCAACGTCCATTGATCCTCTAAAATACACGACGTAGTTTGACCTTTTCAAATATTGTCCAAATATTCACTTGTGAAACTTCGACGTATTCACTTGACTTCAACGAAGTCTTCCCTTATAACAATTCAATTCCCAAAATTTGTATTAAGTAATCACCATCCTCGCACCATCGCAACGATCAATACACAAGTTTCTTATTCGAAACACCTTTCAATCTTCCAAAGTGGTAATTCAAACCAAAACACTCTCTCAAGAACTCTACCCATCAACATCGTCTCATACTACTGTAATTACAAAACAGGTTGGACTTAGAACCATAACATAAATTTTAGGGAATCCAACATGTACACCTTTGCGACCGACTTCAGTCACAAATAGAACATCTTCCTTTATAAAACATCAATCATCTTAAGGTACATGTGGCTACCAAACCATCTCAAAATTCTTTACCGTCAAGACTTATCTTAGTCGCAATCTAATAATCCACTACGGCTATTAGTATTCAACGAAATCCATATGATAGTAGTGAACAAATCCTCGATAACCTTCTGAACTTAATCTCAACAAGTGTCCCAAAACAAACATGCGACATTCTTCAAAATAATAAATCCCAAATCAGATATTCTTGGGTTATTCACGATATCGACATACTAAACTCAACACCAGACGAAGTCTCTTTACATATCATACTCAAACTTGAACTTTCTTCAACAATTCCAATCTTCTCATCGTTAACACCTGCACCAATAAAATTTCAAATGAGCACAACCGCATCAAACTCTAACTCACGCGTCCGACAATTTTTTTTCCTTATGAAAATCAAATCGTTCCAAGGTAGCAATACACTTTTCCAACTCAATGTCGAAATACATCTTAAGTCCAAAATGAAATATTACAATACACTACACAAGGTTCTTCAGTACTAAACAAGACCAAAATTAAAGCATTCGCTAAACTTTTCATTGGCTCAAACAAATTCGCTTACCATTGTGAAGTCCAAATAGCGACTCAACTATCTCAGGTCAAAGTACCCACGATCAATACCAACTTATAAAAAGATCTTCCATCAAACTCACAAAGCTAACCATCCAAAACAAAGGAACTTCTAAGCTCCGAAATAACCCCCTTGAAGTCTTCTACAAGATACAAAATAAATCTTCGCGGAACTCTCCAAAATATCCCCGTCTAAGTCGCATACTTAAGGCACTCACGTCCAACAGTTCAAAACTCTTTCCTTAGAATACTCGACATGCACTGGTCTAACTTCACTACTGATAACGCAAAGCTCAGATGCTTGCTACAATTTCCTTAACTTGATGTGAACCAAATAATATCCATGAACACGAAATAACTCTTACAGCTACTCATGAAAGTACTGTCTGAACATTCCAAAATCATACCTGACGCATTAGTCACACTAATGACATCAACAATTACTCGCCAGGACCATACACTATCTTGAAAAGCATTGTCTAAACATCTTCAGTTCTCACACTAACCCGTAGACATCCAAACTTCACATCGATCTCACTAAACACATAAGCTCCAAATAACTTATTTATCCAACATCAGTCCTTGGAAGTAGATACTTGTTGAAATTCCTGGCAGCAGATACGTGATGTCACAGAGAATGTTATGACACAATATCTGACACTATGGTAACAACACACAAGAATATGTAGCAGAAAGAACACAATAAGTTGTTCACCCAGTTCGGTTTAACAAACCTACATCTGGGGACTACCAAGCCAGGGAGAAAGTTCACTATTAGCAGTATCAATTTGAAGACCCTACAACCAACACACCTGTTGACAGCCTTCTCACTTAATCACTACCCAATGATCCTTTTACCTAAGTCCTACTTAGATATGAGTTCCTACTACTCCCCTCAATCACAGCAGTGATATCAACCTATTGACTAATTGAATTGTGAAGACACACTTCAATAAAATATCTTGATCTTGCTTCAAAGCTTCAATCAAGAGACAAACACTGTGCTTTAAAGCTTTGAGTGATAAACTACCCTTACAAGAAATCCTAGTCCAATGTACTTATCAATTGATAGTTGCTTGGCTCACAAGAGAAACTAGAATTACACAATACCAACTGTTAAATCCTAACAAGACACAAATAACAAGTCTATCTCTTCAATACATTCCAAGGGCAACACGGTTGTAAGGGTTCTTTTCCTTTTATAGAAGCATCCCGAAACTTCAGTTTGGGCTTCCATAAAGATAGCTAGGGTTCACTTAATTTAATCCTAAAACATGGTCTTTTCAACAACCAATTTAGGTTTAATTAAGATTAACCTAGCAGCCACGTGAGCATGCTTTCTAATAACAAAAACAATATTTAGCAAACAAACTTCCGAAAAATCTTAGGAACAAACAGATTCTCAGAATGTCACACTGAATGTCATAACATCCGTTATAACATCACTGCTTTTCTGAATTTCGACAGCCTTTAGCTTCCAGCTCGAAATGTCTTTTAACATCCTTAGCATGTAGGATTTATCTTCAATCTCTGAATGTCATGACATCCATCATGACATTGCTAAAGCCTAGTTTTACCAAACATAATGCCAACTTAAAAACACTAACAAACTCCCCCTTTGGCACATTTTTGGCTAAAACTACTTAACACATCAGAGTACCTATGCAGCAGAAGACAATAAACTAGTTCTAAGTTTTCCTAAGCTTTCCTAAGCTTCAAGTAACTAGAACTTAGAGAAGATAAATTCTACCCATACAAAAATCCCACAATTCCCACAATTGCCCCATATACAAAATTTTAAACAGGCATACAATTTCCCCAAAGTCCCAAGTCCCATACTACTGTCATACAGTAGTTCTTCTCCCCCTTTTTAGCCATAAAGGGCCAAAGGAAACAATACAAATTCCCCAAAATTTTAATCAAACAGTACCAGAAACAATTATACCAGCATATAAGAATTACAAACATTCAAACAAAATTGGGAAAATACAAGAATCAAAATAGAACAGAAAACAATTGACAGAATAAAATTAGAGGCAACAGGTTTCAAGTGCTTTCTTCTCGGAAAGCACGTGAAAGGACACATCTTCAGATCCCTCTTTGTCAGCAACTTCTTGGTCAGCAACATCATCTTCCTCCATATGAGCAGCAGAGGTATCACCATCAGGCCTTTCTTCTCCAACCTCTGTGTCTATTTCCTTTTCAAGAGTGGAGATCAGAGCTTCAAGGGTCTGCTTCCTTGCTTCAAGTTCCCTACAGGTCTCCTTTAGTACAGCTATGACATCGCCCGAGAATTGGCTTTGACATTTGATGTCTCAGCTGATGTCATGACAATGTCAGGAACATGCTTCCCTTGAAATAGCTTGTAGTGGAAGCCAATGGCAGGAGCTCTCTTGCAGACTGAGTCTCTATTAACCAGAATGTCAGGATATTGATCAGTTATAATACGACACAAGAGGGATGGAAATGCTATTGGTCCCTTAATTGCATAACTCTCAGCGTGTTTAAGGGTTTGCTCGAAGATATAAGTGCCATAGTCAAACTTTGTTTTAGTGCCAACAACATAGATAAATCTGCCCAAACCAATGGAGATGGTGGACTTGTGATTTGTGGGAACCCAGTTGGCTGCACCTATCTTGTGCAGAATAGCAAATTTGACACTTAATTTGCTAGCAGTAAGTTTTCCTTTCACAGGCCAATGTTTTACTTACTTGGCGAATTGTTTGGCACACTTGATTATCGGCTTCTTCAAGCTCAGTTGAGCATCATCGATCTTCCCAAATAATTGTTGATTATACTTGGGAAAACTTTACTTTTCTACCTCTCACATACAGTCTTGAAGTCTTCTCGATCTTCCATCAAGACAACCACTTGTCGGTTCACAATGAACTCTTTCACTAACCCATCATAATAATTAGAAAACTTGACCACGCTTTCATCACCCAACTTCCTTGATCGGTTCCATAACATCCTTGCATTCAAGGGCACTGCTCAATTCCTTTCTAGAGCAATTCTTTCATACACACATACTTCCACCGCTAGCACTCTCAGGATGGTGGAAGGAAATGTTGTCAATTGCCACTTCAGGGACAATGGGCACTTTCCCAAGAGCCAGCCTCCTTTTTGAGTTAATGTCAGAGGCATTCTCTGTAACATCAAGATCAGAATCATCCTGATCTGAGGACTCAAGTGCTTTCCTTTTCCTCACAATTGAGATGCTCTTTGTCTTAGAGGTACCACCTGTTCTCTTCATCTTACTCTTCCTTTTGGAAGTTTTAGCCTTCTCTTTACCAGATTCTTCAACAGTCTTGTTCACAGCCTTAGGAGACCTATGAGAAGCTTTAGAAACCTTCTTCTGAACAGGGCTTGGAATAGCATTTTGCTTCCCTTTCCTATTCATTACCCTCCTAGCAATGCTGGGATTAACTTTTGCTATGAGGTCATCATCAGAAAACTCTTCATCTAGATTGATGATGTGAGAATCAACATTCTGATTAGTGTTTTTCTCAGAAGACTCTTCCAGGTTGCCATCATCTTGATTTTCTGGAATTTCTTCATGAATGTTATCAGAGATGTTATCAGCAGAGATAACAGGAGAGATACACTGAACTGGGGACTTCTCAAGAATTTCATCAGAGATCCCATTCTTACTAACAGCAGGAGATTCAACTACATTATCATCTTGACATCCTTCGTGAGTCAGTAGGAAGGATTTTCATCATCTTTAACGGGAATCAACATCATCACCGATGTCTTGACATTCTTATTGACATTCGATCAACGCTAAGCTAGGCTAGCAGACTTATAATCGTGGGAACCAAATCCACAAACTTATTCTCATTTAGGATATCAGACACTATCCTAGCTATGGCCTCATGCACTGACCTAGATCCTTCTCTATTTACTAGTTCTGGGGGAACAGAGGATGATGGTGCAGAGGTCTTACCAGAAGGAGATATTTGTGCCCTTCTTGCATTTCTTGTGCGTAACTTCTTGACCTTTTCTGGGTTAGTGGCCATTGTACGCAGGGGTGTCACTCTCAGAGATTCAGCTTGCATGGCTTCAGTGTTTGCTCTAACTTCAACCATGGGGAGGGATGGAGATCCTGATTCTTGAGATGATGAGGATGATGAAGACATTTTTCGCTGATGGTTGTTGAGAGGATGAAAGCGAAAATAGCAAAGGGTTTCAAGGTTTCTTTTGAGAGAAGAAAGGATGGTACTACTTTCAAAAGAGGAACCTATTATATGAGGATGTCTCTTCCTATTCTTGAACTTCTTAAAATAAAGAGGAAAATACCTAAATAATCCTTTAAACAACAGTTGAAATAAACACTCCCTTTCATCCCTTGTTGTAGCCTTAGTTAATTTCTACAACTTCACATATTGACAAGTACCCAGTTTGTCTCTCAAGGTCTTAAGTTGACTAGTCTTAAGAGCTTTAGTAGCAATGTCACAGTACAATGTCATGACATCCTGTATGACATTGTGATCATCGACATCTGCTTTATCCAAATTACCTTAAAATGCTTTCTCCCGCTATGTATTCAACTTTAGCATTGTATAAAGTTAAACAGTTTTGCCGATCCAAAACATGAGATTGTTTCTCAAGAAGGAGCATCCATCAACAGAGCTTTTACCCAAGTTTTGATCAACACTTTCACCACTGGTTTTCTTGGACAACTTCAAATGTGGAGGGGTGAGAGTCCTAGTGTAGCTGCCATTATTCAATCCAAGCTTCTTGACATAATTCCTTGCGTACTTGCTCTGTGAAGGAATTGTTGAGTCTTTCATCAATGTGTCTGACATTCCTCCAGATACTATGTTATTAACGTAGATGGATGCCACCATGACCTTTTTCCCTCTGACTGAAAGGGTTTCATTCAGGACTCCTCTCATGTATCTTTTGACAATAAGACACTTGGTTATCCTTTCATGCCAGATCCTAGTACTTTGCTTCAATACCTTACAAGTGGTCAGATGTCTAGACATTGAGAGTGACATTCGACTTCTGTTCATTTATACTTACCATGATTTTCCTTTTGACTATGAACAATCTTGGTATCCTTCGACTCCCTATGAACGATCCTTTTATGCTTCGAGGTGTGGATGACCGATACTTGCTGCCACAACTTTACTTCCTCTTCATCTTTCCGTGGGACTCATAGAGGACAGTGGTGCTGATTCCCACTTGTAGCAATTGTCCTTTGATCGACTCCTCTCATAATCACTACTTGATCACCATTGATTACAAGACACTCGGACTTAGTGAAGATCGTGAATCCCATATCACATAGTGACTTATGCTAATGAGATTTGCCAAACCTTTACAAGCAATACTCCATTTAGGCTTGGAACCCGGACCGGTGAGTTTCCAATACCTTTGATTTCTCCTTTGGCTCCATCTCCAAAAGTAACAAAGTTGGTAGAGTGATGCTTAACATCATTGAGAAGATTCCTGTCTCGGTCATGTGCTTGGAACACCCACTATCAAAGTACCACTCTTTCTTGGTAGACATACTAAGAGAAGTGTTAGCTACCGAATGTTTTTTCTTCCTTTGTTGAGAGTATGATACCGTTGGTTTTAGGCTTCATATAAGACCCTTGATTAGGATATCCATGAAGTCAGAGCGGATTTTATGTGACCAAACCTTCCACAATAGTGACATCTCCATCTTTGAAACTGTTTGTTCATGTTTCTATGATTTTGATGTTGCACCCAATGTTGTGACATCTGCTTTGACATTGGTCTATTAGGTCTTTCTTCCTTTTGTTATAGACAAACTTCTTAGTCTTCATATACCCGAGGCACTGCTCACGGCTTGTGGTATGACATCTTCTTTGTCATTGACTTCCTGTGTTTGTTCCATTCAGGTTATTTGCAAATCTCTCAGCACATAGCCCCGAGCGACATTGTTTTCCTATGTCTCTTCTTCAATGTCACCACAGTTGCTTTTCACCACATATTCTTAATGTTTCTTCTTATTATGTCAACATTTTGACAAATTTAGACATCGATCAAGTTTGGAATTCAGATAACAATATCACTATTGAGGTGATTTCTAGTGGTGTGTTTTCCTCTTTCTCGACCTCCAACTTCACATTCTCGCCCAACTTCTCAATCGACTTTTTCTTCTTCATTTCGACATGCTTCTCCATTTTTATACATAGCTTCGTAGTTTTCAAAGCTCTTCAAATGTCACTTCCTCATCACTAGAATCCATATCAGAGTTGTACACTCCAGAGAGAGCAGTGACAAGTTTGGAACCTTCTTCCTCAGATTCACTTCCTGAATCACCATCAGACCAAGTGACAACCATTCCTTTCTTTTGTTTCTTTAGAAAGGTGGGACATTCAACTCTAATATGTCCAAATCCTTCACATTCATGACATTGGACTTTACTGCCTTGACTTCCTTTTTCCTCTGACTTGGATCTTCTGCTGGAGTCATAAGATCTGCTAATGTCAGATGGAATGTCCTTGACATTTGACCTTGACTTTGGATCAATCCTCCTGATCAGTTTGTTGAACTGTCTTCCAAGCATGGCAATGGCTTCAGATATCTTCTCCTCATCTTCCTCCTTGCATCCCTCTTCAGAATTGGATACAAGTGCTATGCTCTTGTTCTTCTTGTCAACAGTTTCACTGATTCCCATCTCAAAAGTCATAAGAGATCCTATTAGTTCTTCAACCTTCAAGGTGCTGATGTCCTGAGCCTCCTCTATTGCAGTGACTTTCATTGCAAATCTCTTAGGCAAGGATCTGAGAATCTTTCACCGCCTTCTCTTCTGACATCTTTTCACCAAGTGCTCCTGAGGCATTGACAATTTCCAAAATATTCATGTGAAATTCATGAATATTCTCATCTTCAAATTCTCAAATTTGGTAGTGAGCATCTGAAGTTTTGACATCTTCACCTTGGATGTTCCCTCATGAGTAGTTCTGAGAGTGTCCCAAACATCCTTGGCCAGCTCACATTGATGAACCAATCAAGATATTCTGTCAATACCATTGAACAGAGCATTCAATGCTTTAGAGTTCCCTAGAGCTAGCTCTTCTTCCTCTTTGCTCCATTCCTCCTTAGGTTTCAAGACAGTAGTGCCATCTTTCTCAAGCTTGGTGGGATGTTTCCATCCTTTATCAGCAGCTCTCCAAGCTTTAATGTCCACTGATCTTAAGAAGGCAACCATACGAGGTTTCCAGTAATCATAATTAGACCCATCCAGAATAGGTGGTCTTCCTCCAAATCCTCCTTCTTTATCCATTACGCCAGAAACTATTATCCCTAGATCTCACCCAGAAATAACAAGCAGGGTGCCTGCTTTGATGCCAATTGAAATTCCTGGCAGCAGATACGTGATGTCACAGAGAATGTTATGACACAATAACTGACACTATGTTAACAGTTCACACAGTAAATACAGAAAGCAGTAAAGAACATAATAAGTTGTTCACCCAGTTCGGTTCAACAAACCTACATCTGGGGGCTACCAAGCCGGGAGAAAGTTCACTATTAGCGATCAATTGAAGACCCACACCAACACACTGTTGACTTCTCACTTAATCACTACCCAATGATCCTTTTACCTAAGTCCTACTTAGATATGAGTTCCTACTCACTCCCCCTCAATCACAGCAGTGATATCAACCTATTGACTAATTGAATTGTGAACACACACTTCAATAAAATATCTTGATCTTGCTTCAAAGCTTCAATCAAGAGACAAACACTCGTGCTTTAAAGCTTTGAGTGATAAACTACCCTTACAAAGAAATCCTAGTCCAATGCACTTATCAATTGATAGTTGCTTGGCTCACAAGAGAAACTAGAATTACACAATACCAACTGTTACAAATCCTAACAGTACACAAATAACAAGCTGCTATCTCTTCAATACATTCCAAGGGCGCATCACAGTTGTAAGGGTTCTTTTCCTTTTATAGAAGCCCACGAAACTTGGCTTTTCCATAAAGATAGCTAGGGTTCACTTAATTTAATCCTAAAAACATGGTCTTTTCAACAACCAATTTAGGTTTAATTAAGATTAACCTAGCAGCAACGTGAGCATGCTTTCTAATAATAAAAACAATATTTAGCACTCAACAAACTTCCGAAAAATCTTAGAACAAGCAGATTAGAGCAGAATGTCACCGAATGTCATAACATCTGTTATAACATCGGATGTTTTCTTTCCACTTTAGCTTCCAGCCTGTGTCTTTTAACATCCTTAGCAGGTAGGATTTATCTTCAATCTCTGAATGTCATGACATCCATCATGACATTGCTAAAGCCTAGTTTTACCAAACATAATGCCAACTTAAAAACACTAACACTTGTCCTCAACATCCACTTCGTTCCTTTGTCGGAAAACGACACACCAACTTAAGCGACCTTTGTTCCTTTCGAACAACACAACTAGAGCACTCCATGGCGACCCGCTCGAATAAACAAACTCTGCTCAAACCAATCCTCAAGTTGACTCTTCAACTCTAACTCAGAAACAAACATCCCTTAAGGATACTTCGAATCACAACTAGTTCTAGAAACTAAATCCATCAAAAACTTCACTTTGCACTACGGCGGTAATTCACTCACATCTTCACAATATGCTTCGGAAGAATCACAACAAGAAGTTCGTTTGCTAAAATCTTGTCTTTCACAAAAAATCCAAATTCGCCCACAACTCAAGTAACCATGCACCACCTTGTGCTAACTCATCTGCTTCATACACTATTAAGCTGGCAAGACAAGTCTATCCCAACCAATACAAATGCCGACTACTATCAACAAGAGATTAAGGGTGATCAGTTCCTCAATTTGTCAATAGATAGTCGACAATCATGATGGTGACATAAACCATCTTTACCAAACTACAATAGCGTCTTCAAACTGACACTTCAAGTTACCAAAGCGTAACACTGCTTGAGGCTCCATCTTAAACTACAAGCGCCATCAAGAAGTAAAACTTCTCCCCTACTTGTTTCACACTCATCTCTGACAAACATTTAGAAACAAGCAAGTCACGACAGTGTTTCACACACATGTCGCATACAACAGGGTTAAACACATTAATAACCTGGCCGACAGACCGACCTGCTCTGATACCACTAATGTAACACCCCAATATTACCCAAGGTTTTATAAGTAAAATAAGAGTAATTTAAAATTTCATAAATTCAATACTGAGGCGTCAAATGTTCAAAACCAAATCACTTTAAACAGTTTGCTTTAAAGTATTAATCTCAGATACATAGCATCCTCGGAAATCATAAATTGAATCTTAGAAATAAAAAACACCTTCTATATTAAACCTCCTCATCAAATCATATTTTCATAAAGTATAATTCTTATCCACAAAAGGAATAACAACTAAAGAACAACAACAAGACAATGTAAATATTCCCCCCGAGTGCTACGTATCAGAGCGACACCGACTCGACTAACAGCAGCTATAAACCCCGTCTTCATAACCTGCACGTTACTAGTATAAAGGTAACGGCGAAACAAGTAAAGGGTGAGATACTCCAAAACATATAATTAAAGGCATGATGACATATATATATATATATATATATATATATATATATATAGTTTTGGAATCATAAAAGATGTAGGTTAATAAATGCATTCCAACACATAAACTTTCATCACCACGAAATCATCACAAGTCAATACGTCACTAATCAACACGGCAATCATAAACAACAACATCAAACAATACTAATAACATAAGCAACAAACCTTGGAGTATAACTCCCATCATGGCTGCCATCAAGGCCGTCGTGGTTGCCATAGTTTTCAGGCCAATCAAATATAACAACACAACATAAACAAAACTATCACAAATTGGCTAAAGCCCATCGTCGCTTTTGTCATAAAAGCCCATCGTCACAAACATCATCACATCATATTTGCATTAAGCATTTCATCAAAGTCAAATCATCGTAAAACTCATCATTTATATTCATCGCATAGTTATCATGAAATTATCACGTCATATTCATCATAAAGATCATCACCAAACAAAGCATCATATATCATCGCAATTCAACATAATCCATCAATTAAAAAATCCAACGCCAAATAACTCAAACATAAACATAACCGACTCCATGAGACACGACTATGTTATGCATGTGGTACCCGTCGCTTTGTCCATAAGTAGGGACATTTGGCATAAAGCTCATCGTCGCTTGGCATAAAAGCCCTCGTCGCCAATGCAATGTATGTGACTCGACAATAAAAAAAACACAACAAAAAAATCATCATCGCTCATCAAAATTGATATAAATTCCACGTTGCCATATTCATCCACATCAAGATAAACATATCATCGCATCGCATATCATCAAGTATTCGTTAATAAATACACCGTCGCAAACATCATGTTTAATCACACCACATCATTATCAATTTATTCACCAAGTTCCAAATACGGAAAAATAGTCAAACATCAATAATCGTCGCGAAAGCCATTCCTAATAATCGGTATTAATCATAATCATCAACATCGCAATCGGATTGTCCATACGTGTCTTAAATCGACTAAAACGCAATCCTATTCAATTTAACCGTAATTTGGCCTATTCCGGGTTGTTTCGTAAAAACTCGTAGTTTTGAAAAACTAACCTCACCACTACGTTCTACACGTCGAACTTAGCTAGCACGTCAATTTTCGTTGAATTCGGAGCAACTTGCTCCGTCGCCGAAATTATCGAAATCGGAAAATCGGAACATAATCGGGTTCCAAATTTAATCGGCTAAATTATGTCCTAATTATATTTCATTAATACCAACTATTACTATGTGGAATTGGGAAAGAGGAGAGAAACAGAGACAAAATGCATAATTATGCAGGTAACATAATTATGCAGGAAAACAGAAAACAAATGAAACAGAAAACAACAAAAAATGGCAAAACGAATCTCCTCCTTCCAGCATGCAGGGACGGACATCCCAGGGCCCCAAAAGGGAAGGAGGTGGACGCCCTTGGAGGTGGAACGGTCGCCCCTCACTTGAGGTGGGCGCCTCCCTAGTTTTTCATCTTCCAATCGTTCTTCTTCCATGGCTTGCTTGCTTGCAGATAGTGTTCATATTTAACAGTTTTCCAATTTTTCTTATTTTCTATTCTTACAACTCATTCCTACTAGCCATGGTTATAGAACACCTAGATCAATACTCCTAACTCAACTTTCCTAATTTATTCCAACAATCAGACACACAACTCATAAAACCCTACTATCAATTTGTCTTAAATCCTAATATACCAACCAAAACCCTAACTATAAGAGATGGGGAATCAAACCCCTTACCTCAAGTGCTTGGATGATTCTTGATGATTATATAAAACCCAAACCTTGCTCTTCTCTTGCTCTTCCTCTTCTTCTTCCAACACCTCAAGCTCTCTCTATGCTTCTATGTTGGTTTTGTGTGAAAAATGGAAGAAAAAGAGGAAAAATGGTTTATATGTATTCTTACTAGCAACCAAGGGTGTATACCCAATTCTCTTCAATTACTCCTCACACCCCTATCTATTCTTATTAATTAATACCTTAATAATATCTAATAATATTATTAACTCGATTAATTAAAATAACTTCGGGGAATTAAATATCGGTCCGAATAATATTTTACCGAACCGAACGGAATAAAAACTGGACCGAACGAAACGTCGCCAAATATATTAATAGATATATCGATTAATATAAATATTCTCGTCGCCAAAACAATTGTCAAACGGTAACTCAAAAATATTAATATAATATAATATTAATTAAAACGGGGCGTTACAGAAGCCGGAGCATTGACCAAAATCACCACTCAAAACATCTTACGTTTCTATAAGAGGAACATACTTGCCCGATTTGGCATACCACAAGCCATAGTCACCGATAACGGGACACAATTCATCGATAGAAACTTCCAAGACTTCGTTGCCCACCTAGGAACCGTGCAACAGTTTTCTTCCATCAAGCACCCACAAACTAACGGGCAAGCCGAAGATACGAACAAAGTCATCCTATGCGGTCTTAGGCGAAGATTAGACGAAACAAAGAAAAGTGGGTCAAGGAGCTACACAACATGCTCTAGGCCTATCGAACTACCCCTCACTTGTCTACCAGGTAAACCCCCTTTCGATTAGCATATGGGACCGAAGCAGTCATTCTAATAGAGATCGTCGAACCATCAAGGAGAACCAAATCTCCGCTCGACGAAGGGATGAACGACCAATCCTTAAGGGTAGAGCTCGACCTTGTCGAGGAGATAAGGATGAGAGCTGACCTGATGAAAGCCTCGCTCAAACAAAGAATAGCCCTTCATTATGAAGCCAAAGTCATTCCACGCGAATTCAATGTTGGAAGCTTAATCTTAAAATGAAACATCAAATATTCCCGCGAGGGAAATCTCGCGGAGAACTGGGAAGGCCCCTACTGTGTTTATGCCAAAACGGGGACGGGAGCCTACTACCTAGAAAACCTCCAAGGGGAACAACTTGCTCGATCATGGAACGCCGAAAAACTTAAACAATATTATAGTTAAGGCACAAACAGTTGACATATCTCGGAGAGCTATCCGAGCATTAATAGCTCGACACCAAGCGCACTCCCCAGTAGCAGTGGTAGGCGATAAACACGACATTAAAGGGACCTTATCTATATTTAAATAACAAGCTAGACCCCCGCCTCGACATAGGGGACTCAAACAAGCCTCATTATCTAAGTACCTCATCGGCAGAACACCCAACTCGCGATGAGACGTTCACGCCACCGACCTCAGGTCCTCAATCAGGACTTGAGTTCCGGATCGAGCCCAACAATCAAACTGGATCCCTTCGACTAGTCACCCCACACTAGTGAAGACATGCATCAAACGAACATGCCTTATAAAAAGAACATTACAAACACACAACATGTCATAAAAAAATTCTAAGTTATATTGACGACCACAAAGGTCAAAATTGTCTTGGAGTTACAAAGGGGACTCCACCTCGACAAAACAAATATTAAAATGATCGTACAGGCCGAAATTGTCATTACATAAATTGGGCCATGCCCAAACAAACAAAAATACATTATAAATTGGCACATTGGCCATCATCATCAAACAGGTTGACTGGTTACTCGGCAGGTTGGCCTGGGCCATCTCTGAGGGTCTCCTCCGGGGGATATCATCCACCATTATGCCCTTGAGGAAGAAGGTTTCTTTATTTCCATTCCTCGACATAATAGTTGACCCTCATTCCCTAAGTCACTTGTTCTATGCTCGGATTTAGGACGCGTATTTGGGCCAGGGCATTGTCGAAGCTCCGCATTGAGGCGACCACGACATCATCGTAGGCCAGCTGCACTCGTTCGATCAGCTCCGCTTGTGTCTTCATGTTCGCGAACTCTTCAGGTTCCCCCTCATCCGGAGCCAACCCTGCCTTTAAATAAACATTCTCCTTGGATAGCACCCGTTTATCCTTTAGCGCAACATCACGCTCCTCAACAACCTTCTTAAGATTGTCGGACAATTTATGCAGAGTCGTTTCTCCACTCTTCTCGACCTCCTTCAGCTTGGCTTAGAGCTGACACAATTCGACCTCTAGAGATTGGCCGAGTTCAGAATAAGCAGCATCCATCTCGAAGATGCGTATCCATGCACCAGCGTCCTTAGCCAACACCGCCTTCTTGGTCTACCGATCTAACTCCTCGAGAAGAAGCGATTCCGCATGGGGAAAAACCAGACTCATGCTCCCGAAATAGGCCTTGTTGAGCCTGCAGGGGAGGAGATTGAATTTCCCTTTCTCTTTCTCGTTTCCGCAACTCTTTTTGCCCGCGCCTTCTTGAGCCTCGAGGAGACCGGTTGGGGGGATAACGCCCCAGTCGTTGGACCCATTGATGACTTTCCCGAGCCCTTCTGGGGGGCTACTCCCGCCTCGGTCAGAGACCCCGTCTCTTTCCTTTTCCTCGATGGTGAATGTCGAGCAATACGCTCTTGCGTCGGGTTTATGTTTGCTGCAATAAAGAGAAATAAAGTTCACATTAGTATCAAATAAACACAGAGATATTCAGCAAAAAATAAAAAATAAAGTAAAAACATATACCCATATATGCCTTAGGGTCTCTTGCCATCTCAATTTTAAATTAATCTGTTTCATTTATGTTTATAAAATTGAAATGAGGTGACAATGGAACTTAGGTGGTTCACATTACACAACCCTTCACTTAAAAAAAAAACAGCTGCTCTACCAATAGAAGCAACACAATGGTTGGTGAAAATTTTGAATATAAAGGTAATATATACGTTTACAATCAGGTGCAGAATTTGATACAAAAGGTACAAAATTAAATTTATGTGATTTTAAAATATGATTTTTGTGATTAATTTGTTGATGTAATTTTGATGGAGAGATAAATATTCATGTTTGTTTATTCATAATCATGGTGAAAGACATTTAATAGATTATCTAAAAATTGATTATGACTTATATAGACTTATGAATTTTGAGTTTTGAAGCAGCTCGATTTTCAAAAATCATTTAAATGAATTTTCAAAATAATGAAATCGCCACCTAATTTTATTTGTTCTAAAAAGAACGGGAAAATATAGATAAAACCCACAAAAAACGGATAAGGTGGTCTACAAGACCAAAAAGCATGGATTCGGGAGTCGGTTACGCAAGAGGAAGGTATTAGCACCTCTTACGTCCATCGTACTCGATGGGACCCATTTAGTTCGAAATGTGTTTGTGTGTGTATTCGCTAACTTCTAAATCATGAATAAGAAAAGGGGTTTGTTTATTATTTATTTTGAGTTTGACACGGTTTCGAAACCGCGTGCCTACGTATTTCCTCGTGCAATGGGAAAGTCAAAACTCTGTAGTTCTTGTTGAAAATGTCTTGGATTGATTGTATTGATTTTAATAGAAAATGTTTTTGATGACCGCGTATGAGCGGAAAAGGAATTTGAATGGGTTGAATTGATTTTAATTGTAGATGACAAGTACCAAAACGTTAGGCTATCATCTAACGATTCAATACTCGAGATTGGTGAGGGGACTCGGCCAATCATCTGTCATCCAAAAATCTTTATTATGAAGAGGTGAGGTGAAACAAAGTTTCACTTTTATTAAGTGTATGGAATAAAAGTATTTAAGTCGTTAGGCTATCATCTAACGGCCCAAATACTTTAAATTTAATTAAATCGTCGGGCTATCATCCAACAATTTAATTAAATTCCATAGCACTAGATTTTTTGTTTTAGAACATGGATTTGAAGTTTCTTAATTTATTAGGCTATCATCTAATCAATTAGAAACTTCGATTCGTTTTAATCGTTAGGCTAACATCTAACTATTAAAACAAATCTTATCCAAATGTTCTCTTTTTTGTAGAAAAATTGATTTTTAAAAAAGAACAAGTTCAATTAATTGTTTTGATTTGAAAGTGTTTTGAAAATTGCGGCGTTGGACGTAGAGAAATGATATTTCGGGTTATGATTAACCAAGTATATGGACTTGATTAATCTCGTGAGGATAGGTGCTCCTATCCCCAACCATGAGACCCTGGTGCATGGTTATTGGTATGTGGACCAATTGTTTTTTTCGGGTTATGATTAATCAAGGCAACGAGGACCTTAATTAACCTCGTGAGGATGGCCATGCCCATCCCTAACCATGAGACCCTTAGAGAATTTGGTGTGGGTAACCAAAAATGAGAGATCGGAGGCGTCGTTTCTTTTCATGTTAATTAATGAGTGGAGTGTACAATCGCATAATAAACATACAAGCGAATTACATAATAAAGCGGATAATAAAAAGAAAGTAAATTAACACACAATACAACCGGAATTTAAATAATTATTAGGATAGATTTTTTCTACTTGATAAAAAATCAACTAATAATTTAATTGATAATTTAGCAAATAAAAAATATCTTATACTAATTATTATTTAATACATCAATATAAAAAATACTTGCATAATAATAAAATAAGGAGAGAGTTAGAAATGGGCCTGATTGGAGCTTTAAATCTGGGGGTGCAAACAGCAAACTGAGCCCAAGCCCAAAAGTGTTGCTGGATCTTGTATGAGATGCTCCATGAATCATATTGTGGTCCACCATTCTGGAGCGTTGGATCTGGACTTTGGCAGATCTGATGGCTTATGGCAGGAGGGTGCAAAATGAATATCATAGACATGCCTACACCAGATTTCGAAATAAACCAAACAGGTGGTGACAAGTGTCACCACCTAGACTAACCAACAAAGCCAATCATTCTTACAACTAATACTATCCTAAACCCATTTTTTTATACTATAAATTATATAAATAAATGATACTAGTTCTAATTAAGTTAAAATTAATACTAGTATAAAATGAAAACAAAAATCAGTTTTATTTAATTAACTAAAGAAACTAAATCAATTTTTATTATCAATTTAAATCCTTTTATTATAACTTAAATACATAAATAAAACTAAACCTATTTAAGTTAAGCTAATAACTAATTTTAAGTTATATTTTATAAAATAAAAACAGAATCTATTTTTTGAAAACCAAAACTAAATCAGTTTAAAAACAAGATTAGTTTATAAACAAAAATCAGTTTACTAACTGAGTTATATTTTATAAAATAAATATTATATAAAAACTAAAACTAAATCTTATAAAACTAAAATTTAATTTACTAAAACTTAATATTTATAAACAATCAGAAGAAAATCTAAACGACTCATCTCTCACGATCAAAGAAAAACCTCATCGTCTCTCATCGCTTCCTGCATGACCTCGCCGCCGCCCTCGTTTGCTCCGGTCCTCACCGTTCTCTCGCGATCTGGTCGCCGCTCGCCGGTTCCTCTCTCGCCGTTCCGATTCTCACTGTTCTCTCACGGGAACTCGCCGCGATTCTCACGATCCTCATCGATTCTCTCGTCTCTCTCACTCGCGACCCTTACAGTGAACCTCGGTGTCTCTCTCTGTCATTCGGCTGTTCTATTAACGTTATTGATTTCTGAAAAAAAAGTTTTTTTGATTTTTGTGTTTACAGATTGGAAACGAAAAGGGGAAAAGGAAACCCTAACTTTCTAAACATGATGATAGCGATGCAATGCAGAAAAAGTAAAGTCAGTGAGGAAAAGAGAAGGATGACGACACAAAGGGTCCACAACCTCCTCCCTTCTCTTCGAATCGGGTAATACCTTTCGAATCTCTTCTTTCTCGTGGCTATTTTCGGTTTTCTGAAGGGTCAATGTTTGGGGAATGATGATTTTATGTTATTTTTGGAGTTTCTGATGGATGTTTTGACATGTTCTGGTTCTATGATGAATGCTGGTTTTGTTTGGTTTCTGGGTTTCTGTTTGAATGCTTGCTCGTGTTTCTGGGTTTCTGTTAGGGTTTTTGGAAATGAACAGTGGCCGCTGCTTTGATTACTGTGCCTTTAAACCTTTTATAATGTCCTGCTTTAGGGTTTTTTGATGTCAGATTTTGAAATAAGGGCTGTTGGACAAAAAATCGAAAATCTTGGGCTTTGGTATTCTGTCTTTGATCTGTTTGTTAGAAAACAAAGTGCCAGCCCTATTTTTTGTGTACTGGACTTAGCAACTGATAGGATGGACTGAAAACAATCTGAAACTGTTGGGCTACTTGTAATGTATTTTCTGATATGTTGCTGTACTGGGCTGTTTATGTTTTCCTGATTTTTGACCAAAGTACTTGCTGCAGCAGTGGTGATGATGGTGTCTGAACCACACCCCCCTTTTGTGAACCAACTATGTGTTGTGATTTGCAAAAGGGTAGGGTCTTTTGAACATGAATGAGAAACAAACCTTAACATAAACTGATCCCAATCATTATTCCCTAATGATGAGATAAAATATGTTGCTTTGAATCTTTGTTTTGAGTTGCCCGTTTAACTGCTAACCGTTCCCTTTCTTTTGTTTCATGAACACGAGCAATGGCACGAGCTTGGAAAGAAAGGTGAAGGAGGACTTTGGAGCAAAAAAAGCTTAGAGGCGAAGAAACGACAAAGACTTTCAATAGAAAAATAGGATTAGGATAGAACATGTGTAGTATTTGCTTGTATGTTTGAATTTATGAACAAAGCTTGTACTAGCAACCTTGGAAATCTTGTGTTAGAAGTTTGGAATTTTGTAACATCACAAGTATTTGAATTATACTTTGTAGATTCCAATGATTTTGTAAAGAAACAATTCACTTGTCATTATTGAATAACAATATGGATTTTGAACACAACACAAAACTTTGGTCATTCGAAAATTGCCTTGTGGTATTGTGAAACTTTGTAGAGTTGAAAAGAAGGTAAAAAAGTTAGAATTTATATGACAATGTTTTGTAAATTTGAAAAAAAGGTTTGAAACTTGCAAAGTTTCCTTGACACTCATTGGCTCAAAAACTTGCACTATGTACATGAATGAGTTTAGAATAGAATAACCAAATTGAGTTCTTGATTTTGAATCTTAACATGTCACCAATGCAATTTCTTGTCATAATACTTGTAACTATTAGTTGGAAACCACACTTACCGTGACTAATATGAATGGTTTATACTCAACATGGTGAAGTATCGACTAAAATGCGTATTTAATTCCAAATTCAAGCCAAATCATAAATCTCGTACACAAGTAATGACATGGTTGCTATACATAACTTCATGTATGTTCTTGATTCGCGTTCTAAAAGATAAGAGGCCTTGAGAATCACCACGAGTGAAAATTAAACATCTGAGAATAACGACCTTCTGAACACGTTCAACTTTTAAATCCTCCTTCCAACTCAACAAAGCATCGAATACACAATAGGATAGCTTTGAACTTGTGATCTAAAGAAAACCCCAAACATCCAAACCGCCCTTGTCACCCCCAATTCCCGGGTTGGTTGAAAACAGCAAACATCTTTCAAAACCTGTAACATAATTCCCTCAAACCAGTCCAGACTTAAAAACCCTGGAATCAAAGACATCAACGCACGTATGTGCAACAGTGTTTTTTTCCGAACACCAAATGATGAGAGTTTGAAATCCAATCGCCTCAGATGTAAGTAATGATGCAGATGTGATGAGTGAATGAATGTCTAAATCGAGTGGCCCAATGGAAACGTATGCAAATGAATGCAAAACCCAAGCCAGGTAAAATTGATATAGGAGGGCAAATTTTGGGGTGCAACAAGTTTAATGTAGCTATTGAATTCCAAGATGTGAAATTTTTAGAACCTTGTCATGGAGGATAAGGAATTCAATATTCTCACAAATAAAGAACCTTGTGAGGAATATTCTCCGAAGAATATTGAAACACAAACCGCAAATTCTTCACGGATTGTTGGAACACAATCCAGACTTAGGATAACTAAGAGAGCCCAAATGGCTAAGGATCTAGGATCGAACAAAATCGACTCTTGACATATTTCTTTAGTAGAAGAAAATAATTAGAATTTTGTTCATAAGATTCCTATTATTCTTCAAGTGGAAGATGATCCTAAGATGTACGAGAAATAAGTGACCTTATGGGACTTCTATTGGAATCCAAGATGAAATAAATTCAATAATGTCAAACTATACTTGGGAACTTTTCGATCTACCTAAAAGATCAAGACCCATTGGACGCAAGTGGGTGTTTAGAAGGAAGTATCATAGTGATGGTACACTAAAGATATACAAGAATTAGTAATCAAGTGTTTTAGACAAAATGAAGGTGTTGGTTCTATCGACACATATGCACTAGTAACAAGCAAAAAGGAGAGAGTTTCATTTGCATTAGCTTCTTTGCATGACCTTATATTTCATCAAAAGGATTTCAAAACGACATTCCTAACTGATAATCTCGATGAGGAGATTTACATGGAAAACCAGAAGGTTATGTGCTTCTTGGTAATGAACAAAAGGTGTGGAAGCTTGTCAAATCTTTGTATAGATTAAAACGAGCATAAAAAACAATGACATCAAAAGTTTGATCTTGACATTGTAAAATTAACCAATTAAGGGTAGACACACAACTTGGAGGGAGACCTTTCAATCTTATCAAAACAAGAATTCAAAGTGTTTGTCATCATCAAAAAGGGGGAGATTGTGAAGAATAAATCTTATATCTAGTTTTGATGAAGATAGAGATTATCAAAGAAGAGAAGGATCAAAAGTGTCATGCACATCAATGATGAAGTTGATCAAGAAGGTTCATCATAGAAATTCAAGTGAAGATTTGAGAGAAGTGAACATAACAAAGGTACCCATTGAAATTTATATTATACTATTTTAAATTGCTCATAATTCATCTCTCACTTCATCTAAAAACCTTATGGCATCATCATGCATGTTTATCTAAAAATCTTCTTCATCTAATTCTTGTAATTAAGTATTTGCACACAAAGTTGTGTGAGAATATTATGATATTCCTTTGTCTCCATGTTGATTATATGATTGATCACTCGCAACGGGATGACTGGAATTTTAGAAACAAAGAGGTTTCTAACTTCCACATTCAAGATGAAAGATCTTAGACTAGTTGACACAATTTTAGAGATCAAAGTAAAGAGAAATAGTGGGGGTTATGAACTTAGTCAAACACAATACATTGAGAAAATATTTGATAAGTTAAAACACTTACGCTTTAAGGAAGTGGCCACTCCATTTGATCCTAGTTTCAAAATTCAAAGAATGATGGAAGAGTCGTAATTGATGCAATGTACTAGACCTGACATAATATTTGCAGCTAGAAATGAGTAGATTTACTAGCAATCCAAATGGTGAGCATTGAAAGTCCATCACAATGATTTTCAATTATCTTTTAACAAACCAAAATATTGATCCCCATTATGGTAGGTGTCATATTAGAAGGATATACCAATGTGATTTGGATATTGAGTGTTGGAGATCATAAATATACAATTGAGTGGATAATTACACTAGATGAAATTGTAATTTTTTGGAAGAGAAAGAAACAAACATGTATTAATATTTATTAATATTTTGGCCACGGAATCAGAGTTTGTAGCTTTCGTTTTCGTTGGTCAAGAAGATGAGGTTGAGGACCCTTCTATGGAAGTTCCATTAGAAAAAGACAATGTTTCAAAAGTGTTGATACATTGCGATAGTCAAACCAATTTAACTAGAGCATTCGACAAAGAGTATAATGAAAAGTCTAGACTTTATTTTGTGATAAAATTGATTAAAGATGTAATCATTTCATTCACATATATATGATCATTCTATAATTTGAATGATTCATCTACTAAACTACTGGCCAGAGATTTAGTAAAGATAACCTCGAGAGTTGTGAGGTTGAAACTCCTTGAATAAGTGTTCCGACAATGATAGCAACCCAATCTGAAATTAATACATCTTAACCTAAGATTCAATGGGTAACAACAAGTCGTTGATTTGGAAGTTGGTGCAACATTTTATGACAATGTTGACCTTTACATAACTGAGGGTTGAGTTTTTCAAACTCTTAATGAAGTTCTATGTCGAGGAGGATATGTATTTCAAGAAATAGATACAAATTGAACTTCACCGATATGAATTTAGAGATGGTGTCGTCTCAAAGTGAGAGTTGGAGTTTCTCTCATGAAAAATTCATGAAAATAGGAAAAGCACATGGCCATAAATAGTGCTAGGCGAGATATGTAGGCGAAGAACCCTTAAAGAGTGTGTGTATGGTAATGTCGGTCTAGTCACATGGGATAACGGTTCAAAGCATAGCTACCTAACATTTCGATTAGGCTTTGCATTGTCTATACTAAGGATAAGTTCAAATAGAAAGATACCTAACTGTATTAACATTCTTTTGTTTCCTTTTATTTCTAGAATTGATCTTGTCATTATTAGAACAAGTGGGGGATTGTTATAAATTATTAACAATAATTAATAATGATGGTGTGTTCTAAAATGACATGAAAATTATGCAAGTGAAGTTGTTTTTTAAATTTAAAAGTGACAACATTTCATGAAGTGCTGCATAATGAAAACATGCAACTCTGGAAAATGTTGCTATAGGCCAAACATTGTAACTTTTGGTAAAAGAAATTGTTTCACCAAGGGTCGCTACCTTGTGAAACAATACAAATGTAGCCTATAAATAATTCATTCCGGATTCAGAAATTAAAAAAAAAATAAAAATAAAACATACATCATCTTCACTAAAATTCTAGACACTCTTCGCTACATTCGAGTTTTCGTCGGTCTTGCGCAGACTCGAGAAGGCTGAATTATCTTAGATATTCCTGCATCAAAACTCTGAAGCAAACGAGAGTGCTTGAAATACTATAAGAAAAATATTTCGTATACGATTCCTCGATTTTATTTGGTTTAAATTAATTTTCTAAAAATTTCTAATATATCTATTAATTTTTTTTATGTCAGATTGTTGGTATTGAATTTCCAATTTTTCATTTAATTTTTTCTTATATTTTATTTTGATGATTAAAAATATATTGGACTTTAAATGAATATATTGCATCCACATTCAATTTGATAAATTTAAATTCCTAAGTTGTTAGTTGTTACTATATAATTTCACAGTAACCTTATCCATACCATTCTACATTGGAATAAATGAACCACATTTAATATAATATACTATTATTTTACACAATTTGGATTTGGTGAAATCATAATCCGTGATATAAATTTGGTGAAATCATACAAAATCAATTTCATTACCGAAAAAGAAGTACTAGTACATGTCATTATCAGACCAAATAAAATCGGCATTGATAAGTCAAATCACAACAAACATATACTAGTACAATACTACTACTAGATATAAAAATATTTCACACGATTTCCAAAGGACTTTTTTCTTCTAAAATGAGATCTAGCTTAATATCCAAAGTTGATACTCCAATTACTATATTATTTTTTACGTGATCTACAATAATGATTTACATTTTACTATTATAGTTTAATATAAATAATTATAAGTACTGCATCATCTACTACTGTAATGCTTTTCGGAAAATAATAACATTTCATTTGAACTGCTATTATAGTTATCTAATGGTTAGAATTACTGATGAACCAAGAACAGTATTGCAAAAAACTGTAGACAATCTAAATTCAATATTACATTTATTGATTTAATTTTAATGTTATATTTTAATTAAAATTTTAGATCAATACTATTTTCTATGAACGGAAGGTTAGTAACTCATAGAACAATGACAATTACACTATTTCCTCCAACTTCAGTTGAAAGGAATTTTTATGGCTTGAAACCAACATATTATTACAAAAACTAGGCTAATGAAAGAAAATTATATTAACAGCATCCATATTCATACTACTCATATTAGTTATAATGTTAGTGGTATAAGTAGGTCTCATCTAATATAATATATTATTTTATATTTTTTAATTATTTAAATCACTTAACTATATTTTTTAAACATATATATTACTCATCTAAAACTATTAACATAGGTCCCACAAAACTCTTCTTAAAATTTATATTTTATATTAATATATAAAATGTATAATTGAACAAATTAATCCAAAAAACTATTGCAAAACAATAAATAAATTAAAAGACATCTTTGTCTTAATTGGATACGTTGTTGTAGGGCTGGACAACGGTCGGATTGGTTTGGTTTCGGACTTAAATATTCAATTTATTCAAAATCGCGGATTCAGAAACATATCCAATTTCGACCATATATATAATTGGTTTTCTCGGTTTATGGTTTCACGGTTTAGCGGATTTCTGATCGGTTTATACGGTTTATAATTAATAAACCATTTAAATTTTTTATCCATTTTTTCATTGACGTTTTTTATTAAAAAAACTTCTAAATATTACATCAAATAGCAAAAAGAATTTTCCAGAATGTATCGTACATCTCTTTTCTTCTTATTTATTTCTCTTATAGTAGCCAAGGGAAAATATAAAAAAATATATATAGAAAGTGAGGGACAAGAGATGAAATTACACCATTATTCAATCATCCATATTTCCAACCAACAACATCACTGAGCTGCAACAGATACAATAAAGAACAAGAAAATGAAGATGGGAAGACTGAGGAGATGAAGATAACGGTGCTTCAACCAAAAATAATATCACCAAACTTCAATCAGAATACTTATCTGTGTTGATTTTCATGGTAAGTTATGAGTGCGATGAAGAATAAAAACAAAAAGCAAGAGAAAGAAAGAATGGAACACAAAACAAAGGGGAAGGGAGACAAACTATGACGGCTAGGGTTTTTATTCGTGTTTGAACAAGATGGGTGCTGCTACTATTGGGTTAAGAAAACCAGTCCAGCTAACATAATTATTATTATTATATAATAAACCTTTAATACGGTCGAGTTCAGTTTTTCATGGATTGGTTTGGTCCAACCGAACCGCTACAAGACATTTGAAACTTGTTTATTCACTTTATTAATCTGACCCCATTTTGAACCGGGCCGCATGCAAACGATTACCATGGATTAGACAAGTACAGACGATTTTCTCAAACCTATCAACTCTACATTGTTGTATAATACCACAACATTTCAATTCAATTACTCATGCCACTCTAACACCAATGGCACATGTAGGAAAATCCCATCTGTGATATTTATGCTCTAAGTATATAAACATAATTGATACCATCAATATCTATTCCATAAAAAATTGAGAATTTATTCTTGCCACAACATAACCAAACAACACATAACAAAAACTTTAAAATGATCGTAGAATATAACAATCATCGTGGCCAAGTAAGTTGTTAAACACACAACATGTGACATTGTTACTATAACATATAACATATATATCTTATCAAAATATAAATTTAAATGAAAACAAAATGTAAGTCTAAGAGTGCCTAAGAGGGGGGAGTGAATTAGGTGTATAAAAATTTATTCGGTTTTATGAGAATACTTGTAGTAACTTTTGTGGTTAAGTGTTTGAAGGTTTTTGACTATATCTTATCTTTTCTTGATTATGGTGATGAAAAAGATAAATGCGGAAAAGTAAAGAACACAACGATATATCCTGGTTCCCCTCACAATTCGAGAGTACTCCAGTCCTCTTTCCAACACGAAAGAGATTTCACTATAGTTTAGAATGATTGTACAACCTATGCTTACTATCTAACCTATAGGGTGACCAAAGGTTCTTAACACCTTTAAGGTCAAACAAAAACTAATGTGAATGAAGAACAATCCTCTTCAAGTCACAACACTTACTTCCAACAATCCTGGATAGTAAGGCAATACTTTCATTTTGTAATACAATGGTTTATTTGTAAGAGATGGAGAGCAATATCAATCTTTGATTGATCTTCTTCTTCAAGAAAGAAACAATTCTCAAGCAATGATTATAAATGTTCACAAATGAATGTATGAAACTTGTAATGATTTCTTAATGAAAATGTATATGGCAAGTTTCACAAAATTATGATTTGTAAGAACACTTGAAAGTTTGTAAGATAATGAAAATTTGAATGATGAAAATTGTTAAATGAAGAAGGTGGTTTGAATTTGAAAAATCTGCACTATTTATAATGTCACAAATACCTCTTCATTCATGCCATTTGATATGACAAGATGCAATGCAATTATGAAAGAATATCATTTGAATTATGTTCAAAAAACAAAAGAAAAACTGTACTGGTTCGCTGAGAACCGGTTCCGACCCAGGCAGAACCCGGTTCCTAGTGAACGTTATAACTCAGAATTCAAAAATAACACACAGGAACCGGTTCCCCTATAGGTACAACCCGGTTCCTGGTACAAATTCCAGGGAAGTGTTTTTTGCACAAGTTTGGAACCCGGTTCCCAGTTAGGTCAGAACCGGTTCCTAAAAGCTTATTTTCAAAAATTCTTTTTTTTATGAAAAGGATTTCAAACATAGTTTTTCTTATTGTTAAAAATGTGGGATATGTATATGATTATGAATGTATATTTGTGAACATCTATATTCAAGTTTAAGAATTATTTATACCTTTTGACATTGTTGTTTCTTCAATAATTCTTCTTCTAATCTTTAAGACTTGTAAAAGGATTTTATATGATTATTGATAAACTTTTTGCACATCCTATGAATGTTGATATCCATGTTGTCTTCATCAAAACCAAGGCTTTAAACAGGACTTGAGAAGCTTGCAATTACATTCTCCCCCTTTTTGATGATGACAACCAAGTCTTGAAAACAATTCTTGAAATGTTTATGTTGTTTTGTGTAGCAAAAATGTTAAGCAAGTGCAAGGCTCCCCCTAAATTGTAGGCTCCCCCTAAGTCCATGATTCTTTGAATTTTGGAGTGAGTTTATGATAGTTATTTTGGCCTGCAATTTCTTTGAAACAAAACAACACATATGCATATTCTTCTCCCCCTTTGTTAACATCAAAAAGGATGGGGAAAAAGAGTGAAACAAATTTTAAAAACACACAAACAATTTTAAACACAACCACACACTAAAACACGAACATAACGGATTGTACGATACAACATAAGTTAAGGACGCATATAACAACGAAACATAAGAAACCTAAATATCACGAAAATGAAAGAAATAACATAGAATTTAAAAGTAAGTCTTTAGTCTTCATCCTCATTCATCTCATCACCATCATCTTCACTTCCATTTTCACTACCACTTCCACTTCCAGATTCCTCTTCCTCTTGAACTTCTTTTCTTTCAAGGTGATCAAGAATAAGCTTTTGAGTTCTTTGGACATTACGTAGTTGTCGCCGTGCGGAAGAATTTTCTTGTGAGAGCACATCAAAGCGACCATCCACATGTCTTTGGAAGATTTGCATTTGATTAAACAACATGTCTATTGTGTAGCCGCCTTCGGGAGGTTGAGCGACATAGTGGACCGTTGGTTCGTAATCCTCTTTGTAGTGAAAGTGACCTCTTGCATCAAGAATGATTCCGGTGTTCTTAAGAGCGGTGGCATCTGTAATAGCCTCCTTATCTCCTGGAATTCTTGTAACTTCCCGTTGAAGGTTAACATCAGCATTTTCCAGAATGTGAGAAATGGCTCGAGCATATGGTAAACCACCATCTAGAGATTCCATAAGTTGCATATGGTACATAATAGAAAGTGCCCAATTAACCGAACAACGACGTCTCAATGCATTAAGGACCATTAATTCAAGCTCATTGATACGAGAGTGGTTAGAATTCTTTGGAAAGAGGACATAGGCAATAATAAGGTGAAGCATTCTGTCACTTACAGAGAGATTTGAGCCAAACAAATTAGACGACGAGAGAAGTTGTTGACGAGCAGTATTTTGCTGGTTTGGCCTACACGTGTTGATAAAAACTCTACCTTATTGTATGGTAGCCAATCATGTGGGATAACACCATTAACAAGAACCAAACCTTCATGCAGAATACCCAATAATTCACCAAATTCCTTAACGGTTAAAGAGATATTCTTTGACAGAACATGAGAGGTTAGAGTAATATCACCAAATTCATCAGGGATAAGTTTTAAGTTGTGATAAAATTCTCTAACAAGGTCAGGAAACACTTCACCATTGTCACCTACAAACCTAGCAACCCCAGCAGAGGCCAACTGAGCAGGAAACAGAAAGCTATGAGCAGGGAAGGTATGAAGCTTACAAAACTTAGCTTTAAGAACCTTCCGATTACGAGATTTGAAGGTGAGCCTTCTGGATTTGATGGTCTGAGGATGAATGTTAGAAGACTCTTCTTCAACCTGAGCCTTTCCCTTGCTGGACCTGGTAGCTCTCTTAGGACCCATGGGGATTTTTGAGAAATCTGAAGGTTAGGGTTTAATTTGGGATTTTCGGAATAGTGAGAAATTGGGATATTTGAGTATGAAATATGGAAGGAGAAGTGATTTTATAGTGATTTGGAGTAGTGGGTATTAAAATGTTGGTGAAGAAAAAGAGATATTAGAGCTTTTATGAGGTGTGTTAATGGAGGTGGAAGGGTTCGAGAGGAGGAAGATGAAGTTGGAATGAGAGATGAATTTGTTGACTATGACATAAAAATAATTAAAATACACTTATGTTTTTACACCCACATGCTGTAACGTAAAACAAATAATAACTATTGAACATAAAAACGCGTGTCAGCCTGGAAAAAGGGGTGTGTGGCAAGTCTGCATGCTGGGAACCGGTTCTGCACTATAGGGAACCCGGTTCCTGGCTTTTGTTAAAAAATAACGTTTCTGGAAGATGAACCAGGAACCGGTTCCGACCATTATGGGAACCGGGTTCCACGTGCAGATATTGCCAAAAACTTGAAAAAATTATTATGAAAGGAAAGGTTTTGTGCAAACAATATATACATAAATATTTTAACAAATAAAAACATATAAAAGAAGGAGTAGAAGCAGAGTGTACTGAAACATAAATTTTTGAAGAAAAATTAAGACGTGCACCTTATGAGAAACATTTAGAGATCACCTTCATCCAAAATACCAAGTTCTCTTCGGATTTTGAAGAATGGTTCTCGAGCAAGCGGTTTTGTGAAGATATCTGCGAGTTGGTTATGAGTATCCACAAAAGTGACTTCGACATCTCCTTGAAGTACATGATCACGGAGAAAATAATGTCGAATATCTATATGTTTGGTTCTTGAGTGCATGACCAGATTCTTTGTAATATTGATAGCACTTGTATTGTCGCATCGAAGAGGAATGCATCCGAGATCAAGTCCGTAGTCACGGAGTTGTTGCTTGAGCCAAAGAATTTGTGCACAACAACTACCCGCTGCTATGTATTCTGCTTCGGTCGTGCTAAGAGCAACACATGCTTGCTTTTTACAAGCCCATGATACTAATGCATTTTCGAGAATGTGACAAGTACCACTTGTGCTTTTACGATCAGTTTTACAACCTGCATAATTCGCGTCAGAATAACCAATTAAATTGCAAATACTACCTTTAGGATACCATAAGCCGACATTGGTTGTTCCTTTGAGATACTTCATGATCCTTTTAACTGCCATGAGATGTGATTCCTTTGGATTTGCTTGAAAGCGAGCACAAAGACAAACACTAAACATTATGTCAGGACGGCTTGCCATCAAATACAATAAGGAACCAATCATACCTCGATATTTTGTAATATCAATTGGAGTACCAGATTCATCTTGATCAACATATGTACCGGAGCCCATTGGAGTATTCATTGCTTTACAATTGTCCATATCAAACTTTTTCAATAATTCTTTGCAATACTTATATTGGTAGATGAAGATTCCATCTCTTAGTTGCTTGATTTGTAGTCCAAGAAAGTAGTTCATCTTTCCCATCATAGACATCTCGAATTCTCCTTGCATCATCAATGAAAATTCCTCACACATTTCTTTGTTAGTCGATCCAAAAATGATATCATCAACATAGACTTGAACCAATAAAGTGTTACTTTTGATTTTCTTAATGAACAGAGTTTTATCAACCTTACCCTTTTCGAAACCTTTTTCACACAAAAAATTGCTAAGTCTATCATACCATGCTCTTGGTGCTTGCTTTAAGCCATAAAGAGCCTTTCTCAACTTAAAGACATGTGTAAGATGTTTGAAGTCTTCAAATCCCGAAGGTTGTTTGACATAGACTTCTTCATTGATGTATCCATTCAAGAATGCGCTTTTGACGTCCATTTGAAAAAGCTGAAAATTTAATGAACAAGCATAAGCAAGTAAAAGACGTATAGCTTCTAACCTTGCAACCGGAGCAAATGTTTCTTCAAAGTCGATTCCTTCCTCTTGATTATAGCCTTGGGCAACCAACCTTGCTTTGTTTCAAACAATTAGACCATTCTCATCAAGTTTGTTCTTAAACACCCATCAGGTACCTATGATGTGTTTACCACTTGGTCTAGGAACAAGTTCCCAAACTTGATTTCTCTCGAATTGATTTAATTCTTCTTGCATAGCAATAATCCATTGATCATCTTCTAAGGCTTCATCAACTTTGGTAGGTTCAATTTGAGAAACAAACGCCATGTTTAAGCAAGCATCTTTTAGATTTAATCTTGTTGATACTCCTTGGCTAATGTCACCAATAATTTTGTCAATAGGATGGTCTCTATGAGTTCTCCATTCTTTTGGTAGATCATTGATGTTTGAATCTTGTTGTACAATGTCTTCTTGATTTTCCGGTGATTTCACAACTTGATCATTTAAAAGTTCTTCCGGGGGTAAATCTATAGGATTATCATCATCACACACAACTACTTCCTCTTTAGAGGTGTTAGTTTCATCAAAAGATACATGCATAGATTCTTCAATAGTTAAAGTTCTTTTATTATAAATTCTATATGCTTTACTAGAAAGAGAATAACCAAGAAATATACCTTCGTCGGATTTCTCGTCAAACTTACCGAGATTGTCTTTGTCATTGTTAAGAACAAAACACTTGCATCCAAAAATGTGGAAGTGAGCAATATTTGGCTTTCTTCCTTTGAAGAGTTCATATGGAGTCTTCTTTATTATAGGTCTAATGGTAACTCAATTTCCAACATAACATGCCGTACTAACCGCATCCGCCCAAAAATATTTAGGAAGATTTGCATCACTAAACATTGTTCTTGCAAGTTACACTAGAAACCTATTCTTTCTTTCAACTACTCCATTTTGTTGTGGAGTTCTAGGTGCTGAAAAATTATGAGAGATACCATGTTCTTCACAAAATTCTTCAAATTGTGCATTTTGGAATTCTCCACCATGATCACTTCTTATGGATACAATCTTTAGTGATTTTTCATTTTGGATTTGCTTTGCATACTTCTTAAAGGCTTTAAAGGCCTCACTTTTCTGCACAAGAAACAAAGTCCAAGAATATCTAGAAAAATCATCAACAATAACCAAAGCGTATACATTACCTCGAAGCTTTTGTTCTTGATGGACCAAAGAGATCCATGTGCAACAATTGTAGTGGCCTTGTAGTAGACACCACATTCTTAGATTTGAAAGTTGATTTTGTTTGTTTCCCTTTTTGACAAGCATCACAAAGTCTATCTTTGACAAATTTTCTCTTAGGCAAACCAATGACAAGATCATGCTTGATTAGTTTATTCAAGTGTTCCATATGAATATGAGCAATCCTTTTGTGCCAAAGCCATGAATCATCATTGTTTGCCATGAGACATTTTACCTTCAAATATGGATCATCAAGGGAAATCATAAATATATTATTAATTCTTTTACCTTTGAGTTTTACCTCATTGGTGACTTCATCAATAATCAAGCATTCATCTTTTGTAAATTTGATCTTGAAGCCTTTGTCACAAAGTTGGCTAATGCTAAGAAGATTGTGATTTAGTCCTTCAACATAAAGAACATCTTCAATGGATGTGAAAGGTGGTGCACCAACTTTGCCTTTACCAAGAATTCTCCCTTTGTTGTTATCTCCATAAGTGACATAACCCTTGGCCTTTAGAACAAGATTTGAAAAATGGTTTATGTCACCCGTCATATGCTTTGAACAACCACTATCAAGATACCATACATTTGAAGTGGTTTTCAAGCACACCTACAAAACAAATTAAGTTTTGTTAGGTACCCAAATTGCTTTGGGTCCTTCATAATTAGTACCTCTCTTTACCCACACATAATCCCCACTTGGAACACTAAAGTTTCTTATATAGCAAGCATTAGGTGTGTGGCCTTTAATACCACAATAGAAACAAGTAGGTTCAAAATTACTTATATATCTAGGAGGATAAGATTTATTCTTAACAACTCTTTTATTTTTAGGATAATGATGAACTACTTTAGGCTTATTCACTTTCTCTTGAATTGGTTGGTTATTAGCCTTAACAAAGATAGTTTTGTTGGGACTTGGTTGAGAAAATTTTGAAAAACCAAGTCCACTTTTATCTTTAGGATATCTTTGAGTGCTAAGAACATTTTCCAATCCAACTTGTCCTTTTTCATACCTTTCTAGGACTCTTTTTAATTGAACAATTTGGAAAGAAAGTGATTCACAATTATTGCATACAAAATTCTGTTTTTGATCACTAATCATCTTTTCTTTTTCATCTTTATGTTCTTTTTCAATAGTTTTAACTTTTTCTTCTAAAGATGAAATTAATTTCTTTTGAGATGAAATAGTTCTATATAAAATTTTGCATTCATTTAATAGTTCATCTATAGCACCTTGTGCACCATTATCATAAAGAGAGTTGTCATAACTAACCTCGCCTTCTTCATCATCGGAATGGTGTGAAGCCATCAATGCTAGATTTGCACTTTCGTCACTATCCGAATCGGATGAAGAGCTTATCTCATTATCTTCCCATGCAACATAAGCCCTTTTATTTTTGAACTCCTTTTTGCCTTTGAATCCATTTTTCTTGGAGAGTTTTGGACAATCCGGCTTTATGTGACCTTGCTTTCCACATTCATAACATGTGACATCTTGTGTTCATGTGGAGGCTTCTTTATCTTTATGCTTATAACATTTCTTTCTTTTGACAAAGTTAGCATTATGAAGATTGTTTTTATGACCAAAATATTTTCCTAACCTTTTCACAAGAAGCAAGAAGTTTTCATCTTCCTCCGGTGCATCTTTGATTTGGCTTTCTTTTGAATCAACCTTTAATGCAATGCCTTTGGATTTCTTCTCTAAATTCTCATGTTTTTCCAACCTTCCAAGTTCCGTCTCATATTCTTGAAGCTTCCCGAATAAAGTTGCGGAAGTCAAAGTGGACAGATTTTTCTTCTCGGATATTGCCGTAACTTTTGGTTTCCATTCCCTTGTTAAAGATCTAAGCACCTTAAGATTAAGTTCTTCGGTTGTAAGAGTCTTACCAAGTGCTTTCAAGTGATTTGTCAAGTGAACGAAGCGTTTTTGCAATTCAAGAATAGTTTCTCCGGGCTTCATTGTAAACAATTCATACTCTTGACTTAAGGTATTCAATCTTGATCTTTTACCTTCGGCGGTACCTTCATGAGTTTCTACAAGGGTATCCCATATTTCTTTTACCGTTGTACATGCTGATACTCGGAAAAATTCATCCATACTAAGAGCACTTTGAAGGAGATTGATCGCCTTTTTGTCATAGAGAACTCTCTTTTTGTCATCTTCATCCCATGATGCTTTAGGCTTAGAGGATCCAACACCATTGACAACACACACGGGAACAAAAGGACCATTTTGGACAGCCTCCCATATTCCTTCTCCTTGTGCTTCAAGATGAGCCTTCATTCGAATTTTCCAAAAGTCGAAGTATTCACCACAAAACAATGGAGGCTTGTTGTTACTACCACCATCCTGGAAAACTGGATTTCTATTTGCGGAAGCCATGCTGGATCTTTAGGAACAAGTTACCTATAACTTGCTCTGATGCCAATTGTAAGTCTAAGAGTGCCTAAGAGGGGGGGGGTGAATTAGGTGTATAAAAATTTATTCGGTTTTATAAGAATACTTGTAGTAATTTTTGTGGTTTGAAGGTTGTTGACTATATCTTATCTTTTCTTGATTATGGTGATGAAAAAGATAAATGCGGAAAAGTAAAGAACACGGCGATATATCCTGGTTCCCCTCACAATTCGAGAGTACTCCAGTCCCCTTTCCAACACGAAAGAGATTTCACTATAGTTTAGAATGATTGTACAACCTATGCTTACTATCTAACCTATAGGGTGACCAAAGGTTCTTAACACCTTTAAGGTTAAACAAAAACTAATGTGAATGAAGAACAATCCTCTTCAAGTCACAACACTTACTTCCAACAATCCTGGATAGTAAGGCAATACTTTCATTTTGTAATACAATGGTTTATTTGTAAGAGATGGAGAGCAATATCAATCTTTGATTGATCTTCTTCTTCAAGAAAGAAACAATTCTCAAGCAATGATTATAAATGTTCACAAATGAATGTATGAAACTTGTAATGATTTCTTAATGAAAATGTATATGGCAAGTTTCACAAAATTATGATTTGTAAGAACACTTGAAAGTTTGTAAGATAATGAAAATTTGAATGATGAAAATTGTTAAATGAAGAAGGTGGTTTGAATTTGAAAAATCTGCACTATTTATAATGTCACAAATACCTCTTCATTCATGCCATTTGATATGACAAGATGCAATGCAATTATGAAAGAATATCATTTGAATTATGTTCAAAAAACAAAAGAAAAAGCATCTTGGTTATTGGAACCGGTTCCGACCAAGCGAGAACCGGTTCCTAGTGAGCGTTATAACTCGAAATTCAAAAATAACACGAGGACGGTTCCCCTATAGGTACAACCCGGTTCCTGGTACAAATTCCAGGGAAGTGTTTTTTGCACAAGTTTGGAACCCGGTTCCCTGTTAGGTCAAAACCGGTTCCTAAAAGCTTATTTTCAAAAATTCTTTTTTTTGAAAAGGATTTCAAACATAGTTTTTCTTATTGTTAAAAATGTGGGATATGTATATGATTATGAATGTATATTTGTGAACATCTATATTCAAGTTTAAGAATTATTTATACCTTTTGACATTGTTGTTTCTTCAATAATTCTTCTTCTAATCTTCAAGACTTGTAAAAGGATTTTATATGATTATTGATAAACGTTTTGCACATCCTATGAATGTTGATATCCATGTTGTCTTCATCAAAACCAAGGCCATAAACAGGACTTGAGAAGCTTGCAATTACACAAAAAAACATGATGAAGTTGTTTATCGATAACAAATTCATACCGCTAAGGTTCAGAAATCCATATTTCTAAGGTTCAATTCTATGAAGTTGGATAAAATTAATGAAATAAGTTTTTGAAGTAATTTGAATTTCTACTCAACCATGGAAGATGAACTCCAAGTTTTGTTAAAGAAAAATAAAATCATCTTGGACGAGAGAAATTGATCTAAAGTTTAAAAATAAAAACTTAAGTTTGTATATGGAATTCCAACTTTCTTATTGTGCCATTGAAATGACAAAAATTAAACCAATGCAGTGGATCAAATAAAAAAATGTCCAAAGTGTATAATGAAATAGCCCAAAAAAAATCATTAAGTATAATATATTACTATTGCAAATTTTTGTAAAGAAAAAAAGAAAAGGTCATCAACAAGTTATAGGTCAAAGATATCAACCGCTGAATATAAATAATAATATATCAATGACTAAATACCTCATTTCTCCATGGTGGTCAAAAACTCATTGGTCCATGCTAAATGTCACCATATTCGCATGTTGACCGTGTCTTTTTTCAACCATCCTAGTGTTTACTGTGGAAAATGGTAAACAACATTGTCTTCCCAAAGCCCTAAAAATTAAGGATTACTCGCAAGATCGACCAGTTAATCTTAAGACATGTGCTAAGATTTTTGATATTATACTAGTTCTGTCGAAATCCATATCAAAGAAATGGTTTCTACCAGACAAGGGAACAAGTATAACAACTTTCCACACCAAGATTCGACAGACTGACTAATAACTCGTGACTGACAACAGTTTTTTTATATGAAGTGAGACTCAATAAACTAAATGATTGGTGACTCGTGATCGACAAAGAGTATTGAATTGTTTACGCGAAGCATAACATATTGTAAAGAGTTTGCTCGAAGGTAAATAAAAAGCAAGTAAAGTATTCAAATGGAACAGTTGAAAGATAAAAGATTTTCATTGAAATAAAGGTGGTGATTGTAATACGGTGAACTGACTTTGAGATTTTTGTATCGCAAATATGCGGATAGCAAGAGTCGCCTCCGACTTTTCTTTTATCCAATTAAGGGAAGGTGAAAAGTACAGGAAAAGACCTTCGTTAGATTCTGAGTAAGGGAGAAGGTTATGAAAAGGGAAGGTATTAGCACCCCTTTCCATCCGTAGTTATCTACGGGCTCTTAGTTGCTCTTAGATCATTTTCAAAAAGTGCTTTCTGTGTGTTTGAAAAAAAATGTTTTGAAAAGGCATTTCACTTTGACTTTGTAATGATTCATGTAGGAATGTATACAAAGTGTTCGGAAATGTTTTGTTTTGAAAAGAGTTTTAACTTTGACAAAAGTGTGTGGTGTGAAAAGTATTTTGTTTGAGCAAGCAACTAAAAGTCTTATTACCTACTCAGAATGGTCGTTTTCGTGTTATTTTACGTTCCTTTAGAATAGTGATATCCATACCATTAGTTGGTAGGTAACCCTATTCGTTGGATGTAGAAGGGACGTTCGAAGGGACATCGGATGGTCATAGAAGGCAACTTGTAGGAAGTATCCTAGAATATTCGAAGGGACTATCATTATTTTTCGCAGGCAACAATCGAGGGTCAAGATCATGTATTTGTAGGCGACATCGTGGGTCTATGATCTTTGTATCGAAGAGACTATGATGATTTGTTTTGAAAGCAACGTGTCATACCCCAATTTTTGACCTAATATACCACCTCACATTTGCATCATTGCATAACTAACAATTCAGAATAGAATTAATCGGGTGTAGCATTCACAGGTCAAAATTAGGGTTTCATCAGATTTTCATATGATTCAAGAGGAAACCAATTAGGGTTTGAGTTTTACTCACCTCATTTGATCTATCTTGATCAAATCATCAACCTCTGATCATCAGATATCCAACTTTTCTCATTGATCAATCGAGGATCGACCAATTAGGGTTTTGATCGAGGATGAGTATTCTCTGACTTTTTGAGCAAGGAATGACTTTTTTGGCTAGATATTGGTCATTATATCTTAGATACAACATCTTGACCTAATTTCTGGATTCAAAACATCACAGAAGTTCACAGACTTCATCAATCAATTTCAGAAACATCTGATGAAAATTCATCTGCACAGAAAAGTCAAACTTTGACTTTTGGTCAATTTTTTCAAGACAAAACTTTTTCCAACATCAAAATACTTCAAATGATTCATCATGATCATAAAAAATCAAAGAATTTGAAAAAGTCAACAAAAAGTCAAAATTTTCAACACTTAGAAAAATTTTCTAAATTTCTAAGTGTTAAAATTTTGTATTTTTTTCAAACTTCATGGCATTTTTTCACATAGTTCCACTTTGATTTGGAAAAAACTCAAAACATGAAAGTTGTAGCTCTTGAAACAAGCTTTCCAAAATGTCAAAGAACTCTCAAATCCATGGAGTCTAGCTATACTTTTGAAATTGAAACATAAGGCTCCATAAACATGATTTTTAAAGTTCAAAACTTCAAATTATAGGTCATTTTGTGATTTCTTCATCTAGAACACTTGCCACCTTGCCAAATTGGGATAAGAACTGATAAAAATCAGTGAGAAGTAATTATGACAAGTTTGGATCAAGTTGAATATTTTTCACACATGGTTAAAACAGGAAACTTCCATTTCCTTTGCAAAATGCCTTTCTTACCCTTTAAGGCATCTTTGAATTACCAATGACAAAACTTTGTGCCTAACATTTCAGAATCCATGGCCTATAAATAGAGCATCCTTTTCAAGTTCAAAACTACACCAAAGCCATGCAAGTTTATGCTTTCCTTCCACTTTCTCCAATTTCTTGAATTATAGTTCAAAGTGAGGATAACTTGCAATTTTGAAATTTAGTGAAAACTATGATGAACTTTGGTGTCAAACATGTTCTAATATCCATTTGAAACTTGTCTAAAACATAAAAGAAACATGATCAAAGCCAAAACTCAGAATTACATATCATGCTTCTAAAACTTGCAAAACTGCCATAACACTCGAATTCCATCTTTGGCTTGAGTAACTTGAGATTTTTTCATCCAAACATCATCCATGAACATCATATGAATGATCCAGACCCTTAACAACTAACTGTAACATGCTTAACATCAAAATCCAGTTTCCATTTTGAGCTTATGCAGGTGGACTTGGGTAGCACGATCCAGATTGATTCAAGAAGAGCAGACCATCCTCACACCTTCCACATAGGCCGATGATGCTATAACAATCACAAAACCAGTTCTGGAAACACTCCAACACCATCTTCGATCTCAACTGGAACAGGTAGGAGCTCGAAACTCAATCTCTTGATTCCTTGCATTTAAATGAAAAAACTCTTGGCCATTTGTTTTCTGCACCTATCACGATCCTTAACCCTCAAACAATTTGAAAAATCATCAATCATACATCATTTCAATTAGGTTTTTCAATTCTAGGGTTCTTCACGTTTTCCAGAAATTCAATCGTGTTAGACCAAAAATAAATACAATTAACAACCATCATCATATTCCTTGTTAAATTTTGAGCAACTTTCATGTTTACAACTTCCAAAATCATTGAGAAACAAGCAAGTTACGAAATCTGAGAATTGATGAAGATGAAGAACAATTCGCGCGTGTTCTTGGTGTTTTTCAAATTTAAGTTTTCCAATATTTTATTAACACGTGTTTTGATCCAAATACATAAAAGCTCTCTTGTCCCAGTGGTTGCCAGCTCGCTCGTAGTACTCTTAGCCACGTAACCACCCCACAGGTCCTGGGTTCAAACCTCCCATGGACCATTTTTTTCAAACTTTTCATATTTTCGTCATGTTTTTTCACAAACTTTAACATTTTTTTTAACCAATCAAAACTCCTCATTTTGAGCTGATTTTTTGTACACTTGTCAATAAATGTATCTATTTTATGATAGTGCAAGAATTTTCAGAAAAAACTTTCATCTGATTATATTTTAATCGAGCCGAAAACGACGCTTGAATACTTTTCAAAACACCTTTAAAAAGGTAAATTTTTCAAACTTTCGACTTCCGATTCTTTTCAAAACTTCTCAGAAATGAACCTCACATTTCAAAACACTTTTAAAATCATTTTTCAAAACTTTTTCATCAAACTTACATCATTTTTTCCATGATCGACCCGATTTAAACGATAAAACCGAATTCGTTTTCTCTCGAATTTCTCAATCGATCATGGGCCTCCCTTACGGTGTAAGTCCCAAAACAACATTCTTTTATGTACATAATTATTTCTTTGTACATATCAAACTCTCTTCAGATACATACAAATTTTCATCTGTACATAATACAGATACTTTTTATACTCAAGTACAGACAAACTTCGATCGTTTGTTTTCACTTCACTTGTGTATACACAAACAAAACATTCTTTTATGTACATACATATTTTCCTTGTACATATCAAATTCTTTTTATATTCATACAAATCTTTGTCTGTACATAATACAGATACTTTTCACAGATAAAATTCGATCGTTCGTTTTTGTTTCGTCTGTATATACATTGAATACCATTGGTATTGAAAGGAGCATTATTCCCTGTGAAACTGCTTTCAAACCAATGGGCCACCCTTATGGTGTAAGTCCCAACTCTCATATGTACATCCACATCCTTCTATACATAAATACTCGTCCGTGTACATATTTACTTCCTTGTACACATTCAAACTTGTAAATAATCAAGTTACGCTCGTTTTAAACGTTCGTTTCACAGACACTTGTTTATATTTACTTCATAAACTTTTGTAAATAAACATCATGCATTGTTTATATTTCCTTCATAAACTCCTGTGAATACATATCACACACACACTTGTTTATATAACTGTCTAGTTATAACATAACAAATAGTCTAACCAATAGGTTCCCCACAGAGTTAGCCTCCTCTTGGGCTTTATACAAGATAACTCTCCCCACAGAGTTCAGCCTCCTCTTAGGCTTCATATAAGAAAACTCATTCATCTGAGTTTAGCCTCCTCTTAGGCTTCATATAAGAAAACTAATTCATCTGAGTATTAGCCTCCGCTTAGGCTTCATATAAGACACACTCCCCTGTTGAGTCAGCCTCCTCTTGGGCTTCGTTCAAAAGAACTCCTCATTGAGTTTAGCCTTCTCTTGGGCATCATACAATGAAAGAGACCATAAAATCTCTTAATAGCCTCCTATTGGGCTTCCAATACAAAGTATCACCCGCGTTAGGATAGAACCCTGAGAGTATAATTTCTCGGTGAAATTGCTCTTAATTCCAAAAGGATGGTTTCCCGGTGAAATCCCTTTTAAAGCCAAAGCCAGCCATACCCTATAGCTTCCTCTTGAGCTTCATACAAGGACCCTCGATGACCCTCGAAATGCCTCCTCTTGGGATAACAATACAAGGACCCATGGGCTTCTTAAAAGCATCCCTTCAATCCAATCAATTTCTCCTCAAGATTTAGACACCTATCATCTCTATGGAAGAAGTATCTCATCTATCACATCACATACAATCAAATTCTTTTCAAACTATTTTCAAACAAAAACATCTCTTAATTGTAAGTGGTAACGCTTGTACACTCAAGCAAAACACCCAATGCTTACAGTTAAAAGATTCGATCATCTTTTTCAAACATCTTTCTTAAACATGTAAGTGGTAACGCTTGTACACTCAAGCAAAACACCTATAACTTACGATGAAAGATCTTCATCAATCAAACTTTTCAAAAATGTATGTGATGAAATAGATTAGATACATTTTTCATTAAGATGACATTTGTCTGTCTCTTACTAACATCTCGTCGCTTTCCACTAGCATAAGTGGGAACTACGATTACTCTGACTTTCTCAACATCCTTTTGAGAATACGTAGGCACAAGGTCTCATCCTTGGCGAGCAAATTTCTTTCTCTCTCAGACCAAAAAAACCATAGATCCCTGTAGACCCGAGCTACAAATGCTCTGATTCCCACTAGGGGATATGTATGCAGAAGATCCAAAGATCTTTGCGAGCACAATAATAACAAACACTAGTATCCCACATAATCTATCCTTCTTAAAATCCCAAAGGAGAAACTTTCCCAATCATAGCGATATCAATTAAAACACACAAACATATCAAACATATTCATATATAAAGCTATAGATAACTATATATATTTAGGGTGCTCCATCTATTCCCTTTATATAACAAACCCCCTTACTCAGAATCTCCCCAATGCGTTGTGTCTAGTTTACGCTAGTCGTTACGCATATCAAAATCAATTGAGGGTATTAACAGCTTTCCCCTTTTTCATAATCATTAAATCATCTTTCTTGTGTTGAAAATAATAAAGCTTGATGCTCATGCATCTTTATAAACAAATCAAAAGAGTAAATCGTTTGAGCGGAGGATCGAATTCGATTCAAATTCTCTAGCGACACCTTTACGACAGGAAAAATGGCGACTCTGCGTCTGCTGAAACTTTGATTTTCAAAAAATGTGACTCTCAAGAGCACCAAGCTTTTGTTTTCAAAAGAAAAAAAAGGGTTAAGCTTTCATATATGCATATATACATTTTTCTTTATTGTGTGTTTTCGCGATTTCATCTGATGGAAAGAAATCCTAACCCGGATTTAAGAAACATCTTAAGATCTAGGTGGGGCTATTAACCTGTGAGAAGTCTCAATACTTACAAAGTTAATATCCCTCTCTCAGTGGAGGTTGTCTTGAGGGTATTTGTGTTTAGCAAGTATTTGCAAAGACATTTTGCTTTCAAGGAAACTTGCGAAGCTGAGTTGGCTGTAGAACACATAACCCATCTTGGCCATTTAGGATGTAGTGCAGAGATTATTCGGGTGTAAGCCTAGAGTAATTATCATGCGAGACTACGATCAGGCGAGTTTCTCTTGAAAAATATTATTTGACCATCGAGTATTCAACAAATCCGATAATATTTCAAAGAGGAGTGTTGAGCCTGTATTATCAGTAGAACCCGTTTCACAGATGAATAAGCCCTTAGAACTTACCCACGTTTGATTCTTATCGTTGGCCTCATGCTCGTGACTTCGAACGCTTGACCATGTGTATAACTACTAACCATGTTTGCCGCATTCATGCATTCATTCATTCAAAAAAAAACTTCATTTCTCTTCCCATTTCTAAAGAATTTAGAGATTTTTCTTTGTAAAATATTTTAGGTTAGAGTGATGGACGTCAGAGGAAGATTCACCAAGAGATACAGTTTTAGAATTCCTGATGTAGGAAAGTTAAAAGAGTTAGCATCCTTGGTAGAAGATCCCTCGGATTTCAGAAAACGCTATGGAACTCTTTTAACTATTCTGAACACTAACGTTGATGAGGGACTTCTCAAAACTTTCGTTCGGTTTACGATCGATCTATCATGTTTCACTTTCCCGATTATCGGTTGATGCCTACTTTGGAAAATGCGCGCATATCCTAGGTATCTCGATGTCGGACAAAGTGCCTTTCAATGGTTTGGAAGCCATTCCCAAATCACCGTCATTGCAACGATGACTCACTTAAAGAAATCGAGATAGACAAAACCTAACTACGGAGGAAAACTCTTAGGACTAACTTCAAAGTTCCTAATGGAGAAGGCTCTCAAATTCTCTGAAGCCGGTAGTATGGTAGCCTTTGAAGCTATTTTGGCTTTACTCCTATATGGATTGGTGTTGTTTCTCAACGTCCCAAATTTCGTTGATATCAACGCCATAAGGATCTTTCTGATTGGAAATCCCGTTCCCACTCTACTTGGTGACACGTACGTCTCTATTCATCATAGAAATCGTCAAGGAGACGGAACTATCGTGTGTTGTGTACCTCTGTTTTTCAAATGGATTGTCTCACACTTGCCTAAATCTCCTATCTTCCGCGAAAACAAAGATGAATGGCATTGGTCTCGAAGACTCATGTCTCTTACAAACGACGATATCCATTGGTATACCTTAGCAGACAATGAGATGGAAATCATTGAGAGCTGTGGAGAATTTGCCAACGTACCTCTCATCGGTACAAAATGAGGAATCAACTACAACCCATTCTTGGCGAGACGTCAACTCGGATACGCAAACTCTAGTAAACCTCTTGGTTTTACAGTGGAGAGTTATTTCTATCACGAAGGAGAAGATTCCCAAGGATTGAAGGCTAGAATGGTCAGAGCTTGGCATCACATCCGAAAGAAAGAAAAAGGTAAAGCAAAGAATTGTGTAGCCATGGAAACCTACACTTCTTGGGTAAAGAAAAGAGCAAAGGAATTTCGAATGCCTTACGCTTATGAAGAACCCATGTTCTCAACCGCTTCCAAATTAACAATTTTTCCCGTCGAAACTATGGGAGAATACCAAGAAGCTTTGGCCAAAATGAGGTTTGAAAAAGAGGCTTTGGAAAACAAGTTCCTTAATACTAATCTTGAGAATGAGAAGCTCAAGAAGCAAGTCAAAGATCATGAAAAGACGCTTTATTTCCAAGATGAATGGCTCATGGAGAAGGATGAGAAGATTCGTCAGAAAGATAACGCAATCCAGAGATACGTCAAGGAAAGGAAGAGAAAGCTTGAGGAAATGAAAACCAGCGATCCTGCTCCCTGTCATACCCCAAAATTTTCCCTCCATCTTCTCAAGACATTCCATACATCCATACTCAAGGATTCCTCAAAGGTTGATCAGACAAACCCTCTCCTAGACAATCAACCCAAACTAGGGTTTGGCAATTCTCAGCTCCAGATGGGCTTCCAAAATCTCCAATGTTCATCATGCCTCCTCATATGCTTCAAAGATTCTCCATGTCAAGTTTCAAGCCTTACAAGTCAAGTTTCCTCAGACAATTGCTCAGATGGTTGAAAATCAGTTGTATTAGACAAAAAGTCAACTGTGATCAACATACAGTCAAACTTCATGATTTTTGGTCAACATCCTCATTTTGAAGTTACATTCATCATTTGATCAAGGGTTGCTCATGATTCATCAAGGAAATTCAAGATTTGATCAAAAGTCAAACTTTCTAAATTAGGGTTTCTAGGTGAAAAGTCAACTGAACTTTGACTGAGCATAACTTCTTCATACTTTCTCAGAAATTTTCCCACCAAAGCTTATTTTGAAGGAAATTCAATTCTCTACAACTTCATGTCTCACAAGAATGTTCAAAAAATGCTTCATTTGGAAGGTATGGATCAAAACATTACAGGTCCTTTTCAAAGTCAACAAAAAGTCAACATTTTGTTTTGAAGATATATTGAGCATGGAAACTCCAATTTAGATGAGACCAAAAAGGTTGGTTAGAGGACTCTTAGAGATTTCCAAAAAGTCCAAGAACAATCAAAAACATGGAAAATTGAGCAAGATACACCATTCACAAGTTGGGCAATCTTGGAGAAGTGCACAAAGAGAGATGCTTCTAAAAATCAAAATTTTTGCAAATGGGCTTACTTTTTCTTCATCCAAACTTGTTCCTTATGCAATTAGGAATATCCAAGCCCAATGCCACGAATTTTTATTTTATTTTTCTATTTAATTTGGAATTTATTCATTTAAATACAAATTAAATTCAAAAATAAAGTATAAAATCAAAATTAAATGCAAAATTGATTTTTCTCTCTTCCTTGAGATCCAAGTAACTCAATAAAGCCAGCAAATTTCGAAATTTGGATTGATATGGCAAGATTTGATTGAAAATTGATCAAAAAATGAAAATTTGATTTTGTACAAAAATCAAATTTGATTTGCATTGATTAGTGATTGATTCTTCCTCAAATTAACTCCAAATCCTTCTACTATATATATACACAACTCATGCCACACGAATTAGGGTAGAAATTTTGACTGGAGAAACCCTTATTGAAGCTCAAAAAACCGTGGGTTACAAGTTACTAGCAACCTTGTTTTTGCTTCGATTCAACCGATTCTAAGCCATCCAATAGCTTCCTGGAGGTCCATTGATTCATTCCAGACCCTTACAGATCAAGAATCCATCAAGAATCCCGAAATCCAACTCACGGTTTGACACTTTTCTTGAAATCGATTTACATTTTCATGCATTATTAACATGTTTCATTGTTGTTTTGTGATCGTGATAAGTTTGCAAGCGATCTGGGCTGTTTGATTGCATTTCCATAGCCTGAAACGTAATATGCCATAACTAGGGTTCCTAAGCTCGATTTAGGGCTTTGCTTAATTGGAAAAATTGGACCATGAGACTGTTACCATTGCGTTCGGAATGATGTCTGGAATCGAACCATGGTCTTAGATGTTATTTATATTATGTATGCTTGATTTTTGAATTTGTCAGGGTCGTAGCGTCGAACAATGGCCGACGCTGAATGTTTAAAAATTCAAAACGAAAGAGATGAAGTTTGGCGCGAGATCTGTATGGCCAGGAGATGACACTTGTTCTTCCTTCACTCGTTCGGTTTCAAAGAACACGCTCCATTTCGATTAGCAAGGCAGCGTTTTCCACCCAGGGGTCATCAGTTCGAATCCCAGCCTTGGCATGCTATTTTACAAGTTTGCAATGTTTTCATATTTTTCATATTTTCATATTTTAATATTTTGCATACAATTTTAAATCTTTTCATAATTTTTTCTCATGCATTAAAAATTGTCAAAAATATTTTTCCTTTTGCATTTATTTTCAGAAAATACTTATTTAATTTATAAAATTTAAAAATGTTATTTTACATGCATATTTATTTTTATTCATAATTTAGCATTTAAATCAATTTTAATTAGTTTTTAATTATTAAATTGCATCTAAAAAATCCCAAAAAATTATTTTAGCATATTTATTTTATTTCCAGCATGTCATATTTTTCTCATTCAAAAAATTGCATTTTTACTAATATTTTTCTCTTATTCGATTTCTCTCGTATTTTCCGATTTCTTATCTTTTCACAGGTTATCCCGTTTCAGACGATTTTTCTTATCGTTTCTTTTTTTTCCCAATAATGTAACTGTTCATGGGATGTAATAGTTAATTAGGGCTTTTATTTTCCGCAAGTTTAAATTATGTATCTGCCCCAAAGCCATGTAATAGCGTAGGATTTACTTTCCGCACTTTTACATTTCCGCATTTTAATTTCCGCACCCTATAAATTGCTAGTAACTAGGCGTGTATGGCAAGATAAAATTGGACATAGCTCACTCTAATTTCAAGATATAATATCTGAAACAACACACTCTTTCACACATGCACCCCTTAGGGTAATTCTCTCTCGTTGCCTTACGAATTCAAATATGGTCATGTCCCTCGAACGTAGAGGTATTCTAGCACCGTCGCCTTCCAAACAAATCATCATAGTCCCTTCGATACAAAGATCATAAGACCCATGATGTCGCCTCCGAATACATGATCTTGACCCTCGATTGTCGCCTATGAAAAATGATGATAGTCCCTTCGAATGTGCTAGGATACTTCCTACAAGTTGCCTTCTATGACCATCCGATGTCCCTTCGAATGCCCCGCTTACATCCAACAAATAGAGTTACCTACCAACTAATGGTATGGATGGCGCTATTCTAAAGGAACGTAAAACAATACGAAAACGACCAATTCTGAGTAGGTAATAAGACTTTTAGTTGCTTGCTCTATCAAAATACTTTTCACACCTCACACTTTTGTCAAAGTTCAAACTCTTTGCAAAAATGAAACATTTCCAAACACTTTGTATACATTCCTACATGAATCATTACAAAGTCGAAGCAAAATGCCTTTTCAAAACATTTTTGTCAAACACACAGAAAGCACAATTTTAAAAAGATGATCTAAGAGCAACTAAGAGCCCGTAGATAACTACGGATGGAAAGGGGTGCTAATACCTTCCCTTTTCATAACCTTCTCCCTTACTCAGAATCTAACGAAGGTCTTTTTCTATACTTTTTACCTTCCCTTAATTGGATAAAAGAAAAGTCGGTGGCGACTCTTGCTATCCGCACATTTGCGATACAAAAACCTACAAAGTCAGTTCACCGTGTTACACTCCCGACAAGTGGAAGAAAGTCATTAGCAAGCTAAAAGCCGAGAAAGCTGAACTGAAAGCTCACTATGGGAACGAAATCCTGAAGTTGAAGCTGCATCAAGCCTTCGGATCTTCATCCGACGAGGACAATTAGTTTAGTTTAGTTTGTAATTTTATCATTTATTTTATCATTTGTGTGATCAATGCTCCAAAAAACAGAATTGTTGTAATCTTCTTTCAATAATCAATAAATTCGTTTTCCATCCAAATATTTGCCAGAAATTTCTCTTTTAGCGTAAATTCTTTGGAAATATTTCTTTACAATCATAATCATGCATCATACTTTGCATTTAAGTCTATTGTCTAGAGTCTGATCTTTGAACAGTTTGAACAGATAGGAAAAGATCGCCAAGCTGTCGCGTCTTAGAGTTTCTCGACCGCGTCCACAGCCAACTCGAACGTACGATACAAGATCAAAAAGAAGAAAAGAGATGGAAGGATTTGAACAAGAGAATGTTGAACTTCGTAGTACAGTAACAACACTACAAGAAGAGGTGGAGAGACTCACATCTTTGGTCAACTCATTTGCCGCAGCGCAAAGTCAACAAGCAACATCGAGCAGTCAAAACCAAGCAGCGATTTCAGAGGATACTACTACTCCAGTTTCAGCTGTCGCAGCCAGTAGTTCACCTTTCAGCATGCCAGAAGGCTATCCATGGGGCATGCCTTTCAACTTTGGCATCGGATTTCGCCAACCGACTTCTCAAGTGCAAACAACCACGCTTGAAATACCTACTTTGCAGCAAAACTCTACATTTACTCCGCAACGTGGAGTAACTCTTCCACAAGTAACAATGCCAGTTTCTCAACCGATCATGACGAACTCAGCTTCTGTAGTGCACACTACCATAGACGAAGAAGTTCACCATACTCCAGGCAATAACACGAATTCCCGTGGCTCGATGGAGAATCTCCAGGAATAACTTCTCAAAATACAGCTTGAGATAAAAACGATTCGAGGGAAAGAATTGTTTGGGAAAAACGCCCAGGATCTTTGCTTAGTTCCTCGCGTAAGGATACCTGCAAAATTCAAAGTGCCTGACTTTGAAAAGTACAAAGGAAACTCCTGTCCACAAAGTCATCTCACGATGTATGCCAGAAAAATGTCTACATACAACGATGATCACCAGTTGTTAATCCATTACTTCCAAGATAGTCTTACCTGTGCCGCACTGAAGTGGTACATGGGATTAGACAGCGCAAGTATCCAAACATTCAATGACTTAGGCGAAGCCTTTGTGCAACAATATAAATTCAACTTGGATATGGCTCCCGATAGGGATCAACTCCGCTCTATGTCTCAAAAGGAATGAGAGACATTCAAAGAATATGTGCAACGATGGAGGGAAATTGCTGCCCAAGTCAACCCGCCCTTGGAAGAGAAAGAGATGACTAAGATATTCTTAAACACTCTTGGCTCATTCTACTACGAGCGAATGATCGCTAGTGCTCCCAGAGATTTCACCGAAATGGTGAGCATGGGAATGCGATTAGAAGAGGGGGTTCGAACCGGACGCCTAACCAAGGAAGCATGATCTTCTAGTGGAACAAAGAAGGTTGGAACCAATTTTCCAAAGAAAAAGGAACATGACATAGGAATGGTATCCCGAGGGAAACCGCGTAAGAATGTCATTCAACAACGACAGGTAGCTGCCATAGTACCCGCCGTCAACACAAGTCTAAACACAGGAATTGCTCCGCAATTTCAACAAAATCAACAAACTCAGCGGCCTCGTCAGCGGGCTCGTGATTCAACAATCAAAACCGTGCGCCTCGGGTCACGCAATTCGACCCAATTCCAATGACGTACACAGAACTTTACCCTGCCCTAATAGAAAGGAATCTGATACAGACAAGGTCACCACCTCCGGTTCCCGAAAAATTGCCGTGGTGGTACAAAACAGACGTATCTTGCCCTTTTCACCAAGGGGCACCAGACCATGACCTTGAGCATTGTATAGCATTAAAAGCAGAAGTGCATAGATTAGTGAGATCTAATCTTCTTTCCTTCAGAAATACAAATCCGAACGTGCAAGCCAATCCGTTTCCCAGTCACAGTGGACACTCAGTGAGTTTGATACTGAGAAATACAGACAGGTACCTCGTCACAGACGTAAACTTGATCAATGGAAACTTAGTACATCTCCATGATGCATATAGCGCAATGGGTGCCTTCACTAAGCACGACTACGCAGCTTGCAACATCTGCTTCAAGGATCTTCAAGGATGTCCCACCATAAGAGCAGATATTCAGCGATTGTTAGACATCGGTGACTTACAGATCTACAGAAACAGAGATGACCATGACGTAAATACAATAGGGCATTTTCCGCATGAGCTTTTAGTCTCAGATATCAACTCGGAAAATCCCGAAGTAAACGTTATCATCCCTTGTTTCAATGTACCCAAACATGTGGAGATTAAATACAACGGTTCCAACGTTCCAGGGTCTCCTTTGGTGATTTGCCCACCCGGTCCTGTTCCATACAATTCTACCAAAGCAATTCCTTACCAATACAATGCAACCCTGATAGAGGATGGGAAGGAGAAACCTATGCCTACTCTTCCAGCTAATGTCAATATAACAGAGATCAGACGAGTAACACGAAGTGGACGAGTGCACGCTCCGTTGCCACCAAGACCGCCTGCAGTTCCTGTTGTCAGAAAAAATCCAGTTAACATATCTTCCGAGAATCCTGCAATGATTCCCGCTGTTAACCCAAGCACAAATGTTGGTCCTCCTGATAGAGCCGATGTCAACGCAGATTTTGATGAGATACTGAAGTTAATCAAGAAAAGCGAATACCGAGTCGTGGATCAACTGATGCAGACTCCTTCCAAGATTTCAATACTGTCTCTACTCCTCAACTCCGAAGCTCACCGAGAAGCTTTAATGAAAGTACTAGACCAAGCCTATGTAGACCATGATGTGACTACAGACCAGTTTGGAGGTATTGTCGCCAACATAACAGCTTGTAATAATCTAAGTTTCAGTGATGAGGAACTTCCAGAAGAAGGGAAAGATCACAACTTGGCCTTGCACATCTCGATGATTTGCCAATCAGATTCCCTGTCCAATGTATTGGTAGATACTGGTTCATCTTTGAACGTAGTGCCGAAGACGACACTCGCTCGTTTGGCTTACAAAGGGACACCAATGAAGTTCAATGACATAGTAGTAAGAGCCTTCGATGGATCAAGGAAGTCAGTTATTAGGGAAGTCGATCTCCCGATGACAATTGGTCCGCACACTTTCCAAATCACTTTCCAAGTCATGAACGTGCCAGCTGCTTACAGTTGTCTACTAGGAAGACCTTGGATCCACGAGGCAGGAGCAGTAACTTCTACTCTCCATCAGAAATTAAAATTCACAGTAAATGGAAAGTTGGTGACCATCAGCGGTGAACAAGCTTTGCTCATAAGCCATTTGTCCAGTTTCTCTTTCATCACAGCTAATGACGTTGAAGGGACACATCTCCCAGAAAATCCGTTAGAAGATGAATCTACCAGCAAAAACAGGTCATCTATCTCTTCGTATAAAGAAGCAGAAGCAGCACAGATAGTAAAAGATGGCAATGCTGAAGGATGGGGACAAATAATCAAACCTGTCAAGAACGAGACGAAAGCCGGACTCGGATTCACACCCGTATTCTCCAAAGACAAGCAAAAGGATGAAGCACTTCGTCCAATTAAAGAAGTATTCAACAGTGGGGGTTTCTTAAACCCTGTTCTTCAAGAGGTTAGCGTTGTCACCATTGAAGATGATGAAGATGATCTCTCTGGATCTGAAGAGTGGAGCACTTATTTGAACAGCCCTGAATATGTGTCTCAAGAGGAATTGTACGCATCGACTGATCAATTCAAAGACATGTCCCTGCAGCGACATGAAAATCCACTTGTCCCTTCTGAAGTTTGGGATACCTTGGGAGAACCTAGTGGTAAATTTGACTACATGGTGAAATATACTGCGCCAGAAAGCTCGAGAATCAGAATCGAAGATATCCAGCTCACTGGATGGGGTAATTCTTTCGAGTACCTTAGTCAACCAGAGGAAGAATATGCGTCTTCTCAATCTCATCAACAAATCGAGATCCCCAACGAAGATTTCTGCTTTAACGCGCCAGTAGATTCTGTTAAATCAGATCCTGATTACCACTATATCAACATGATCACTGAAGATCAGGAATACGATTCGGGATACGATTTGGAAAGTGTCGCCGACAACGAATCTCTCCACTCAGAAGATTGGAGGATACATCCCCAGAATTCAACGCAAAGGTCAACAGGAAGCACATATGCTGTATCCCATACTTCCCGATCTGTTAATCAAACTGAAGAAGACTGCTTTAGCAGCACAAAAGGCAAGGTCTATCGTCCAGAATCTTCAAAACCTGCCCGACCAACGACCAAGGTATAATCAAGGATTAAGCCAAGTGGAAAATTACCCGAGTACCTCGACATCCAAGGATTTCGTCACTATTGGAAGCCTGTTGAAGTTCGGACCAACGCTCCTAGTTCTAAGTAGTTTATCTTTGCTTATGTTTTGAACTCTCACTTCGCCCAAAGTGAACAGATGTTTTATAGGGTTTAGCTTTTAAATAATCTCTCTTTGTCTTGCCCAAGACAAATGAGTTTGTATTTTAGGGTCCTGTTTCATATTGTGAATCATAAATAAAATGCGTTGTTTTGATTCCACATTTTGTGTTTATTTTTCATTTTACCCTTTCCTGGAAATGATAATCCTAAAAAACACAATAAAAAAAATCTTCAAAAAAAAAAAATAATGATAAAAATTAATCTGCATACACTTTCACATTGACTTTTTCAAAAAAAAAATGATGAAAAAAGGTTAATTAATCAAACATAAATCAAATATGCAGATTAAACAGATGGACAAATCCATTGAAAGCAATAACTCTATGCTCTCTCCCAACTTTGAAATCGCCTGTGAAGTCGCCGAGGAAGAAGTTGAAGAAGAGATCCCGGATGAGATTTCTCGACTACTTAAGCACGAGGAACGAATCATTCAACCTCACAAAGAACCTCTGGAAACAATCAACTTGGGTTCTGAAGAAGACAAAAAAGAAGTAAATATCAGAGCTTCGCTCGACAGCAGCGTCAAGAGCAAACTGATAGATCTTCTCAAAGAATATGTTGATGTGTTCGCTTGGTCTTACCAGGACATGCCAGGTTTAGATACCAGCATCGTAGAGCATCACCTGCCATTAAAGCCGGAATGTCCACCAGTTAAGCAAAAGCTGAGAAGAGTTCACCCTGATATGGCTGATAAAATCAAAAAGGAAGTTCAAAAACAGCTCGATGCAGGTTTCCTCATCACTTCTGAAAATCCTCAATGGCTAGCCAACATAGTACCTGTCTCCAAGAAAGACGGAAAAGTCAGAATGTGTGTTGACTACCGGGATCTAAACAAAGCAAGTCCAAAAGATGATTTCCCACTTCCGCATATTGACATGCTAGTGGATAGCACTGCAAAATTCAACGTTTTTTCCTTCATGGATGGTTTCTCTGGTTATAATCAGATCATAATGGCTCCCGAAGACATGGAGAAGACTTCCTTCATCACGCCGTGGGGCACGTTTTGCTATAAAGTAATGCCGTTTGGATTAAAGAATGCAGGTGCAACTTACCAAAGGGCTATGACTACTCTCTTTCATGACATGATGCACAAAGAGATCGAAGTCTACGTAGACGACATGATAGCAAAGTCTGACACTGAAGTTAAGCATATAGACTATCTCTTAAAGTTGTTTCAACGACTAAGGAAATTTCAGCTCCGCCTGAATCCTAACAAATGCACCTTTGGGGTAAGATCTGGAAAACTCCTAGGTTTCATCGTCAGTCAAAGAGGTATTGAAGTGGATCCTGACAAAGTCAAGGCTATTCAAGAAATGCCTACTCCACATACGGAAAAGCAAGTAAGAGGATTTCTTGGACGGTTGAATTACATCTCCAGATTTATCTCTCAAATGACTGCTACCTGCGGGCCGATACTCAAACTTCTCCGTAAAGATCAAAAGGCTTTGTGGACAGCCGATTGCCAAAAAGCATTTGACAGTATCAAGGAATACCTGTTAGAACCTCCAATACTGATCCCTCCAGTGGAAGGAAGACCGTTAATCATATACCTTACCGTACTAGAAGAGTCCATGGGCTGCGTACTTGGACAACAAGATGAAATCGGTAAGAAGGAGCATGCCATCTACTACCTGAGTAAAAAGTTCACAGATTGTGAAACTCGTTACTCCATGCTCTAGAAAACCTATTGTGCTTTGGTATGGGCTTCAAAACGTCTCCTCCAGTACATGATCAATCACACGACTTGGTTAATCTCCAAAATGGATCCGATCAAGTATGTATTTGAAAAGTTTGCCTTAACGGGAAGAATTGCTCGATGGCAAATGCTGTTATTAGAATATGACATCCAATACCGCGCTCAAAAAGCGGTCAAAGGAAGCATTCTCGCTGATCACTTGGCTTATCAGCCGCTCAATGAATACCAATCTCTCATGTTTGACTTCCCAGATGAGGATGTTATGTACTTAAAGATGAAAGATTGTGACGAACCACTGCCCGGAGAAGGACCAGATCCAGAATCTAGATGGGGTTTAGTCTTTGATGGAGCAGTTAATGTCTTTGGCAATGGAATTGGGGTAGTCATCATTACTCCCAAAGGTTCTCATATCCCGTTTTCCGCCAGATTGCTGTTTGATTGCACCAACAACATCGCAGAATACGAAGCTTGCATCATGGGTATCGAAGAAGCCATCGACTTGAGGATCAAGATCCTTGATATATATGGAGATTCAGCCCTTGTGATCAATCAAATCAAAGACAAGTATGAAACTCATCATCTTGGTCTAATTCCTTACAGAGATTATGCAAGACGATTGTTGACTTTCTTCAACAAAGTTGAACTGCATCATATCCCTCGAGATCAAAATCGAATGGCAGACGCCTTGGCTACTCTATCTTCCATGTTCAAAGTCAATGATTGGAATGATATGCCTAAGATCCGCATCAGACGCCTTGAAAGACCTGCATATGTATTCGCAACTGAAGCAGTCTTCGACGATAAACCGTGGTTCCACGACATCAAGCGTTTCCTTCAAACACGAGAGTACCCAATGGGGGCATCGTACAAGGATAAGAAAACTCTAAGGAGGCTTTCAAGAAACTTCTTCCTCGATGAAGATGTGCTATACAAAAGAAACTTCGACATGGTTCTGCTCAGATGCGTCGACAGGCAAGAAGCAGACACAATCATCCATGAAGTGCATGAAGGGTCCTTTGGAACCCATTCAAATGGGCATGCAATGTCCAAGGAAAATCTTAAGAGCAGGATACTATTGGATAACAATGGAATCCGATTGCTGTAAACACGTCAAGAGATGTCACAAGTGCCAGATCTACGCAGATAAGATCCATGTGCCACCGACTCTACTCAACGTTCTCTCTTCTCCATGGCCTTTCTCCATGTGGGGCATTGACATGATCGGGATGATCGAACCAAAAGCGTCCAACGGACATCGCTTCATTTTAGTGGCTATTGATTACTTCACCAAATGGGTCGAAGCAGCATCTTACGCCAACGTTACAAGACAAGTGGTTGTGAGGTTCATCAAGAACAACCTCATTTGCCGATATGGAATTCCAAGCAAGATCATTACAGACAATGGATCAAACTTGAACAACAAAATGATGAAAGAACTGTGTGAGGAATTCAAGATCGAGCATCATAACTCGTCTCCTTACTGGCCAAAGATGAACGGCGCCGTTGAAGCTGCCAACAAGAACATCAAAAAAGATCGTCCAGAAAATGGTCATCACTTACAAAGACTGACACGAAATGCTGCCATTTGCTCTGTATGGGTATCGTACTTCAGTACGCACTTCAACAGGAGCAACTCCTTTTTCTCTAGTATACGACATGGAAGCAGTGCTCCCCGTAGAAGTTGAGATTCCGTCAATGAGAGTTCTCATGGAAACCAAACTATCTGAGGCCGAATGGTGTCAAAGCAGATATGACCAGCTGAACTTAATCGAAGAAAAGCGCCTGACTGCTCTGTGTCACGGACAATTGTATCAAAGAAGAATGAAGAAAGCTTTCGACAAAAAGGTCCGACCTCGCGAATTCCGAGAAGGCGACCTCGTGCTTAAAAAGATTCTATCTTTTCAACCAGATTCTAGGGGCAAATGGACTCCTAATTACGAAGGCCCATACATTTTCAAAAGAAGCTTTTCTGGTGGTGCTATGACTCTCACAACCATGGACGGTGATGAACTCCCGCATCCTGTGAATGCTGACGCAGTCAAGAAATACTTTGTCTAAAAAAAAACAACAAAAGAACAGCTCGGTAAGTCGAAAACCCGAAAAGGGCGGCTTAGGCAAAAATGAGCGTCTCGGTGGACTGAAAACTTGAAAAGGTGGTCCAGGCAAAAATTAGAGACAATAAACAGAAATTATCCTGATAGATTGAAAACCTGAAAAGCCAATCTAGGCAAAAATAAGGATACAAAAAATGACAAAGTAACTGCAATCAGTCCGTACTTCGTCAATCTGAAAGAATCTTCCATCAACGGATCTTCAATCAACTCTTCTGAAGCAGCAAGCACAGTTGGAGTTCAAAGTTGTTAGGGATAATAGTGGTTATTGCTTTCAATGTAGCCTTTTCCCAATAAATTATCATTTCCAACTCTTGTAAATAGCTCATGGAATCACGCCTTTGGCTGATTACCATTCTATCAATAAAATTTGAGCCTTGTGCCTTTTGTTTGCAATTCCTACTTTATTCTGTTTTGCAAAATAACGCTTTTTATTGTGAAAATCACTTTTTGAAACTAAAACAGTTTTAAACGAATTTTTACTTCAAATTTTGAAATAAAAGCAAAAAATTTCTTTGAACTCTGAACACAGAAAGAACTTCAACAGTTCCTCCACGAGTGTTTCAATCTCCGAAGGATAGAATGGCTGCTACAGAAGTCTTCTCCTAAGCAGAAATTATCAAAGGACGGTATTCTTATCCAAAAAGAATTCCCAGCAAAGTTGCCAATAAAATGCCTTTCTCTGAAAGTTTAAAGCATGCAACTCAGATCCTTCATCAGCAACGTCTACACCATTGCTGCGGATATTGATAAGTATTTGTTCAAACTGTGACGCGGTCCTTTTCCCAAATACCTCTTTATTGTTTTGTTAAGTCTTGTCAGCATGCACATGACATTCATAACATTCATGACATTCATACATAATAGCATCATTTATGTATTTTTCATTCCTCAAAATGTTTGCTTCCATATCACTGGTTTAAATCACACTTACTCATGTAAGTACAATTCTATCCCCAGTAGATTATCCCCAAGCAGAGAAATACATTTTTTCTCTACCACGTTCCCCAGCTGAGATCATTCCTCATTTGGAACAATGTCTTGATTGACTTTTTCTTTCCAGTTCATTCCTGGATAGAACCCTGTCTATAATCAACAAAGCGATAAGCAATAGCCTCATCGTCTGAGCCGCTTATTTTTCTTTTCATTCCTAAACTTGGCATGAGAGTTTGTTTTTCTCAACAAGGTCAAATCACGACCGTACAAGAAATTCCCTAGCAGTTGTCTTTCTGTCTAAATAGAAAACCTGTGTCTTCCAATCAAAATGCCCGCGTCTTCTCAAAAGAGAGATCCTCGGCAAGATTGTATCCAAGAAAATAGAAACTCATTTGAGTTACATTTCTTTTGTCATTATTCACAAAGCTGAATACCCAGTAATATATCTCAAAGATTTACCTTGTTATAGTTATCACTTTGCTGATAATTGGTAATATCTTCAAAACTCATTTGAGATCTGTTTCCATCATTTTATCTGTTATTCACAAAGCTGAATACGCAACAAAACATTTCATAGATTTACCTTGTTATAGTTATCACTTCGCTGATAATTGGTAATATCTTCAGAACTCATTACCTTAAATCATCACAAGGCTGATAATTGGTAATATCATTTTCACTTACCTTAAACATTGTCACAAGGCTGACAGAAGGTAATCTCTTTGTTTCTCAAAACGAAACAGATGTTCACATGTTTTGTGAATCTCTTTTTCCCCAGCGAGACATATTACTTGTTTCCCAACAAATAGGATCCTCTTTTTCTTAAACAAATCGAGTCGTCCTCACAAATTTTTCCCCACCATGTCATTTCTTTGATATCATCTGGGTAAAACTTTTTACAATCATTTTTGCATCATCCGCATTTTTTTGGTATCTTAGGTCCAAAATTTGCGTATTCTGATATTTAAGTCTCTTTACACCTATCAAAACGAAGATATTCATCTTCCTCTCATAGGTTAAAGAAACTTAAATAGGGGCATCTGTCATACCCCAATTTTTGACCTAATATACCACCTCACATTTGCATCATTGCATAACTAACAGTTCAGAATAGAATTAATCGGGTGTAGCATTCACAGGTCAAAATTAGGGTTTCATCAGATTTTCATCTGATTCAAGAGGCAACCAATTAGGGTTTGAGTTTTACTCACCTCATTTGATCTATCTTGATTAAATCATCAACCTCTGATCATCAGATATCCAACTTTTCTCATTGATCAATCGAGGATCGACCAATTAGGGTTTTGATCGAGGATGAGTATTCTCTGACTTTTTGAGCAAGGAATGACTTTTTTGGCTAGAGATTGGTCATTATATCTTAGATACAACATCTTGACCTAATTTCTGGATTCAAAACATCACAGAAGTTCACAGACTTCATCGATCGATTTAAAACATCGATGAAAATTCATACGAGAAAAGTCAAACTTTGACTTTTGGTCAATTTTTTCAAGACAAAACTTTTTCCAAAATCAAAATACTTCAAATGATTCATCATGATCATAAAAAATCAAAGAATTTGAAAAAGTCAACAAAAAGTCAAAATTTTCAACACTTAGAAAAATTTCTAAGTGTTAAAATTTTGTATTTTTTTCAAACTTCATGGCATTTTTTCACATAGTTCCATTTTGATTTGGAAAAAACGCAAAACATGAAAGTTGTAGATCTTGAAACAAGATTTCCAAAATGTCCAAGAACTCTCAAATCCATGGAGTCTAGCTATACTTTTGAAATTGAAACATAAGGCTCCATAAACATGATTTTTAAAGTTCAAAACTTCAAATTATAGGTCATTTTGTGATTTCTTCATCTAGAACACTTGCCACCTTGCCAAATTGGGATAAGAACTGATAAAAATCAGTGAGAAGTAATTATGACAAGTTTGGATCAAGTTGAATATTTTTCACACATGGTTAAAAAAGGAAACTTCCTTTTCCTTTGCAAAATGCCTTTCTTACCCTTTAAGGCATCTTTGAATTACCAATGACAAAACTTTGTGCCTAACATTTCAGAATCCATGGCCTATAAATAGAGCATCCTTTTCAAGTTCAAAACTACACCAAAGCCATGCAAGTTCATGCTTTCCTTCCACTTTCTCCAATTTCTTGAATTATAGTTCAAAGTGAGGATAACTTGCAATTTTGAAATTTAGTGAAAACTATGATGAACTTTGGTGTCAAACATGTTCTAATATCCATTTGAAACTTGTCTAAAACATAAAAGCAACATGATCAAAGCCAAAACTCAGAATTACATATCATGCTTCTAAAACTTGCAAAACTGCCATAACACTCGAATTCCATCTTTGGCTTGAGTAACTTGAGATTTTTTCATCCAAACATCATCCATGAACAACATATGAATGATCCAGACCCTTAACAACTAACTGTAACATGCTTAACATCAAAATCCAGTTTCCATTTTGAGCTTATGCAGGTGGACTTGGGTAGCACGATCCAGATTGATTCAAGAAGAGCAGACCATCCTCACACCTTCCACATAGGCCGATGATGCTATAACAATCACAAAACCAGTTCTGGAAACACTCCAACACCATCTTCGATCTCAACTTGAACAGGTAGGAGCTCGAAACTCAATCTCTTGATTCCTTGCATTTAAATGAAAAAACTCTTGGCCATTTGTTTTCTGCACCTATCACGATCCTTAACCCTCAAACAATTTGAAAAATCATCAATCATACATCATTTCAATTAGGTTTTTCAATTCTAGGGTTCTTCACGTTTTCCAGAAATTCAATCGTGTTAGACCAAAAATAAATACAATTAACAACCATCATCATATTCCTTGTTAAATTTTGAGCAACTTTCATGTTTACAACTTCCAAAATCATTGAGAAACAAGCAAGTTACGAAATCTGAGAATTGATGAAGATGAAGAACAATTCGCGCGTGTTCTTGGTGTTTTTCAAATTTAAATTTTCCAATATTTTATTAACACGTGTTTTGATCCAAATACACAAAAGCGCTCTTGTCCCAGTGGTTGCCAGCTCGCTCGTAGTACTCTTTGCCACGTAACCACCCCACAGGTCCTGGGTTCAAACCTCCCATGGACCATTTTTTTCAAACTTTTCATATTTTCGTCATGTTTTTTCACAAACTTTAACATTTTTTTTAACCAATCAAAACTCCTCATTTTGAGGTGATTTTTTGTACACTTGTCAATAAATGTATCTATTTTATGATAGTGCAAACATTTTCAGAAAAAACTTTCATCTGATTATATTTTAATCGAGCCGAAAACAACGCTTTGAATACTTTTCAAAACACCTTTAAAAAGGTAAATTTTTCAAACTTTCGACTTCCGATTCTTTTCAAAACTTCTCATAAATGAACCTCACATTTCAAAACACTTTTAAAATCATTTTTCAAAACTTTTTCATCAAACTTACATCATTTTTTCCATGATCGACCCGATTTAAACGATAAAACCGAATTCGTTTTCTCTCGAATTTCTCAATCGATCATGGGCCTCCCTTACGGTGTAAGTCCCAAAACAACATTCTTTTACGTACATAATTATTTCTTTGTACATATCAAACTCTCTTCAGATACATACAAATTTTCATATGTACATAATACAGATACTTTTTATACTCAAGTACAGAAAAACTTCGATCGTTTGTTTTCACTTCACTTGTGTATACACAAACAAAACATTCTTTTATGTACATACATATTTTCCTTGTACATATCAAATTCTTTTTATATTCATACAAATCTTTGTCTGTACATAATACAGATACTTTTCACAGATAAAATTCGATCGTTCGTTTTTGTTTCGTCTGTATATACACTGAATACCATTGGTATTGAAAGGAGCATTATTCCCTGTGAAACTGCTTTCAAACCAATGGGCCACCCTTATGGTGTAAGTCCCAACTCTCATATGAATATCCACATCCTTCTGTACATAAATACTCGTTCGTGTACATATTTACTTCCTTGTACACATTCAAACTTATAAATAATCAAGTTACGCTCGTTTTAAACGTTCGTTTCACAGACACTTGTTTATATTTACTTCATAAACTTTTGTAAATAAACATCATGCATTATTTATATTTCCTTCATAAACTCCTGTGAATACATATCACACACACACACACACACACACTTGTTTATATAATTGTCTAGTTATAACATAACAAATAGTCTAACCAATAGGTTCCCCACAGAGTTAGCCTCCTCTTGGGCTTTATACAAGATAACTCTCCCCACAGAGTTCAGCCTCCTCTTAGGCTTCATATAAGAAAACTCATTCATCTGAGTTTAACCTCCTCTTAGGCTTCATATAAGAAAACTCATTCATCTGAGTATTAGCCTCCACTTAGGCTTCATATAAGACACACTCCCCTGTTGAGTCAGCCTCCTCTTGGGCTTCGTTCAAAAGAACTCCTCATTGAGTTTAGCCTTCTCTTGGGCATCATACAATGAAAGAGACCATAAAATCTCTTAATAGCCTCCTATTGGGCTTCCAATACAAAGTATCACCCGCGTTAGGATAGAACCCTGAGAGTATAATTTCTCGGTGAAATTGCTCTTAATTCCAAAAGGATGGTTTCCCGGTGAAATCCCTTTTAAAGCCAAAGCCAGCCATACCCTATAGCTTCCTCTTGAGCTTCATACAAGGACCCTCGATGACCCTCGGAATGCCTCCTCTTGGGATAACAATACAAGGACCCATGGGCTTCTTAAAAGCATCCCTTCAATCCAATCAATTTCTCCTCAAGATTTAGACACCTATCATCTCTATGGAAGAAGTATCTCATCTATCACATCACATACAATCAAATTCTTTTCAAACTGTTTTCAAACAAAAACATCTCTTAATTGTAAGTGGTAACGCTTGTACACTCAAGCAAAACACCCAATGCTTACAGTTAAAAGATTCGATCATCTTTTTCAAACATCTTTCTTAAACATGTAAGTGGTAACGCTTGTACACTCAAGCAAAACACCTATAACTTACGATGAAAGATCTTTATCAATCAAACTTTTCAAAAATGTATGTGATGAAATAGATTAGATACATTTTTCATTAAGATGACATTTGTCTGTCTCTTACTAACATCTCGTCGCTTTCCACTAGCATAAGTGGGAACTACGATTGCTCTGACTTTCTCAACATCCTTTTGAGAATACGTAGGCACAAGGTCTCATCCTTGGCGAGCAAATTTCTTTCTCTCTCAAACCAAAAAAACCATAGATCCCTGTAGACCCGAGCTACAAATGCTCTGATTCCCACTAGGGGATATGTATGCAGAAGATCCAAAGATCTTTGCGAGCACAATAATAACAAACAGTAGTATCCCACATAATCTATCCTTCTTAAAATCCCAAAGGAGAAACTTTCCCAATCATAGCGATAGCAATTAAAACACACAAACATATCAAACATATTCATATATAAAGCTATAGATAACTATATATATTTAGGGTGCTCCATCTATTCCCTTTATATAACAAATCCCCTTACTCAGAATCTCCCCAATGCGTTGTGTCTAGTTTACGCTAGTCGTTACGCATATCAAAATCAATTGAGGGTATTAACAGCTTTCCCCTTTTTCATAATCATTAAATCATCTTTCTTGTGTTGAAAATAATAAAGCTTGATGCTCGCGGCATCTTTATAAACAAATCAAAAGAGTAAATCGTTTCGAGCCAGAGGATCTGAATTCTGATTCAAATTCTCTAGCGCGACACCTTTTAACGCGAACACAACGGTGCTAGAATACCTCTACGTTCGAGGGACTTAACCATTTGTATTCGTAAAGGCAACGAGAGAGAATTACCCTAAGGGGTGCATCTGTGAAAAGAGTGTATCAAATTCAGATATTTTATCTTGAAATTATGAGTGGTCTATGTCCAATTTTATCTTGCCATACACGCCTAATTACTAGCAGTTTATAGGGTGCAGAAAGTGCGGAAATGTAAAGTGCGGAAAGATAAAGTCCTACGCTATTACATGGCTTTGGGGCTGTTACATAATAAGAGTGCGGAAAATAAAAGTCCGAATTAAACTATTACATCCCATTGGTAGTTACATAATTGAAAAAAGAAAAGCAAGAAAAATCGTCTGAAACGTTACAACCTGTAAACAGATACATAATCGGAAAACAAGAGAAAATTGCATAAGAGAAAAATGTTAGCATAAAGAAATATTTTTGAATGAGGAAAAAGGTTTTATGTTAGTAATGACAATAATATGATAAGATAATTTTTTGGTAATTTTCGGAATCGATTTCGATATTTAAAAATAATTAAAAGTCAAATTAATGATTAATTAATAATTAAATAAAATATGCATGCAAAAATATTAATTTTAATGCTAAAAATTAAATAAGTATTTTTCTGATAACCATTGGAGAATCTTTAAAGTATATGAGGAGGCATGATGACCATTGGAGATGTTGGAAGTCCATCTTGATCTGAGAATTGCCAAACCCTAGTTTGGGTTGATTGTCTAGGAGACGGTTTGTCTGATCAACCCTTGAGGAATCCTTGAGTATAGATGTATAAAATGTTTTGAGAAGTAGGAGGGCAAATTTTAGGGTATGACAGCTGCCCCTGTTCAATCTTCTTGTACTGGAAGGGTTAGATTGGCATGCTTGCCTTTCGCGACCTGGAGGTAGAAGATGATTGAACATTCGAGTACACCTGAAAATTTGCACTCACTGTTGGCTGATGATGCGGGAATGGGCTTACAGATGCCATTTGGAGAAGCTGGAGATTTCGTTGGGGAATGAGTCATACGCTAGACTCGAGAATGTCGTCTGAATAGGAGAGTCGTCGGAGATGGGCTTAAGATGCCATCTGGAATGATCGATGTTGGGGAGTGAGCCGTACGCTAGGCTCTGTAGATGTTCCTGAAAGTAGAAGGGGGCACAGAGATAGGCTTAAGATGCCATCCGGAGGGAACGATGTTGAGTCGTACATTAGACTTTGCACTCGTCTTTGAATGAAGTTATTGGTTTGTATTGGTTTTTAACCAAATATGCAGCATTCTGAAAGCGGAGAGATGTCGACAAATAGTCGGAGATGGGCTTAAGATGCCATCTAAGGCAATTGGGTCGTACGCTAGACTATGTAGTTGCTGTTGATAATAAGAGAGAGTCAGAATAAGTCTTCGTCTTGATTACTCTGAGAGGATAATAGTCGGCAGAATATGGACAACTTCCCTGTTGTGCTTCGGGTATTGATCCAATGCCTGTTATCGGAAGATAACTTGTGTGATCGTTCAGATAGGGTTTCCCGTCTGGCTTCGGGTGTTAATCCTGGATCCGTTGTCGGAGGACAACTTGGGCGGTCATTCGGATAGGGTTTCCCGTCTGGCTTCGGATATTAATCCTGGACCTGTTGTCGGAGGACAACTTGGGCGGTCGTTCGGATAGGGTTTCCCGTCTGGCTTCGGGCATTAATCCTGGACCTGTTGTTTCAGAAGTGATTTTCACCTATCTTGGGAAAAACAAAAGAAACTTTGATAGAATATCGTTAGTCTTATGCAGATTATGATGCGTGACAATGTGTATGAATGACATATGCACAAATTATGACTTTTTCTGAGTAATGTATGAACAATAGATGTTGTGATATTTCAAAACATATCCATCTTGAAGAAGATGCGGACGTTCTGCTTGGGGATTTCTGGCTTCTGCTTGGGGACGAAGCGGATTGGAAGCCCTGAGGAGAAAGATAACCTTGATTCCTCCGATGCACTATCTGACCAAGTCTCGAGCCTAGATATTGTTAAGGATGGTAGAGATCAAGAGGTACCCTACTGAGGATCTTGTGCGTAGACCCTACTGGGGAGGATCTAGGAAGCACTCTACTGGGGATCTTGCGCATAAATCCTGCTGGAGAGTATTTGATTGTTACTGGGAGACAGGGTTGGAGCCCGTTGAAACTTCTAGTTGGGGAATAAAAGTTGTAGATTTCCTTCGATGCACTATCTGACCAAATTTCAAGTCTGGATATTGCTGCTGCCGGGGGAATGATGATTGCTGCGAGATATTCTACTGGGGACAAATACCTCTGTTGGGGATGAACCGTTACTGCTCGGGGACTGATGCAACAGGGTTCCGCTGATTGGGATCACTGCTCGGGGACTAACGTGATGAAGCTTGGAATGTCGGAACTAGTGGAGGAAAATGTGTACTCCGCCGGGGAAGGTTTGTAGTGAGCGACACCTCTGTGGGGATTGTACTCTGCAGGGGAACGTATTGGTGACTTTCGTCGTCATCTCAATTCCTAGAGCCTGTAGTAATTACTTTGTTCGTTCACTTTTTGCATGTTTGTAGATAGATTTTTATTGTCATATGCATATAATCATTCAAGGCAAACGTTGGACTTCATGCAAACAACAACAGTGAGAATTGTAAAGAGAAAGAACTTGCATTAATTTGAAATGTGGCGTATGGCCAAGTAGTTTGTACACAAAGAAAAGTATGAAGCTATGCGGAAACAATCTCGTTAAGTTCCAACTATGCTAGTACTCATACGTTTCGACTATCTCATCTCCTTGTTGTCAGTAGAAAGTGAGTGAATTGATTTTCGCCATTTGAATCTTGAATGCTGATAGTAGTCTGTAGATAAGTGATCTGGACGAGACATAGTCATACGCTTAAATCCCTAACTTTTGCCTAGACCGCCCTTTCGGGTTTTCAATCTACCGGGATACCCTTTTTTGCCCAAGCCGCCTTTGCAGGTTTTCGACTTGCCGGGTGTACATGTTTTGTGTATATCCTTAACTTTTTCCCGAACCCTTTTGGTTCGCCAGGATGCCCTTATTTTTGCCTAGGTCAGTCGACCTAGCGGGTCTCTTTTATGCGTAGTATCTTTTGACTATATCTGCGTTCACAGGGTGTGGGAAGTCTTCACCATCCATGGTGCTAAGTATCATAGCTCAGCCGGAAAATACTGTTTTGTCTACAAATGGTCCCTCATAGGTGGGAGTCCATTTTCCCCTGGGATCACCTTGTGGAAGAATGATGCGCTTGACTACTAGATCACCGACTTGGTAGACTCGATGCTTGACCTTCTTGTTAAATGCTCTGATCATTTGTTTCTGATAGATCTGTCCATGGCAGATGGACGCGAGTCGTTTCTCATCAATCAAGTTGATCTGGTCAAGGCGAGTTTGGATCCAATCGTCTTCGTCTAACTCTGCGTCCTGGAGGACTCTGGTTGAGGGTATCTGAACCTCGATTGGTAGAACTGCTTCCATACCGATAACCATAAAGAGGTTGCCCCTGTCGAAGTTCGTGCTGAAGTGCGATAACCATGAAGAGAAAATGGTAACATCTCATGCCAATCTTTGTAATTCACTATCATCTTTTGTATAATCTTCTTGATATTCTTGTTGGCGGCTTCCACTGCGCCATTCATCTTAGGCCGATATGGAGAAGAGTTGTGATGCTTGATCCTGAATTGCGTGCAGAGTTCGGTGATCAGCTTGTTGTTGAGATTAGAACCATTATCTGTGATAATCCTTTCGGGAGTGCCATACCGATAGATAAGATTATGCTTGATGAATCGAGCCACAACATTCTTGGTAACAGATGCGAACGAGGCTGCTTCTACCCACTTGGTGAAATAATCGATTGCCACAAGGAAGAAGCGATGTCCGTTGGAAGCAGTGGGTTTGATTTCTCCAATCATGTCAATGCCCCACATTGCAAAAGGCCAAGGAGCTGTTAGAATATTCAGAGGTACTAGAGGTACGTGCACTTTGTCTGCATATATCTGGCATTTATGACAAGATCGAGCATAGCGGTGACAATCAGCTTCCATGGTGGACCAATAGTAGCCTGTTCTCAAAATCTTCTTAGCCATGGTGTGTCCACTGGAGTGGGTACCAAATGCGCCTTCATGTAACTCTTCCATGATACGTATTGCTGTTTTCTGGTCTACACATCGGAGTAAGCACAGATCGTGGTTGCGCTTGTATAAGATGTCGTTGTTGAGGAAAAATTTGGATGCAAATCTTCTCATGAACTTCTTATCGTTAACAGATGCCCCTGCGGGATATTCCTGAGTCTCAAGATACCTCTTCACGTCGTAGTACCAAGGTTTCTCTTCTGTATCAAGTTCACAACAATATGCCGGTTCGTCAAACTTCTCAATGATGATCTGGGGAGCCTCGTTGTCCCATCTGACCTTGAACATAGATGACATAGTAGCTAATGCGTCTGCCAACTGATTCTCTTCTCGTGGAATGTGATCGAAAGTAATCTCTTCGAAGTAGGGGATCAAATTCAAAACATGCTCTCGATACGGAATGAGATTCGGATGCTTCGTATCCCAATCACCTTTTATCTGACTGATCACTAAAGCTGAGTCTCCATACACTTGCAAGAACTTGATTCTTAAGTCAATAGCAGCTTTGATACCCATGATGCATGCTTCGTATTCGGCCATGTTGTTGGTGCAACTGAAATATAATCTGGCAGTGAAAGGCGTATGTCCGCCTGTAGGGGATGTAATGATGGCGCCAATGCCATTGCCAAGTGCGTTTGAGGCTCCATCAAAGACCATGGTCCATCGGGATCCTTGTTCAGGTCCTTCATCCGGTCATGGTTCTTCACAATCAGTGACTAGTAAAACATCTTCATCTAGAAATTCGAACTGCATAGGATGATAGTCATCTACGGCTTGATGAGCCAAATGATCGGCTACTACACTTCCTTTGATCGCTTTCTGAGAAGTGTACTGGATGTCGTATTCGGTCAAGATCATTTGACATCTTGCTATTCTTCCGGAGAGAGCTGGTTTCTCAAATATGTATTTTATCGGATCCATCTTAGAGATCAACAAAGTGGTGTGAGTCAACATATACTGTCTTAGTCGTGACAGAAAGCCAGCTGCAAGTTTTCTCGGTGTGAGTATCTTGTTTCACGATCGGTAAACTTTTGCTAAGGTAGTATATTGCATACTCTTTTCGACCAGACTCGTCATGTTGCCCCAACACATACCCCATTGAGTTCTCTAATACTGTCAAGTACATGATAAGAGGTCTTCCTTCGGCAGGCGGCATCAGGATAGGAGGATTCTGTAGGTACTCCTTGATTTTGTCAAAAGCGATCTGGAAATCGTCATTCCATTCTAACACTTGATCTTTCCTCAGTAACTTGAAGATTGGCTTACAAGTAGCAGTTAGATGTGCAATGAACCTGACAATGTAATTCAATCGTCCCAAGAAACCTCTGACTTCCTTCTCGGTGCGGGGAGCTGGCATTTCTTGAATAGCTTTAACCTTGGCGGGGTCAACTTCTATACCTTTACCACTGACAACAAACCCTAGGAGTTTACTAGATCTGACTCCAAAGGTGCACTTGTTGGGGCTAAGTCTCAATCTGTACTTCTTCAGTCTATCAAATAGTTTCCGTAGATGATCAAGATGTTCTTTTTCGGTCTGTGATCTAGCTATCATGTCGTTGACGTAGACCTCTATCTCGTGATGAATCATGTCATAAAATAATGCCACCATGGCACGCTGATAAGTGGCGCCTGCGTTCTTTAGTCCGAACGGCATGACCTTGTAACAGAAAGTGCCCCACGTATAGCAAAGTAGTCTTCTCCATGTCTTGAGGAGCCATTTTGATCGATAACCGGAGAAACAATCCATGAAGGAGAAAACCTTATGCTGAGCGGTGTTGTCAACCAGAACATCAATATGAGGCAGTGGAAAATCGTCTTTCGGACTCGCTTTGTTCAAATCTCTATAATCCACACACATTCGTACCTTGCCATCCTTCTTAGGTACGGGTACCACGTTTGCAACCCACTAAGGATAGGAAGTAACAGCTAAGAAACCTGCATTGAACTGCTTCATAACTTCGACTTTAATTTTCTCAAACATCTCAGGACGCATCGACCAGACCTACATTTCAGAGAAAACCTTCTTTTATGCTTAGGTGTACCACAATATCAATGTCTAAACGTGGCATGTCTTCGTATGACCAAGCAAAAACCTCAATATAGTCTCGTAGCATCTGAATCAATCTTTCTTTAACACTGTTCTCAAGACCCGCTCCTATCCTGATCTCTTTTTTGTCTTCATCGGTACCAAATTCACAACCTCGGTTGGCTCTTCGTGTGGTATATAACTCGATCTTCTTCTTGTGATCGACAAGTTCTCTGGCACTTCACAATCTTCCTCACCTTTGTCTTGACTTGGTAGATCGGATTATCGAAGTCATATTTAGCAATAGCATAGCTGTTATCAACGAGATTGAGTGATTGCGGTGTATCATGTGGGTGTGTGTAAGAAACACATAGCTTTTGAAGGGCGATAAAGTAAAAGAAAACAACAATTAAATGCAAAGTCCAACGATTTTATTGAATGAAAATATGCAAATGACGGATAATAACCCTCACAAGCGAGCCATGATGCCGGGCGAGGCACTAGCTTTAAATTTTATTGTTCAAAACATAGAAAGCAGCGAAACAAAACAAAGGCAATTACTCATCTAAAGGAGATTGGTATGGCGTCTTGATCTTCCAATTCTTGAGTCCGTTGGCGGGGTTGGGAAGATCCACTTCGATGTCGAAGTCATTGTCATTGTCTTCTATAACATGGATTCCATTCTGGCTGATACGGAAAGGAAGTTGGTTGGCACGTTCGTGACGTATCATCTTCTGACCTTTGATGGCGAAGCCTAAACCAACCTTGTCAGATTTGAAAGGAAGATTAGGGAGCTGACCCCAAATAGTACTACCTCCTTCTTCAACTGCAGCTTGAGCATCCTTCAATGAGGCCATCCTAGGCGGAACTTGTGTAACTTCAGGAGTGACAGAAGAGTCAACAGGCATGACTATGGGGATTGTTTCGAAAGCTTGGCAGGGAGTCTCGAAGAATTCACCTTCCATCTCGAGATATCGGAATGATTGTAGATGACTGACCATATATTCTTCTTCACCACATACTCTAACAACCTTCCCCTTCACCGGGTACTTCAGATTCTGATGCAAGATAGAGGTAACAGCGCCTGCCCCATGTATCCAAGGGCGTCCGATTAGGAAAGAGTAGGCTGGACGGATGTCCATGACAAAGAAAGTGGAGTCAAAAGTCTGGGAACCGACTTTAGAGTAGAGTGAGCTCTCCAATCTTGTTAAGCTTAGAACCATCAAAAGCTCTCACAATAATGTCATTGGGCTTCAGAACCAATCCTTCAACATCAAGTCGATCAAAAGCAGTCTTCGGAAGGATATTTAGAGCAGAACCGGTATCCACCAAAACATGAGACAATGTAATGCCCTTGCATTCAACAGAGATGTGCAAGGCTTTATTGTGTTTCTTTCTGGCAGGAGTTAAATCAGCATCAGAGAAACCTAGGCCGTTGTTGGCAGCCAGGTTAGCAATACAAACTTCAAACTGATCAGTAGTAGTGTCTTGCGGTACATGAGCATTCTTCAGAAACTTCACCAAGGCTTTAGCATGAGCCTCAGAGCACAAAAGCAGAGCAAGCATGGAGATCTTGGACGGAGTATGTCCCAACTGTTCCATAACATTGTAGTAACTCTTCTTGATGATCTTCAGAATTTCCTCCATTTCTTGTTTGGAGGTATCCTCAGCAACTTCCTTTGGTACTTCTGGCTGAGCAGGATGAGTCATTGGCTATTTCCCTCTAGTCTCGGGAACTGGTTAGATAGCCGGAATGCGAGCTGGAGTCGCAGTGTCTTTTGGAGGAGAGATTTTTGGGGAGAACACTCTTCGGGTTCTGGTCACCTTACTTGATCCGGTGATGTTGTCGATGTTAGGAATAATAGCTTCAATTGTAAGATCCTCAATAGTCAGAGGGTCTTGTTTGACGCCGTGATAGTAAACCTCGGCTCCATAGTTCCAAGGTATAGCTTTGTTAGAGGAATATGGAACAGGTCTGGGAGAAGTAATGATGAGAGGTGCCACTCTAGGCACAGGATCAGTAGAGGAAATCCTTATTGTGTTAACATCACCATAGTCTTTTGGGAAATCGTCTCCCCATCCGGTTGCCTTAACGTCTTCAATAGGAATCTTGTAGCTCTCAGGAACAGTATACTTCACCATGTAATCGAACTTTCCACTTGGCTGCCCCAAGGTATCCCACACATTTGGTACAGTTTCATTCACATCTTCGATCTTCAGTTTCTTAGACATGTCTTCACACGGATTCTCCACAGGTGGTTTCAGGAATAGTATTTCACGGTTATCCATCATGCACTGAACACGTCTTCTCAACCAAGCACAACCGTCAGGTGCAGATGGGCACCAACGGCAATTCTCTAGGCATCCTGGATTGACACCGGCTTGCAGCAAATTCTTCTTAATAGTCATTAGAGGAATAGTCAAGTCATCTATGTTGAAAACATAAGAGTTATCACCAATAGCATTGGAAATTTTGTCATGGTTAGGCATAGGAGCATTGATCACGTTCGGAGTCTCAACAAGAGGGTCAAACTCGATCTGCTTCGCTTCAATCATAACTTGAACCTTGTTCTTCAGAGCCCAACAGTTGTCAGTGTCGTGCCCTGGGCTGTTGGAATGGTAAGCACACTTAGCATTAGGATTGTATCTCGGAGAGGAAGTGTTGACATTCTGAGGAGGATCCCTCAAAGTAATCAGCTCTACTTTCAACATGTGTTGCAAGGCTTGCGACAACGGCATGTTGATCTTCGTAAACTGTCTTCGTGGCGCGTTCTGGCTACGCGCGTTGTCTCGCTGAGGTTGTGTTGATGTAGGATTGGAGATCACAACTTCCCCCACAGATTGAGCAAGGTCGGTCTTGGCTCGGCTTTTCTGACCATACACATAATTGGCTTCTTTCTTACCACCAAAAAATCTCTTCGCAGCATTTGAAGATGACTCTACATGAATCTTCCCGCTCTTGATACCAGCTTCAATACGCTCTCCTGTCAATATCAGCTCGGTGAATCCGGATGAAGAGTTTCCAATCAGATGATTGAAGAATGGGCCTGTCAGTGTTCCCATAAACATATCAACCAAATCCCTATGGGACAAGGGTGGTTGAACTCTGCCTGCTAGATCTCTCCATTTCTGAGCATACTCTTTGAACTTTTCATCACGACCCATAGACATGCTCTGTAGTTGCATGCGAGTGGGTGCCAACTCAGCATTGTACTCATACTGCTTGTAGAAAGCATCTGCTAAGTCACTCCAAGTACGGATACAGTCATTTTCTAGCTGATAATACCACTCCAATTGAGTTCCGGACAAACTCTCTTGAAAATAATGCATCCACACCTTTCTGTCATCAGTGTGGGGGTTGATCTTCTAAACATAGGACTTCAAATGCAGCTTCGGACAGGAAATGCCATCATACTTGGCAAAAGTTGGAACTTTGAATTTGGGAGGAATCACCACACCAGGGACACGACTCAAATCATCAAAATTCAGCGCTGACATCTTCAGATTTTCCACAGCATTCAGACGGTCTTCAAGTTGCTTGTACTTGTCATCTTCATCAGAGTATTGATCCTCATAGTCTTCTCCTTTCTTCTCAGGCTCACGTTGATCGCCTTCGTCATTGCCCTTGACACTCCCCTCAATCTTGACACTTTCTGAGAGCTCTATCCGGCTAACCACTTTAGGACCACCTTTGTAACCTCTGCCCATGTTGAGAACACCAACTACCCTCTTCTTTCTATTGATGAGCTTCTTCATATCTTCTTGGCCTTGGACCAAGCTAGTGAACATCTCCTGGAACTGAGCATTCTGAGCCTGGAGATCTTTGACAGACTGTTCAAGAGCCATTTCTGCTAAAATAAATAGCAAGAGAATGAGAAAACCGATCTTCAATGTACCGGTTATGAGATGTTATGCCATGATATGCGATGTTTATGCAAATGCAATGCAATGTTTTCAAGGACCTTAAGAATTTAAATTTGTTAAACAAGCACGAGTAAACATTTATTAGTTCTCTTTTTATTCTTTTTCTTTTTGAGTACAAAAGATAGTTCAGAAAAATAAAAGAAAAGCATAAAATCCTAAAGCTCTAAGTCTCCAAATGGGCGCTTCCTCTTGGTGCCGAGGTAGGCGTTGATGTTTCGCTCCTCGTGAAGTAGCTTTGTCAATTCTAGTACTTTCTTCTCGCTTGCATAACACTGAGCTTCGAATGTATCCCTTTCTTCTTTGAGCTGAATCCAAGATCTCTTCAAGTCTTCAAAATCAGCAGGCATGTCAGGATGGAGAACAGTATAGGGTACGTCACCTATAGCAACAGGTTCCATAATTACTGGTAGAACAGGAGTGAATGGCATCATGACGTTTTTAGCTCGAGCTCGCACCCATTTGAGGTAAGGTTCCCAAGGAATGGGATTTTGGTGCCCCAAAGTCTTGGTATCAGTCTTCTTTACCATGCTCCAAGCGTGTATGAACCTTCGTCGGTAATTCTGGAGATCGTGGTTGTAGTCGAACACAACATCTTGGAGAAGCATATCATGTGGACCATCTTTTCGAGCAAAACCAAACTGACGTAGAGCTAAGGAAGGGTTGTAAGTAATACCTCCCCTTATACCAAGTAGCGGTACATTAGGGAATTCTCCACAACGCTCGATGAAGGTGAAGTCTTTTTGAGAGAAAAGATTCCAACGGATATCTGAATGAGAGAGTGACATCAATCTTTGAGACCATCTCAACCTTTGTTCATTCTTCAAAACTGATGGAGGAAGGTGCGAAATAAACCACCTGAAAAGTAACGGTATACAACACATGAGAGTTCCTTGTCTCTTGGTAGTACGAGTGTGGAGAGAATGTAGGATGTCTCCAAGTAAGGTAGGCACAGGATTGCGGGTAAGAAATAATTTGATGGCATTGATATCTATGAATTGATCCGAGTTAGGAAATAGAACCAAACCATAAATTAGCAAGGCCACAATATTTTCAAATGCATGGAAACTCATAACTTTGAGGAATTCTCGGGCTTTCTTGATTAGGAACTTGGAAAGTAAACCCTTAACTCCGCTTCTTGTTTCCCAATTGGCTTCAATGTCTGAGCGCTTTAGATGTAGCGCTGATGCAATGTCTTCGAATTTAGGAACCTTTTCTAAACCGGTGAATGGAATTTGGTCAAGAATAGGTATCCCAAGTAGCTTAGAGAACTCTTCCAAGGTAGGAACTAACTGATAATCTGGGAATGTAAAGCAATGGTGTTTCGGATCAAAGAACTGGAATAGGACATGCATCATATCTTCTTCAAAACCGGAGATAACCAAGTCAAGTAGATAACCATGCCTTTTGATGAACTGGGCATGATCGGGAATTTCTGAAACCAATTCTTTGAGCTGATAAGGTATACCCATGAAGTTGATTCGGATAGTCTTTCTGGAAGCCATAATCCCTACAAAACAAAGCAAAGATAAATCCCTAGGTCCTTGAAATAGTTAGAAATGATATGCAATGCGATGATGTCATGATGTCATGTTTAACAAGCACAAACAATTCACACAATAGGCCTAGGTTTAAGGCTTGCATGAGGTATAGGTGTTTACCCTACCAAAAGTTTGAGTTGGTTCATCCTGTCCTATAATAGTAACTGGGTTCTAGGAATCTCATATCATTGATCTTTCTCATAGGCGTTTATTTCAATACGAATACCAAGTGGTCGACCGAAAATATCCCAAAAGTCTAATCTTAATGAGCGTAGCATCGAGTATCAACCAACCTTAGCTGGCACTCCACTACTAATGGCCAAGATGGGTCAATTAAGGTTCTAAAAGTTTAGTTATTGTTGATGACACCACACAGAAGCCAAATACTATCCTCAACTTGGAAATGAAGAGTATCAGGACATCCAAAGTGTCACACTAACGTAGCCATCATGTTGACCGTTTCGATATCGTCTAGCAGTCATGACGATTTATTGCTACTTACCTAAAAGGAAACACGGATCGGTGTAGGATCCCCAAGTATAATACCCAAACAACCTAAAAGATAAAGCAAGCAAATCAAGCGAAGCATTAAAGTGATCTAGAAATCCTAAAGGATTCTCTCTTTAGGTGTATCCCAATAGTCGCCGATCTTTGTCTGTGAAGTGACTTTGAGATTTTTGTATCGCAAATGTGGGATAGCAGAGTCGCCACCGACTTTTCTTTTATCCAATTAAGGAAGGTGAAAAGTACAGAAAAGACCTTCGTTAGATTCTGAGTAAGGGAGAAGGTTATGAAAAGGGAAGGTATTAGCACCCCTTTCCATCCGTAGTTATCTACGGGCTCTTAGTTGCTCTTAGATCATTTTCAAAAAGTGCTTTCTGTGTGTTTGAAAAAAAATGTTTCGAAAAGGCATTTCACTTTGACTTTGTAATGATTCATGTAGGAATGTATACAAAGTATTCGGAAATTGTGGGTCTATGATCTTTGTAGCGAAGAGACTATGATGATTTGTTTTGAAAGCAACGGTGCTAGAATACCTCTACGTTCGAGGGACTTGACCATTTGTATTCGTAAAGGCAACGAGAGAGAATTACCCTAAGGGGTGCATCTGTGAAAAGAGTGTATCAAATTCAGATATTTTATCTTGAAATTATGAGTGGTCTATGTCCAATTTTATCTTGCCATACACGCCTAATTACTAGCAGTTTATAGGGTGCAGAAAGTAAATTGCGGAAATGTAAAGTGCGGAAAGATAAAGTCCTACGCTATTACATGGCTTTGGGGCTGTTACATAATAAGAGTGCGGAAAATAAAAGTCCGAATTAAACTATTACATCCCATTGGTAGTTACATAATTGAAAAAAGAAAAGCAAGAAAAATCGTCTGAAACGTTACAACCTGTAAACAGATACATAATCGGAAAACAAGAGAAAATTACATAAGAGAAAAATGTTAGCAAAAAGAAATATTTTTGAATGAGGAAAAAGGTTTTATGTTAGTAATGACAATAATATGATAAGATAATTTTTTGGTAATTTTCGGAATCGATTTAGATATTTAAAAACAATTAAAAGTCAAATTAATGATTAATTAATAATTAAATAAAATATGCATGCAAAAATATTAATTTTAATGCTAAAAATTAAATAAGTATTTTTCTGATAATAATGCAAAAAAGAAATATTTTTGGTGATTTTTAGATGCATGATAAAAAATATTGAAGATAAATTAAAATGCATGAAAATATTAAAGAAAATAGAAAAATAGAAAAAATATGTTAGTTTTCTAAGTGACAAAAATATTTGGTCTTGCCCAGGTTCGAACCGGTGTCCCTTGCTTCACACACGTGCTGCCATGACCAACTGAGCTAGAGCGTCCACGTGTTTAAGAATTGAAACGAATACGTTTTAAGCGCAAACGCCTTCTGATTGCCCAAAACACAAGCAAAGAACATCGTCTTCTTCGTTTGAAAATTCAAACACTTAGCGTCGGTCTTGCTCGACGCTAAGGCCCTAATGACGGATTTTGTATCCAAATGCGGATAGCAAGTACACTTTTATTTTATCCAATTAGGAAGGTAAAAGTACAGAAAAAGACCTTCGTTTAGATTACGAGTTCGGAGAATGGTTATGAAAAGGAAGGTATTAGCACCCCCTTATCCACGGGCTCTTAGTTCTTCTATCACCTTTTAAAATTGCTTTCTGTGTGTTTGACAAAAAATGTTTTGAAAAATGCATTTCGCTTTGACTTTGTAATGACTCATGTAGGAGTGTATACAAAGTGTTCGGAAATGTTTCGTTTTGAAAAGAGTTTGAACTTTAAAAAAAAAGTGTGTGGTGTGAAAAGCATTTGGTTTAGACCAAGCAACTAAAAGACTTATTACCCACTCAGAATTGGTCGTTTTCGTACTTCTACGTTCCTTTAGAATAGCGCTAGCCATACCATTAGTTAGTAGGTAGCTCCATTCGTTGGATGTAAGCGGGACATTCGAAGGGACATCGGATGGTCATAGAAGGCAACTTGTAGGAAGTATCCTAGCACATTCGAAGGGACTATCATCATTTTCGTGGCGACAATCGAGGTCAAGATCATGTATTCGGAGGCGACATCGTGGGTCTTATGATCTTTGTATCGAAGGGACTATGATGATTTGTTTGGAAGGCAACGGTGCTAGGATACCTCTACGTTCGAGGGACATGACCATTGAATTCGTAAAGGCAACGAGAGAGAATTACCCTAAGGGGTGCATGTGTGAAAGAAGTGTGTTGATTTCAAGTATTTTATCTTGCAAATTAGTGGGCTATGTTCGTTATTATCTTGCCATGCACGCCTAGTTACTAGCAGTTTATAGGGTGCGGAAATTAAAATGCGGAATGTAAAGATGCGGAAAGGTAAATGTCCTACGCTATTACAAGGCTTTGGGGCAGATACATAATTTAAAAATGCGGAAAGTAAAGACCTAATTTTAAACTATTACATCCCATATACAATTACATTATTGAAAAAATAAACTGAAAACGGTAAAGAAACGTCCGAATTGGAAAAACCTGTGAAACGAACGAGAAATCGGAAAATATGATGAAATCGAAATAAGAAAAAATGTTAGAAAAAATGCAAATTTTTAATTGGAAAAAATATGACATGCTGGAAATAATGTAAACATGCTAAAATAAATTTTTGAGATTTTTTAGATGCAATTTAATAATTTAAAATGAATTTACAATGATTTAAATGCAAAATTGTAAATAAAAATAAATATGCATGCAAAAATATGTTTTTTAATTTATTAAATTAAATAAAGATTTTTAGAAAACAAATGCAAAAGGAATAAATATTTTGATGATTTTTAAATGGATAAATAAAATTATGAAAAGAAATTAAAATGCATGTAAAATATTAAATAAAATAGAAAAAGGAAAATAGTTTTGCAAACTTGTAAAAATAATGTGTCAAGGCTGGGATTCGAACTGAGGACCCCTAGGTAGCAAACACACAGCCTTGCCAACTGAACTGGAGTGCACAACTGTTTGGAAACCGGAGCGAGTGAAAGAAAGACAAGTGTCATCTCCTGGTCTCCTCGTCCGCGCGCGAAGCTTCATCGTCCCCGATTCAAATTTTCAAAGCTAGCGTCGGCTGTTATTCGGCGCTATGTCCCTGGCTAATTCAAAAAAACAAGCAAACATAATATAAATAAGTTCTAAGGCCATGGTTCGATTCAGGACATCATTCCGGATGCAATGGTATAGGTCTCATGGTCCAATTTTTCCTATTTTGGAAAACCCTAAAACGTGTTCAGAAACCCTAACAATGGTGTTATGCATTCCTGGCCATGGAAATTCGATTAAAGCACCCAGAAAGTTTGCAAATACATCACTGATCACAAAAACAAACACAAATCAAGTTAATAATGCATGAATGATGAAAATCGATTTTGAAAGAAACTTGACAAACCGAAATCGTGTTTGATGAATTCTTGATGGTTTTGAATGATGTAAGAGTTTGGATCGACTCAGAACAACCCAAGGAATGCAATGGAATCCTCAAAAGCAATTGAAAGTGGCTGGATCGATGGCTGCTGGTAGCTTGTAAGTCACGGATTTCTTGAATTAGGTTAGGGTTCTTAGAGCAATTTTTTCGTCCCCTTTCATGTGGTATGCATCAGGTATAAGTACTGGATGGATTTGGGATCATTATTGGCAAGAATCAATCACCATTCAATGAAAATCAAATTTGATTTTTGTATAAAAACAAATTTTCAAAATTTGATTAATTCTCAATCCAATCTTGCCATATTGATCAATTTTCGAAAATTGCTGGCATTTGTGAGTATCTTGAGTCTCAAGGAAAGAATAAAAATCAATCTTTCAATTAATTTTGATTTTATAATTTATTTTTAGATTTAATTTGTATTTAAATGAATAAATTCCAAATTAAATAGAAAAATAAATCAAAAATTCGTGGCATTGGGCTTGGATATTCCTAATTGTATGAGGAATAAGTTTGGATGGAGAAAAGACAAGCCCATTTGCAAAAAAATTGATTTTTTAGAAGTATCTCTCTTTGTGCATTCTTTCAAAATTGCCCAACTTGTGAATAGTGTATCTTGCTCAATTTTCCACATTTTTGAGTGTTCTTGGACTTTTTGGAAAGCTCTAAGAGTCCTCTAACCAAAATTTTTGGTCTCATCTCAATTGGAGTTTCCATGCTCAATATATCTTCAAAACAAAAAGTTGACTTTTTGTTGACTTTGAAAATGACCTGTAATGTTTTGAGCTATACCTCTCAAATGAAGCATTTTTTGGACATTCTTGTGAGACATGAAGTTGTAGAGAATTGAATTTCCTTCAAAACAAGAGGTGGTGGAAAAATTTCGAGAAAGTATGAGAAAGTTATGATCGATCAAAGTTCGATTGACTTTTCACCTAGAAACCCTAATTTAGAAAGTTTGACCTTTGAGCAAATCTTGAGTTTTCTTGATGAATCATGATCAACCCTTGATCAAATGATGAATGTAACTTCAAAATGAGGATGTTGACCAAAAATTATTAAGTTTGTTGTATGTTGACCACGTTGACTTTTTGTCCAATCTGCGATTTTCAACCATCGAGCAATTGTCGAGAAACTTGATGTGAAGCTTGAAACTTGACATGGAGAATCTTTGAAGCTTATGAGGAGGCATGAAGACCATTGGAGATGTTGGAAGTCCATCTTGATCTGAGAATTGCCAAACCCTAATTTGGGTTGATTGTCTAGGAGAGAGTTTGTATGATCAACTCTTGAGGAATCCTTGAGTAGGGATGTATGAAATCTCTTGAATAGATGGAGGGAAAATTTTGGGGTATGACAGCTGCCCCTGTTCAATCTTCTTGTACTAGAGGGTTAGATTGACACGCTTGTCTTTCGTGACCTGGAGGTGGAAGATGATTGAACACTCGAGTACACCTGAAAATTTGCACTCGCGGTTGGCTGATGATGTGGGAATGGGCTTACAGATGCCATTTGGAGAAGCTGGGGAATGAGTCGTACGTTAGACTTGATATCAGGAGGATTGCTGGAACGTGAGCCGTACGCTAGGCTCTGTGGGCGTTCCTGGAAAGGAGAGGAGATGGGCTCAAGATGCCATCCGGAGGGAGTCGTATGTTAGACTTCGTGTTCATCTTGAATGAAGTTATTGGTTTGCATTGATTTTTAACCATATATGCAGCATTCTGAAAGTGAAGAAATGTTGACAAGTAGTCGGAGATGGGCTTAAGATGCCATCCAAGGCAACTGAGTCGTACGCTAGACTTTATAGTTGCTGTTGATAATAAGAGATCAGAATAAATCTTCGTGCTGATTACTCTCAGGGAGGTTGTAGTTGGCAAAATGTGGATAGCTTCCCTGTTGTGCATCGGGTGTTGATCCATTGCCTGTTATCGGAGGATAACCGGTCTTCGGATAGTTTTCCGTCGGTTCGGGGCTTAATCTGGACGATCGTCGGAGGACAAACATGGGCGGTCTTCGGATAGTTTTCCGTCGATTCGGGCTTAATCCGCACCATCGGAGGACAACCATGGGCGGTCTTCGGATAGTTTTCCGTCGATTCGGGGCTTAATCACGGACTGTTTGCGTCGAGTAGTATTACTGTTTGGAAAAACAAGAGAAACTTTGATAGAATATTGGTTAGTTTTATGCGAAGTATGATGCATGACTGTGTATATGAATGACATATGCATGAATTATGACTCTATGAGAAATGTATGAATGATAGATGTTGCGGTATTTCAAAACATATCCATCTTGAAGAAGATGCGGATGTTCTGTTTGAGGATTCTTGACTTCTGCTTGGGGATTGGGTAGGTGAGAACCCTGCTTTTGAAAGAGAAGAAAGATATCCTGGATTCCTCCGATGCACTATCTGACCAGGTCTTGGGCCTAGCTATTGTTGAGGAAGGTAGAGATTTGAGAAGCTCGTTGTTGGGGATCTCATATATAGACCCTGCTGAGGAGATTTAGGAAGCGCTCTACTGGGGATTCTGAGTGTAGATCTCGTTGGAGAGCAATTGATAGTTGCCGGGAGACCGAGCTGGGAGAGTCAGGATCCCGTTGTGATCTTTGGCTGGGGGATAAGGGTGTAGTTTCCTCCGATGCACTATCTGACCAAGTCTCGAGTCTGGATACTGCTGCTGGGGAAGAGAGGAAGGGACCGAGGGATGTCCCTTGGGGGATAAATACCTTGACTGGAGATGAGGTGTTTACTGCTTGAAGATCGATGTAACATTGCTTGGTCAAGTGGAATTGCCGCTTGTGGATTCCCTTTTGCTCTGCTGGGGAAGGTGTGTTGGTGACTTTTGTCGTCATCCCAATTCCCGGAGTCCTGTAGTAAGTTCCAACTATGCTAGTACTCATATATTTCAACTATCTCATCTCCTTGTTGTCAGTAGAAAGTGAGTGAATTGATCTTCGCCATTTGAATCTTGAATGCTGATAGTAGTCTGGAAGCAGGTGATCTGGAAGAGACATAGTCGCTTGAATCCCTAACTTTTGCCTAGACCGCCCTTTCGGTTTTTCTCGGGATACCTTTTTGCCCAAGCCGCCTTTTCAGGTTTTCGACTTGCCGGGTGTACATGTTTTGTATATATCCTTTATTTTTGCCCGAACCTTTTGGTTCGCCAGGATGCCCTTATTTTTGCCTAGGCCAGTCGACCTAGCGGGTCTCTTTTATGCGTAGTATTTTTTGACTATGTCTGCGTTCACAGGGTGTGGGAAGTCTTCACCATCCATGGTGCTAAGTATCATATCTCCGCCGGAAAACACTGTCTTGACTACAAACGGACCCTCATAGGTGGGAGTCCATTTGCCCCTAGGATCACCTTGTGGAAGAATGATGCGCTTGACTACTAGGTCACCAACTTGATAGACTCGGTGCTTGACTTTCTTGTTAAATGCTCTGATCATTCGTTTCTGATAAATCTGTCCATGGCAGATGGACGCGAGTCGTTTCTCATCAATCAAGTTAATCTGGTCAAGGCGAGTCTGGACCCATCGTCTTAACTCGCCTCCGGAGGACTCTGGTTGAGGGTATCTGAACCTCGATGGGTAAGACGGCTTCCATTCCGTATACGAGAGAGAAGGGGGTTGCCCCTGTGGAGGTTCATGCTGTAGTGCGATAACCATGAAGAGCAAATGGTAACATCTCATGCCAATCTTTGTAAGTCACAATCATCTTCTGTATAATCTTCTTAATGTTTTTGTTGGCGGCTTCCACTGCGCCATTCATCTTAGGCCGATAAGGAGAAGAATTGTGATGCTTGATCTTGAACCGCGTGCAGAGTTCGGTGATCATCTTATTGTTGAGATTAGAGCCGTTATCTGTGATAATCCTTTCGGGAGTGCCATATCGACAGATAAGATTGTGCTTGATGAATCGAGCCACTACATTCTTGGTAATGAGATCGACGGTCGCTTCTACCCACTTGGTAAAGTAATCAATTGCCACAAGGATAAAACGATGTCCATTAGAAGCTGTGGGCTTGATTTCTCCAATCATGTCAATGCCCCACATTGCAAAAGGCCAAGGAGAAGTTAAAACATTCAGAGGTACCGGAGGTACGTGCACTTTGTCGGCATAAATCTGGCACTTGTGACAAGATCGAGCATAGCGGTGACAATCAGCTTCCATGGTGGACCAATAGTAGCCTGTTCTCAAAATCTTCTTAGCCATGGTGTGTCCACTGGAGTGGGTACCAAATGCGCCTTCATGTAACTCTTCCATGATACGTATTGCTGTTTTCTGGTCTACACATCGGAGTAAGCACAGATCGTGGTTGCGCTTGTATAAGATGTCGTTGTTGAGGAAAAATTTGGATGCAAATCTTCTCATGAACTTCTTATCGTTAACAGATGCCCCTGCGGGATATTCCTGAGTCTCAAGATACCTCTTCACGTCATAGTACCAAGGTCTCTCTTCTGCGTCAAGCTCATAACAATCTGGGTTCGTCGAACTTCTCAATGATGATCGGGGAGCCTCGTTGTCCCATCTAACCTTGAACATAGGCGACATAGTAGCCAATCGTGCAACCGATTCTCTTCTCGTGGAATATGATCAAAAGTAATCTCTTCGAAGTAGGGGATCAAACTCAGAACATGCTCTTGATACGGAATGAGATTCGGATGCTTCGTATCCCACTCGCGTTTTATCTGACTGATCACTAAAGCTGAGTCTCCATATACTTGTAAGAACTTGATTCTTAAGTCAATAGCAGCTTTAAGACCCATGATGCACGCTTTGTACTCGGCCATGTTGTTAGTGCAACTGAAACATAATCTGGCGGTGAAAGGCGATGCCGCTAGGATGTAATGATGGCGCCAATGCCATTGCCAAGTGCGTTTGAGGCTCCATCAAAGACCATAGTCCATCGGGATCCTTGTTCGGGTCCTTCGTCCGGCCGGTTCTTCACAATCAGTAACTAGTAAAACATCTTCATCTGGAATTCGAACTGCATAGGATAGTCATTTACTTGATGAGCCAAATGATCGGCTACTACACTTCCTTTGATTGCTTTACGAGAAGTGTCTTGGATGTCATATTCGGTCAAGATCATTTGCCATCTTGCTATTCTTCCGAGAGTGGTTTCTCAAATATGTATTTTATCGGATCCATCTTAGAAATCAACAAGGTAGTGTGAGTCAACATATCTTCTTAGTCGTGAGCAGCCCAAGCGTTGCAAGTTTTCTCATTGTGAGTATCTTGTTTCACAGTCGGTAAACTTTTTGCTAAGGTAGTATATTACGTGCTCTTTTCGACCAGACTCGTCATGTTGCCCCAACACACACCCCATTAAGTTCTCTAACACTGTTAAGTACATGATAAGAGGTCTTCCTTCGGCGGGCGGCATCAGGATGGGAGGATTTTGTAAGTACTCCTTGATTTTGTCAAAAGCGATCTGGCAATCGTCGTTCCATTTTACTACTTGATCTTTCTTAAGTAACTTGAAGATTGGCTCACAAGTAGCAGTTAGGTGTGCAATGAATCTGGCAATGTAGTTTAATCGGCCCAAGAAACCTCGACTTCCTTCTCGTGGGGGCGGCATCTCTTGAATGGCTCTAACCTGGCGGGTCAACTTTAATACCTTTACCACGACAAACCCTAGGAGTTTTCGGATCGACTCCAAAGTGCACTTATTAGGATTGAGTCTCAACACAGCTTCTTCAATCATCAAACAGTTTACGCAAATGATCAAGATGCTCTTCTTGATGCGTGATCGAGCTATCATGTCGTAACGTAGACCTCTATCTCGTGATGAATCATGTCATGAAATAATGTCACCATAACGCGATAAGTGGCACCAGCGTTCTTGATCCGAGCGGCATAACCTTGTAGCGAAAGTGCCCCATGTAACAAAAGTAGTCTTCTCCATGTCTTGAGGAGCCATTTTGATCGATTGTAACCAGAGAAACCATCCATGAAGGAGAAAACCTTATGCTGAGCGGTGTTGTCAACCAGAACGTCAATATGAGGAAGTGGGAAATCATCTTTCGGACTCGCTTTGTTCAGATCTCTGTAATCCACACACATTCGTACTTTGCCATCCTTCTTGGGTACGGGTACCACATTAGCAACCCACTTGGGATAAGAGGTGACACTAAGAAACGGCGTTGAGCCTTCATAACCCGGCTTTGATTTTCTCTGACATCTCAGGACGCATGCGACGAACTTTCTGTTTCACTAGGAGAAAATCTTCTTTTGTTGGCAATCGGTGTACCACGATATCAATGTCCAACCCTGGCATGTCTTCGTATGACCAAGCAAAAACCTCAACATAGTCTCGTAGCATCTGAACCAACCTTTCTTTAACATTGTTCTCAAGATCTGCTCCTATCTTGATCTCTTTTATGTCTTCGTCAGTACCCAAATTCACAACCTCAACTTGCTCTTCATGTGGCTGTATAACTCGCTCTTCTTGCTGTAGTAGTCTGGCAAGTTCTCCTGGCACTTCACAATCTTCCTCACTTTCATCTTCGGCTTGGTAGATCGGATTATCGAAGTCATATTTAGCACTAGCATAGCTGTTATTAACGAGATTCGGAGTGATTCTGCAGTGCATCACGTGGGTGTTGTAAGAAACACATAGCCTTTTGAAGGGGTGATAAAGTAAAAGAAAGAAAAACACAATTGAATGCAAAAGTCCAACGATTTATTGAATGAAAATACACAAACGACAGATAATAACCCTCGCAAACGAGCCATGATGCCCCGGGCAAGGCACTAGGCTTTCAAAGTTTATTGTTCAAAACATAAAGAAATACGAAAAGCAAAACAAAACAAGAGCAATTACTCCTGACTAAAGGAGATTGGTATGCGTCTTGGTCTTCCAATTCTTGAGCCCATGATCGGAGTTGGGAAGATCCACTTGCGATGTTGAAGTCGTTGTCGTCGTCTTCTATAGCATGGATTCCACTCGGCGATGCGGAAAGGAAGTTGGCCGGCACGTTCGCGGCGTATCATCTTCTGACCCTTGATAGTGAAGCCTAAACCAGTTTTGTCAGATTTGAAAGGAAGATCAGGGAGCTGACCCCAAATAGTACTCTTTCCTTCTTCAACAGCAGCTTGAGCGTCTTTTAGCGAGGCCATCCTAGGCAGAACTTTAGCATCTTCAGGAGTGACGGGAGAGTCAACAGGCACGACTCTGGGCGTTGTTTCAAAATCTTGACAGGGATTCTCAAAGAATTCACCCTCCACCTCGAGGTATCGGAATGACTGTAGATGACTGACCATATACTCCTCTTCACCAAATACTGTGACCACTTTCCCTTTCACCGGGTACTTCGGTTTCTGATGCAAGGTAGAGGTACGCCCCATGTATCCAAGGCGTCCAAGTAGGCAAAAGGCGGCGAATGTCCATGACAAAGAAAATAGAATCAAAAGTCTGGGAACCGACTTTGACAGGCAGAGTGAGCTCTCCGAGCACTGTCCGCTTAGAACCATCAAAAGCTCTCACGATAATGTCACTGGGTCTCAGAACCAACCCTTCGACATCAAGTCGATCAAAAGCAGTCTTCGGAAGGATATTCAGAGCAGAACCGGTATCCACCAAAACATGAGATAGTGTAGTGCCCTTGCATTCAACAGAGATGTGCAAGGCTTTGTTGTGTTTCTTTCCGGCAGGAGTCAAATCAGCATCAGAGAAGCCTAGGCCGTTGTTGGCAGCCAGGCTAGCAATACAAACTTCAAATTGATCAGTAGTAGTGTCTTGCGGTACGTGAGCATTCTTCAGAAACCTTACCAAGGCGTCAGCATGAGCCTCGGAGCACAAGAGCAGAGCAAGCATGGAGATCTTGGACGGAATCTATCCCAACTGTTCCACAACATTGTAGTCGCTCTTCTTGATAATCTTCAGAATTTCCTCCATTTCTTGTTTGGAGGTATCTTCAGTAACTTCCTTTGGTACTTCTGGTTGAGAAGGATGAGTCACTAGTTCTTTCCCTCTAGCTTGGGGAATGGGTTGAATAGGAATGCTGTGAGTCGCGGTGTCTTTTGGAGGAGAGATATCTGGAGAGAACACCCTTCCGGTTCGGGTCACCTTACTTGATCCGGTGATGTTGTCAATGTCAGGAATGGTAGCTTCAACTGTAAGATCTTCAATGGTCAGAGGGTCTTGCTTGACGCCATGATAGTAGACATCAGCTCCATAATTCCAAGGAATAGCTTTGTCAGAGGAATACGGAACTGGCCTTGGAGCAGTGATGATGAGAGGTGCCACTCTAGGCACAGGATCAGCAGAGGAAATCCTTATAGTGTTAACATCAGCATAGTCTTCTGGGAAATCGTCACCCCATCCGGTCGCCTTAACATCTTCAATAGGAATCTTGTAACTATCAGGGACAATGTACTTCACCATGTAATCATATTTTCCACTTGGCTGCCCCAAGGTATCCCACACAGATGATACAGTTTCATTCGCATTGTCAATCTTCAATTTAGACATTTCTTCACACGCTTCGCACGGGTTTGAAATAGTATCTCACGGTTATTCATCATGCCGAACACGTCTTCTCAACCAAGCACAACCATCAGTGCGACGGGTACCAACAACAATTCTCGGGCATCCGGATTGACACGGCTTGCAACAAATTCTTCTTAATCATCGAGGAATGGTCAAGTCATCTATGTTGAAAACATAAGTATCGTCACCAACATTGGAACCCTTGTCATGGTTAGGCATAGGCGATCACATTCGAGTCTCAGCAGGAGGGTCAAACTCAATGCTTAGCTTGATCATATCCGAATCTTGTTCTTCAGAGCCCAATAATCATCAGTGTTATGTCCAGGGCTATTGGAGTGGTAAGCACACTTAGCATTTGGATTGTACTTCGGAGATGAAGTGTTGACATTCTGAGGAGGATCCCTCAAGGTTATCAGCTATGCGTTCAACATGTGTTGTAAGGCTTGCGACAATGGCATGTTGATCTTCGTAAACTGTCTTCGTGGCGCTACGCGCGTTGTCTCGCTGAGGTTGTGCTAATGTAGGATTGGAGATCACAACTGCCCCCACAGATTGAGCACGGTCGGTCTTGGCTCGGCTTTTCTGACCATACACAGCATTAACTTCTTTCTTACCACCAAAAGATCTCTTCGCAGCATTGGAAGATGTCTCTATCTGAATCTTCCCACTCTTGATACCAGCTTCAATACGCTGCTTTGTCGATGTCGATTCGGTGAACCGGTGAAGAATTTCAATCAGATGATTGAAGAATGGGCCTGTTAGTGTCCCCATAAACATATCAACCAACTCCCTATTGGACAATGGTGGTTGAACTCTGCCTGCTAGATCTCTCCACTTCTGAGCATACTCCTTGAACTTCTCATCACGACCCATAGACATACTTTGTAGTTGCATGCGAGTGGGTGTCAATTCAGCATTGTACTCATATTGTCTGTAGAAAGCATCTGCTAAGTCACTCCAAGTACGGATACGGTCATTCTCTAGCTGATAATACCACTCAACCGAGTTAGGACAAGCTCTCTTGAAATAGTGCATCCACAACTTTCATCATCGGTGTGGGGATTGATCTTCTGGACATAGGACTTCAAATGCAGCTTAGGGCAAGACATGCCATCATACTTAGCAAAAGTAGGAACTTTGAACTTGGGAGGAATCACAACACCAGGGACAAGGCTTAGATCATCAAAATTCAGCCTTGACATCTTGAGTTTTCTGACATTGACGGTCTTCAAGTTGCTTGTACTTGTCATCCTCATCAGAGTATTGGCCATTATCATAGTCATTCTCAAGCTCAGGCTGACTGCCTTCACCATTGCCCTTGTTACTTTGTTCATCCTCCTTCTTGACACTTCCTTCTGAAAGCTCTATCCGACTGACTCTCTTAGGACCACCTTTGTAGCGTCTGCCCATGTTGAGGAGACCAACAACCTTCCTCTTTCTGTTGATGAGCTTCTTCAGATCTTCTTGGCCTTTGACCAAACTGGTAAACATCTGCTGAAACTGAGCATTCTGAGCTTGGAGATCTTTGACAGACTGTTCAAGAGCCATTTCTTCTAAAATAAATAGCGAGCAAATGAGAAAACCAATCTCCAATGTACCTGTGATGCAATGTTATGCTATGATATGCAATGTTTATGCGAATGCAATGCAATGTTTTCAAGGACCTTAGAGATTTAAATTTGTTAAACAAGCAAAAACAAACATTTATTAGTATTCTTTTTATTATTCTTTTGTTCCTTTTAAGTACAAGAGATAGTTCGAAACAATAAAAGAAAACATAAACATCCTAAAGCTCTAAGTCTCCCATGGGCGCTTCCTCTTGATGTTGAAGTAGGCGTTGATGCTTCGCTCCTCATGAAGTAGCTTTGTCAACTCTAGCACTTTCTTCTCGCTTGCATAGCACTGAGCTTCAAATGTATCCCTCTCTTCCTTAAGCTGAATCCAGGATCTCTTCAAGTCTTCAAAATCGTGGGCATGTCGGGATGGAGAGCAGATAGGTACGTCACCTATAGCAACAGGTTCCATAATTACTGGTAGAACAGGAGTGAATGGCATCATGACGTTTTTAGCTCGAGCTCGCACCCATTTGAGGTAAGGTTCCCAAGGAATGGGATTTTGGTGCCCCAAAGTCTTGGTATCAGTCTTCTTTACCATGCTCCAAGCGTGTATGAACCTTCGTCGGTAATTCTGGAGATCGTGGTTGTAGTCGAACACAACATCTTGGAGAAGCATATCATGTGGACCATCTTTTCGAGCAAAACCAAACCGTAGAGCTAAGGAAGGGTTGTAAGTAATACCTCCCTTATACCAAGTAGCGGTACATTAGGAATTCTCCACAACGCTCGATGAAGGTGAAGTCTTTTTGAGAGAAAAGATTCCAACGGATATCTGAATGAGAGAGTGACATCAATCTTTGAGACCATCTCAACCTTTGTTCATTCTTCAAAACTGATGGAGGAAGGTGCGAAATAAACCACCTGAAAAGTAACGGTATACAACACATGAGAGTTCCTTGTCTCTTGGTAGTACGAGTGTGGAGAGAATGTAGGATGTCTCCAAGTAAGGTAGGCACAGGATTGCGGGTAAGAAATAATTTGATGGCATTGATATCTATGAATTGATCCGAGTTAGGAAATAGAACCAAACCATAAATTAGCAAGGCCACAATATTTTCAAATGCATGGAAACTCATAACTTTGAGGAATTCTCGGGCTTTCTTGATTAGGAACTTGGAAAGTAAACCCTTAACTCCGCTTCTTGTTTCCCAATTGGCTTCAATGTCTGAGCGCTTAAGATGTAAGGCTGATGCAATGTCTTCATACTTAGGAACCTTCTCTAGACCGGTGAATGGCATTTGATCAAGAATAGGTATCCCAAGTAGCTTAGAGAACTCTTCCAAGGTAGGAACCAACTGATAATATGGGAATGTAAAGCAATGGTGTTTGGATCAAGAAGGAATAGGACATCAATCATATCTTCTTCAAAACCGAGATAACCAAGTCAAGAGATAACCATGTCTTTTGATGAACCGAGCATGGTCGGAATTTCAAAACCAATTCTTTGAGTGAGAAGGTATACCCATGAAGTTGATTCGGATAGTCTTTCTAGAAGCCATAATACCCTACAAAGCAGAGCAAAGATAAATCCTAGGTCCTTGAAATAGTTAGAAATGATATGCAATGCGGATGATGTCATGATGTCATGTTTAGCACACACAAACAATTCACACAATGAGCCTAGGTTTAAGGCTTGCATGAGGTATAGGTGATTACCCTACCAAAAGTTTGAGTTGGTTCATCCTCCTATAATAGTAACCGGTTCTAGGAATCTCATATCATAGATCTTTCTCGTGGCGCTTATTTCAATACGACGGCCAAGTGGTCGATCGAAAATGTCCCAAAAGTCGATCTCAATGAGCGTAGCATCGAGTATCAACCAACCTCGGTCTACACCAAAGCCGCCATCTCACTACCTTCTAATGGCTAAGATGGGTCAATTAAGGTTCTAAAAGTTTAGTTAGCGCTTGATGACACCACGAAGCCAAATACTATCTTCAACTTGGGAATGAAGAGTATCGGACAACCAAAGTGTCACGCTAACGTAGCCATCATGTTGACCGTTTAGTTATCGTCTAGCGGTCGCAATGATCTAATGCTACTTACCTAAAAGGAAACCCGGATCGGTGTAGGATCCCCAACAATATAATACCCAAGCAACCCTTAAAGATAAAGCATACAAGTCAAACAAAAGCAATAAAATGATCTAGAAATCCCTAAGGTAATTCTCTCTTTTAGGGTATCCCAGTAGTCGCCATTACATGTCGGTGAACCGACTTTGTAGGATTTTGTATCCAAATGTGCGGATAGCAAGAGTCGCCACCGACTTTTATTTTTATCCAATTAAGGGAAGGTAAAAGTACGAAAAAGACCTTCGTTTAGATTCGAGTTCGGAGAATGGTTATGAAAAAGGTATTAGCACCCTTTCCATCCGTAGTTATCTACGGGCTCTTAGTTGCTCTAGATCACCTTTTAAAATTGCTTTCTGTGTGTTTGACAAAAAATGTTTTGAAAAAGGCATTTCCCTTTGACTTTGTAATGACTCATGTAGGAGTGTATACAAAGTGTTCGGAAATGTTTCGTTTTGAAAAGAGTTTGAACTTTTAAAAAAAAGTGTGTGGTGTGAAAAGCATTTGGTTTAGAGCAAGCAACTAAAAGACTTATTACCCACTCAGAATTGGTCGTTTTCGTACTTCTACGTTCCTTTAGAATAGTGCTAGCCATACCATTAGTTAGTAGGTAGCTCCATTCGTTGGATGTAAGCGGGACATTCGAAGGGACATCGGATGGTCATAGAAGGCAACTTGTAGGAAGTATCCTAGCACATTCGAAGGGACTATCATCATTTTTCGTAGGCGACAATCGAGGGTCAAGATCATGTATTCGGAGGCGACATCGTGGGTCTTATGATCTTTGTATCGAAGGGACTATGATGATTTGTTTGGAAGGCAACGGTGCTAGGATACCTCTACGTTCGAGGGACATGACCATTGAATTCGTAAAGGCAACGAGAGAGAATTACCCTAAGGGGTGCGTGTGTGAAAGAAGTGTGTTGATTTCAAGTATTTTATCTTGCAAATTAGTGGGCTATGTTCGTTATTATCTTGCCATGCACGCCTAGTTACTAGCAGTTTATAGGGTGCGGAAATTAAAATGCGGAATGTAAAGATGCGGAAAGGTAAATGTCCTACGCTATTACAAGGCTTTGGGGCAGATACATAATTTAAAAATGCGGAAAGTAAAGACCTAATTTTAAACTATTACATCCCATATACAGTTACATTATTGAAAAAATAAACTGAAAACGTTAAAGAAACGTCCGAATTGGAAAAACCTGTGAAACGAACGAGAAATCGGAAAATATGATGAAATCGAAATAAGAAAAAATGTTAGAAAAAATGCAAATTTTTAATTGGAAAAAATATGACATGCTGGAAATAATGTAAACATGCTAAAATAAATTTTTGAGATTTTTTAGATGCAATTTAATAATTTAAAATGAATTTACAATGATTTAAATGCAAAATTGTAAATAAAAATAAATATGCATGCAAAAATATGTTTATTAATTTATTAAATTAAATAGAGATTTTTAGAAAACAAATGCAAAAGGAAAAAATATTTTGATGATTTTTAAATGGATAAATAAAATTATGAAAAGAAATTAAAATGCATGTAAAATATTAAATAAAATAGAAAAAGGAAAATAGTTTTGCAAACTTGTAAAAATAATGTGTCAAGGCTGGGATTCGAACTGAGGACCCCTGGGTAGCAAACACACAGCCTTGCCAACTGAACTGGAGTGCACAACTGTTTGGAAACCGGAGCGAGTGAAAGAAAGACAAGTGTCATCTCCTGGTCTCCTCGTCCGCGCGCGAAGCTTCATCGTCCCCGATTCAAATTTTCAAAGCTAGCGTCGGCTGTTATTCGGCGCTATGTCCCTGGCTAATTCAAAAAAACAAGCAAACATAATATAAATAAGTTCTAAGGCCATGGTTCGATTCAGGACATCATTCCGGATGCAATGGTATAGGTCTCATGGTCCAATTTTTCCTATTTTGGAAAACCCTAAAACGTGTTCAGAAACCCTAACAATGGTGTTATGCATTCCTGGCCATGGAAATTCGATTAAAGCACCCAGAAAGTTTGCAAATACATCACTGATCACAAAAACAAACACAAATCAAGTTAATAATGCATGAATGATGAAAATCGATTTTGAAAGAAACTTGACAAACCGAAATCGTGTTTGATGAATTCTTGATGGTTTTGAATGATGTAAGAGTTTGGATCGACTCAGAACAACCCAAGGAATGCAATGGAATCCTCAAAAGCAATTGAAAGTGGCTGGATCGATGGCTGCTGGTAGCTTGTAAGTCACGGATTTCTTGAATTAGGTTAGGGTTCTTAGAGCAATTTTTTCGTCCCCTTTCATGTGGTATGCATCAGGTATAAGTACTGGATGGATTTGGGATCATTATTGGCAAGAATCAATCACCATTCAATGAAAATCAAATTTGATTTTTGTATAAAAACAAATTTTCAAAATTTGATTAATTCTCAATCCAATCTTGCCATATTGATCAATTTTCGAAAATTGCTGGCATTTGTGAGTATCTTGAGTCTCAAGGAAAGAATAAAAATCAATCTTTCAATTAATTTTGATTTTATAATTTATTTTTAGATTTAATTTGTATTTAAATGAATAAATTCCAAATTAAATAGAAAAATAAATCAAAAATTCGTGGCATTGGGCTTGGATATTTCTAATTGTATGAGGAATAAGTTTGGATGGAGAAAAGACAAGCCCATTTGCAAAAAAATTGATTTTTAGAAGTATCTCTCTTTGTGCATTCTTTCAAAATTGCCCAACTTGTGAATAGTGTATCTTGCTCAATTTTCCACATTTTTGAGTGTTCTTGGACTTTTTGGAAAGCTCTAAGAGTCCTCTAACCAACCTTTTTGGTCTCATCTCAATTGGAGTTTCCATGCTCAATATATCTTCAAAACAAAAAGTTGACTTTTTGTTGACTTTGAAAATGACCTGTAATGTTTTGAGCTATACCTCTCAAATGAAGCATTTTTTGGACATTCTTGTGAGACATGAAGTTGTATAGAATTGAATTTCCTTCAAAACAAGAGGTGGTGGAAAAATTTCTGAGAAAGTATGAGAAAGTTATGATCAGTTAAAGTTCAGTTGACTTTTCACCTAGAAACCCTAATTTAGAAAGTTTGACCTTTGAGCAAATCTTGAGTTTTCTTGATGAATCATGATCAACCCTTGATCAAATGATGAATTGAACTTCAAAATGAGGATGTTGACCAAAAATTATGAAGTTTGACTGTATGTTGACCACAGTTGACTTTTTGTCCAATACAACTGATTTTCAACCATCTAAGCAATTGTCTGAGGAAACTTGATCTGTGAAGCTTGAAACTTGACATGGAGAATCTTTGAAGCTTATGAGGAGGCATGAAGACCATTGGAGATGTTGGAAGTCCATCTTGATCTGAGAATTGCCAAACCCTAATTTGGGTTGATTGTCTAGGAGAGAGTTTGTATGATCAACTCTTGAGGAATCCTTGAGTAGGGATGTATGAAATCTCTTGAATAGATGGAGGGCAAATTTTGGGGTATGACACCCCTGCAAAAATCAAAAATCCAATACAAGCAATATAAATGCAATTCAAAGCCATGGTTCGATTCGTTTTTGTTCACTGATCATCCTGGTAGCCTTGGTTTAGTCCAATTTTACGTATTTAGAGAAACCCTAAAACGCAGCAAGAAACCCTAACTATGGTGAATCACGTTTCTGGTCACGAAAATGCAATTGAGTTATCCAGAAAGCTTGCAAACTTTGTTCCAAACACAAAACAAACGTCAAAACATGTTAAAGATGCATGAATAACAGAAATCGAATTTGGAAAAAGTATGAACAAACCAAAACTGGATTTCGTGATTCTTGATGTTTTTGAGAGTTGTAAAGGTCTAGAATGCTTCAGGAGGCTTCAAGGAATGCAATGGAGTGCTTGGAATCAACTGAAACGATCTAAAACCAAGGCTGCAGGTTGCTTGAAAGGCACGGATTTTTGGCTTTAGGTTAGGGTTCTTTTGAGCAATTTTTCTGTTCTTTCTCATGTTGTATGCATTGTATATTTATAATGGATGGATTTTGGGCTGAATTCAAGAGCAAATATTGATCAATCAATGTAAAAAATATTTGATTTTGTATGAAATCAAATCTTCCTTTTTTGATCCAATATTCATCAATTTCTTGCCAAATCAATGTAAATTTCGAAATTTGCCAGCTTTGATGAGTTGCTTGGACCTCAAGAATGAGAGAAAAAATCACTTTGCATTTAATTTTTATTTTATACCTTATTTTTTAATTTAATTTGTTTTTAAATGAATAAAATCCAAATTAAATAGAAAAATAAAGACAAAATTCGTGGCATTGGGCTTGAAGGTTCCAAATAAGATAAGGAACAAGTTTAAACCAAGAAAAACTAGGCCCATTTGCAAAATTTTGGATTTTGACAAGTATTTCTCTTTGTGCACCTCTTCAAAAAAGCCCAACTTGTGCAAGGTGTATTTTGCTCAATTTTCCATATTTTTGAGTGTTCTTGGAATTTTTAGAAAGCTCTAGGTGTCCTCTAAACAACCTCTTTGGTTTAATCTCAATTGGAGTTTCCATGCTCAATAAAACTTCATTACAAAAAGTTGACTTTTTGTTGACTTTGAAAAGTACCTGTAATATTTTGATCCATACCTTCCAAATGAAGCATTTTTTGAACATTCTTGTGAGACATGAAGTTGTAGAGAATTGAATTTCCTTCAAAATGATAGGTGGTGGAAAAATTTTGAGAAAGTATGAAGAAGTTATGCTCAGTCAAAGTTCAGTTGACTTTTCATTGGAAAACCCTAATTTGGAAAGTTTGACTTTTGAGCAAATCTTGAGTTTTCTTGATGAATCATGATCAACCCTTGATAAAATGATGAATGTGACTTCAAAATGAGGATGTTGACCAAAAATCAGGAAGTTTGACTATATGTTGACCACAGTTGACTTTTTGTCCAATACAACTGATTTTCAACCATCTGAGCAATTGTTTGAGGAAACTTGACTTGTGAGGCTTGAAACTTGACATGGAGAATATTTAAAGTATATGAGGAGGCATGATGACCATTGGAGATGTTGGAAGTCCATCTTGATCTGAGAATTGCCAAACCCTAGTTTGGGTTAATTGTCTAGGAGAGGGTTTGTCTGATAAACCCTTGAGGAATCCTTGAGTATAGATGTATGAAATGTTTTGAGAAGTTGGAGGGCAAATTTTGGGGTATGACAGCGATTCAAGTACATAGAGAAACTTTTTCACTCTTTGTTTCTGTTCGCTTGGAATGATAGAGTTTTGGCAAGTGATTTGAGTATACAAGTGAACACACCGAAAATCACGCCGAATCTACTTATTTATAGTATTTACAACGTTACTGCCTAGATGAAATCTACGGACAATATTTGAATCTTGAGGTAACTGCTCCACAAGATGTCGCCACCTATTTGGCGCTCAATCAGCCCACGAACCACTAGTAACTGCCCGTGACTTTGAATTTTGAATCTTCCCGCTTCTGGCTTCTGAAAGTAAACCGCTTCTGGCTTGCTTCGACACATTTCCTTTGGCACAATTAAAACAATGAAATTCTTCTAAGTCCATAATCTTCTTTGGTCAACAAAACCAACTTCGAGCATTTTCTTGTTCTTCATACTCTGGTCGACTAGACCAATTTCTACAGATATTAACCTTGGTTTTCTTTACATCCTTATGGTCGACGCAACTCAACTTCGACATTTTGGCTTAATATTCCCCTTGGTCATTAAATTCTCTAGTTTGATAAAGCCAAATTCTTAAACACCTTGGCTTCAATCTCCAACAAACCCTTATCTTGGGAGATTTCCTTTAACTTATGAGAATACCTTCATTTATTACATGTGCTTGAATACCTTAAAATTTTCCTAGGTAACAAAATGCCCCCCAGAGATGCCATTTTTGAATTTCGACTCATATGAGATAATGGCATCTTTGAAGTGTCGGTTTTACCACTCGACCAAATTGTTCCCACTCCTAAAAAATGGACGATACTATTCCACTTTTCTCGTGACGTCATGTAATCATGGAACATATCACGCCTTTTCAATTTCGATACGTGTGGCATTTAATTTTCGCCATCATTGCACTTTTAGTGGGAAACGTGGCCCACCACTCCTACTTCAATCTTGCGGCACGTGTCCATCAACGTGACCCGATTTGGACTTAGGAAATCACACAGATTTTCCCCATTATTTCTTCCTTCCCTTCATAGTCTATAAATACCCTCATTCTTCATTTTTTTTCTTCTTCCTCTCGCTTTCCTTCAAACCCTTGTTTTAGAAAAAAAACCAGAACTCACAAACTCCACTGTTGTTTACCATCTTCAAACTTATTTAAGCTTTCTACAATGGTGAACTCTAGCAACCCAGCTTCTTCTTCAACAATGGACTTGCATCTACACCTTATCGACGACAAAGCTTACGTGCTGGAACCTCCATTCGTTGAAGAGAAAGCCAAAATCTGGCAATCTCAGGTGCTCATTACCTTCTCTCTTGAAGAAAAATCCCTAGCTTTCCTAGGTCCTCTACCTGTGACACCCCAATAATTTGATTATTAAATAATTAGAATTTTTAATTATTAATTTAATTAGAATTTAATTATTGGTATTTTTGGATTATTAGAATTATTTAATTAAAATAAAAGTGGAATTGTTGGTGGTGTGAAGTGTAAAGTGGGGGTGTGAGGAGTAAAAGCTCTACTCACACTATTTGTTTTATTTTATTATTTTAGAGTAATAAGAATAAAAAGGAAAAAGGGGAAATGAGAAGTATTGAAGGTTTTTATTCCACGTACAATTGAGAAGATGAGAAAGAAGGAGGAAAAGTCAAAGCGTCAGAGTCTGAAGAATTATCACGAGGTAAGGGGTGATTTCTCGCAATTATTATGCCTTATAGGTTTTGGAAATCGATAGAATAGTTTAAATATGTTAGAACCCCAAATTAGGATTTTCTAGCTTTGTAGGATTATCCTTAATATTGTCGAATTATATGAATTTGAACCATTCGTATGTTATGGGGTTATTGGGAATGATAGGATTGTGCTATCTGACATTGTGTTGGTGTATAATGGATGAATTTGATGTTATCTGGTGTTACAATTCGTAATTGGAATGAAGAGAAAGTATTGGAAAAACAGGATGCCGTCAATTGCAGTTTTTGGCCACTGCAAGTCGCAAGAACCGGTTCCCATGTGGGAGGAACCGGGTTCCTGGTACAAAATCCAGAGAGGGATTGCTTCTGAGTCAGTAGGAACCGGTTACTCCTGGGGAGAAACCGGGTTCCAAGTGGAAAATTTACAAAGGAAATGAATATTTTTCGTGGGAACCGGTTTCCAGTTTGGAGGAACCGAGTTCCCCATAGTAAAACCAGAGGCGTGTTTTCCAGAATAGTGGGGAACCGATTACCCCTGTAGCTTTTTTTCAAAAAATGTTTCAAACTTTAAAAACTTGTATTTTCCAAACCGTGAGTCCTTTTTAAACACCGTTTTGGACGTTATTCTCTAAATTAAAAATACTATTTTGTGAAAGAAAGAAAACAATGATTAATGGAATTTTATTTTAAAAGAGTCGATTTTCCGATTTGTGAACTATGGCGGTTATAGGAATGGTGTGTGGACTGGTTTAGAGTTGTTCTGACAGGTTGAACGAGGATTGATGCTTATGTGCTGTTTTTCCCTATTGTTCATTCATGATTGTATTGGTATCATGTGATGATTGATGATGTTGTTTATTCATGGAATATTGTTGTTGATATCATGTTCCGTTGTTGAATGTTGCATGATGTATGATGTGCATGCATATGCATTCTGGTGGAGTTAATTCCCACTGTGAGGAATTTGACTCGAATAGCCAATACCCGTACCCAGTTGATTAGTGGTGGTGAGGCTGGATTCGTGTCCCAATGGTGTATGGGTGAATTGAGGATTAACACTGTTTCCGAGGTGGAATGGAACAATGTGTGCATTTAGTTCACTGTCAGTACCACATGCATAGAGTCTTGCATTGCATATGGATCATAACATGATAGGATGGTTTCTAGTGTTATAATCTTGTTGTTGTTATCATTGTGCATAATGTACTGTATGACTTGTATTGTACATTGAATCTGATTATGCTAATCAGGGTGAAATGATATACTTTGATTGTTTTATTGTTTTTTTGAAACGTATAATTCATTTTAAATTTCGATAAAATCTCACCCTTACTTTGATGATTTCAGATTGAAGTCTTAGACGCTTAGGAGATGGTGAGGATGGCTTTTGAGCTATGTATTTAATTTATCCGCGTGTCAGTGTCATGCTCTAGTAGTTGTAACACTGGGGACGTTGGTTGCGAGTTATATTTTAGAAAACTGTGGTTTCTTTTGATTAATTTTGGGAATAATTACTGATTAAATTATATTTCGGTTTTGATGGTATTTCCGCTGTGTAGAACATGTCTGCTGAGATTTAATTATTTTAATGGAGTTCTTCAGTGACGCATGACAATTGTATGAGACTTTCTATTTAATTGAATTGTAATGCCCTTGTTTTACATGTTATCTCTGATTTAATTATAATATTCATGGGGTAATTTAGAAGGGTGTTACAATAGTGGTATCAGAGCATAGTCGGTCGTTGTGACCAGTGTCTTAGTGTCGTTATCCCTTTTGTATGCGACTAGTGCAAGGTAACACTGTCAATACTTGTGTTCTAATGAGGTTGTTTTGTAATGTTACAGAACAATGGCCGGAAGAGGTAACGGAAGAGACGATGCAGCTATTGCTGAGGCTTTGGGAATGCTAGCCGGTGTGCTTGGAGGGTATCAGTTGGGAGCTGGTATCGGTTCTGACAGACAATTGGGGAATTTTCAGAGGAACAATCCTCCATTGTTCAAAGGCACGCATGATCCCGAAGGTGCTCAAAGGTGGTTGAATGAGAGTGAGAGAATTTTCTGAGTGATTGATTGTGTTGAAGAGTTGAAGGTGAGGTATGGTACCCATATGCTGGCAGAGGAAGTTGGTGACTAGTGGGTTGCTACCAGGACCGAGATGGAGCAAGATGGGGTTGCGCTGAATTGGGCTGTGTTCAGGAGAGCTTTTCTGAGGAGGTATTTTCCTGAAGACATTCGGGGAAAGAAAGAGATCGAGTTTCTGGAGCTCAAGCAGGGCAATAAGATTGTAAGTGAATATGCTTCCAAATTCATCGAGTTGGCTAAGTACTATGCTCACTACAACAATGATGAAGATGGAGAATTTTATGAATGTATCAAGTTTGAGAATGGACTCCGTGACGAGATTAAGCAAGGTATCAGGTATCAGCGTATTCGCAGGTTTTCTGATTTGGTGGATTGCAGTAGGATTCTGGAAGAGGATCTTGCTAGTACTCGAACGAATTCTCGTGGGTATGCTGATCGAAATGGAAAGAAACAGATGGATTATGGCAAACCTTATGACAAGAATAATCAGAAATCCGGTGGTTGGAAGAGGCCTAGTGGGGGAGATTCTAATGCTCCTATTAGGTGTTATACGTGTGGTGAAATGGGACATCAAGCTTAAGAATGCAAGAATGCAAGAATGCCGCGAAGAAGTGTTACAATTATGGGAAACCTGGACATGTAGCGAATGATTGCAGAGCAAGGAAGGTAGTTTGTTACAACTGTGGTGAGGAGGGTCATACTCGTCCATAATGTACTAAACCCAAGAAGGAGCAGTCGGGTGGTAAAGTGTTCGCTTTGTATGGATCAAAGACTAAGCCAGATGATCGGTTGATTAAAGGTACATGTTTTATTAATGGCATACCTTTGATTGCGATTATTGATACTGGAGCGACTTATTCTTTTATTGCTTTAGATTGTGCTAAAAGATTGAAATTGGATATCTCTAATATGGATGAAAGTATGGTTATTGACACTCCTGCGTCGGGTTCAGTGACTACTTCATTTGTTTATAGGAATTGTCCTATTGTGATTTTTGGTAGAGGTTTCAGTATGGATTTAGTGTGTCTACCGTTAGAACAACTTGATATCATCCTTGGAATGAACTGGTTGGAATTCAACCAGGTTAATATCAACTGTTTTGAGAAGACGATTAGTTTTCCTGAAGTTGTTAGTGTTGAAGATGTGACTATGTCGGTTAAGTAGATGAATTTAGCCGTTAATGATGGTGTTGTGGTTTTTATGTTGTATTCTTCGACGGAAGTGAAAGGAAAAGCTAAGAGTAATGAATTACCAGTGGTGAATGAATTTCCAGAAGTTTTTCTGGAAGATGTTAGTGAATTGCCACCTGAGAGAGAAGTGGAATTTGCTATAGATTTGATTCCTGGAACTAGTCCGGTGTCGATGGCGCCTTATCGCATGTCGGCATCCGAATTATCATAATTGAAGAAGCAGTTAGAAGAGTTACTTGAGAAGAAGTTCATTCATCCGAGCGTTTCTCCGTGGGGTTCTCCCGTGTTGTTGGTTAAGAAGAAAGAGGGTTCGATGAGACTGTGTGTTGATTACAGGCAGTTGAACAAAGTTACAATCAAGAATCGGTATCCATTGTCGAGGATTGATAATTTGATGGAGCAACTGGTTGGGGCTTGTGTGTTTAGTAAGATTGATTTGAGGTCTGGATATCATCAGATCCGTGTGAAGACGAAAGATATTCAGAAAACTTCATTTAGAACGAGGTATGGACATTATGAGTATTCTGTTATGCCGTTTGGAGTTACTAATGCACCTGGTGTTTTCATGGAGTATATGAACATGATATTTCATCCGTATCTTGATAAGTTTGTGGTAGTCTTTATTGATGACATTCTGATCTATTCGAAGAGTGATGAAGAGCATGCAGAACATCTTAGGATTGTGTTGGAATTGTTGAAAGAAAAGAAGCTTTATGCGAAGTTGTCCAAGTGTGAATTTTGGTTGAGTGAAGTAAGCTTTCTTGGCCATGTGATTTCAAAAAATGGCATTGTTTTTGTACCTACGAAGGTAGAAGCGGTATCTTAGTGGGAAGCGCCAAAGAATGCTTCCGAAATTCGTAGTTTTCTTGGTCTTGCAGGTTACTACAGAAAGTTCATTGAAGGATTTTCGAAGTTAGCTTTGTCGTTAACTAAATTGACAAGAAAAGGGCAAATGTTTGCTTGGGATTCTGAGTGTGAGAAAGGTTTCCAAGAGCTGAAGAAGAGATTGACTAGTGCTCCGATTTTGATTTTGCCGAATTCGGCGGAATCTTTTGTTGTGTACTCTGATGCTTCATTGATGGGTTTAGGTGGTGTTTTGATGCAGGATAAGCAGGTAGTGGCTTATGCTTCGAGACAATTAAAGTTTCATGAAAGGAATTATCCGACTCATGATTTGTAGTTGGAAGTTGTAGTGTTTGTTTTGAAATTATGGAGGCATTATTTGTATGGAGCTCGATTCGAGGTATTCAGCGATCATAAGAGTCTGAAGTATCTCTTCGATCAAAAAGAGCTAAACATGAGGCAGAGAAGGTGGTTGGAATTTCTAAAAGATTATGATTTTGGTTTGAATTACCATCCTGGCAAGGCAAACGTGGTTGTAGATGCATTGAGTAGGAAGTCGTTGCATATGTCTATGTTGATGGTGCGTGAATTGGATTTAGTTGAGAAATTCAGAGACTTGAGTTTGGTATGTGAGACTACCTCTGATAGTGTTAAATTGAGTATGTTGAAGTTGAATAGTGGTATTCTAGATGAGATTCGAACTGGACAAATATCTGATGTTGGTTTAGTTGATAAATTGACATTAATCAACCAAGGTCAAGGAGGTGAATTCCGAATTGACGAGAATGGTGTTATGAGATTTGGTGATAGAGTTTGTGTTCCAGATATTGCAGCTATTAGGAAGAGTATCTTGGAAGAAGGGCATCATAGTGGATTGAGTATCATCCCGGTGCTAATAAGATGTATCATGACTTGAAAAAGTTGTTTTGGTGGCCTGGAATGAAGAAGGAGATTGCTGAATTCGTTTATGCTTGTCTGATTTGTCAGAAGTCGAAGATTGAACATCAGAAACCGTCAGGGTTGATGGAACCGTTGTTTGTTCTGGATTGGAAATGGGATGACATTTCTATGGATTTTGTGTCTGGTCTGCCGAGGAAAACAAAGAACTGTGACTCTATCTGGGTTATTGTTGATCGGTTGATGAATTCTGCTTATTTTATTCCGATAAGAATGGATTATCCGATGGAGAAGTTGGCTCAGTTGTATGTCGAGAAGATCGTGAGTTTGCACGGTATTCCTTCTAGTATTGTGTCGGATAGAGATCCGAGGTTTACGTTAAAGTTCTGGACAGGGTTGCAAGAAGCTTTGGGTACTAAGTTGCGATTAAGTTCCGCTTATCATCCGCAGACAGATGGTCAGACGGAGAGAACGATTCATTCGTTAGAGGATTTGTTGCGAGCTTGTGTGTTGGAAAAAGGTGGAGCTTGGGATAGTTACTTACCATTGATTGAGTTTACCAACAACAATAGTTTTCATTCGAGTATTGGTATGGCTCCATTTGAGGCATTGTATAGTAGGAGGTGTAGGACACCATTGTGTTGGTACGAATCTGGAGAAAGTGTTGTGATTGGACCGGAAATTGTCCAACAAACTTCAGAAAAGATTAAGATAATTTAGGAGAAGATGAGAGCTTCTCAGAGTCGTCAGAAAAGTTATCATGATAAGAGGAGGAAGGATCTCGAGTTTAGTAAAGGAGATCATGTGTTTATGCGAGTTACTCCTATGATTGGTATTTGTCGAGCGTTAAAGTCAAAGAAGTTAACTCCGCGTTTTATTGGTCCGTTCCAAATTATGAAGAAGGTTGGAAAGGTTTCTTATCAGATTGCTTTACCACCGTCGCTTGCCAATTTGCATGATGTATTCCATGTATCTCAGTTGAGGAAGTACATTGTTGATCCATCTCATGAGATTCAGGTAGATGATATATAAGTGCGAGATAATATGACTGTTAAAACATTGCCTATGAGGATTGAGGATCGGAAGTTGAAGCAGTTGTGGGGTAAAGAGATATCTTTGGTGAAAGTATCTTGGGGAGGATCAGCAGGTGGTAATGTTTCCTGGGAGTTGGAAAGCCAGATGAAGGGCTCTTACCCATAACTTTTTGTCTAAGGTATATTTTCGAGGACGAAAACTCTTTTAGTGAGGGAGAGTTGTAACACCCCAATATTTTTAATTATTAAATAATTTGAATTTGAATTATTTATTTAGTTAAAATTAGAATTTTTGGTATTTTTGGAATTATTGGAAAATAAAAGGAGTAAAGGATTGAGCTTGTATTGTGATTAGTAGAGGAAGGAGGTGTAAGGTAGTTAAAGTCTCTAACTAATTTTATTTTATTATTATTATTAATAAGATAAGGAATAAGAAGGAAAAGAGTTAGAAAAGCCAAAGTGAGAAGAGAAAGAGCGTATGTGAAAAGAGAAGAGGCAAAGAGGAAGAGGAACACCCAAAACTTGAAGAATTCAAGAATTTTGCTAAGGTATGGGATGAATTTTCTCTGATTATTATGCCTTATGGATTTTGGGAACGATAGGAGTGATTGAGTAATTTAGGAATCCAAATTTAGGATTTTTAGGTTTATGAATTTAAATCCCAATTTCATGAATTTTGATGTTTTGATTTAACTTGATGTTATAGGGTTGTTATGTGATTTTGATTCATGTTGTTTTTGCATTACTATGTTGTTTGATGAAATATTTTGGAGTTAATTGTGGTTTGGTTCGTGTTGGAATGAATGGGGTGTATTGGAAACCATGAATGTGGTCAAAATTAAGTTTTTTTGCTACAGACGTCGCAAGAACCGATTACCCTGTGGGGGAAACCGGGTTCCACGTATAATTTCCAGCAAAGTGATTTTTATGAGTCTTGGGAACCGATTACCCTGTGGGGGAAACCGGGTTCCTGGTACATTTTCCAGAAAGTTGATTTTTATAAAATGTGGGAACCGGTTATTCGCTGGGAGGAACCAGGTTCCCCATACATTTTCCAAAACGTGTTTTCACTATGATAGTGGGAACCGGTTACTCCCCTGGAGGAACCGGTTACCACTGTTACTTTTTGAAAAATATTAAACTTTAAAAATTCATAACTTTTGAACCGTAAGTTCTTTTTAATCGTCGTTTTGGACATTATTCCTTGAATTAAATATTCTATTTTATGAAATAAAGAGAATAATGGTAACTTGGTTTTATTTTGGAAAGTGTTGGTTTTCCGACTTTGTGGTTATTCGTACCTTGCATACTTGGTGGGTACGCAATGGTGTGTGGTTTTGGTTGATGATGTTGTATGCCTGATGGTGTTCATGTTTATGATGTTTGATGATGTTCATGATAAATGATGGTTATCATATTTTGGTGATGATGTTGCAGTAATTGTTTGTGCATGTTTATGTTGTTTGATGATGTTCATGATAAATGATCGTTATCATGTTTTGGATTGATTATGTTCATGATAAATGATGGTTATCATGTTTTGGTGATGATGTTGCAGTAATTGCTTGTGCATGTTTATGTTGTTTGATGATGTTCATGATAAATGATGGTTATCATGTTTTGGATTGATGATGGTTTATGATGTATGATGCTATCATAACCTGTGTTGAATGTTGCATGCTTTTATGATGTGGATGCATATACATTCTGGTGGAAGCTGATTCCCATTGTGTGGAATTAGTGAGTATTGCCAATAATCGTTTCCGGATGATTATGGGTGGTGAGGTTGGATTCATGTCCGGGTGATTATGGACGAATCGATGTAACTGTAGCCGGGTGATTATGGATCAGTGTGTGACTTAGTTCGCTTTTGGTACCACATGCATAGAGTCTTGCATTGCATTTGTATGGATTATAACATGTTAGGATGAATTCCAGTGTTATAATTTGGTTGTTGTGTGTGATGTATGTTTATGACTTGTGTTGTTGAATGAATGAATAGATCTGATTATGCTGAATAGGGTGGAATAATAGCTTATGAAATTCTCTTGTTTTATGAATTTATAATGCATTTTACCCTTACTTTGGTGATTTTAGATTGAAGCTTTAGCGGCTTAGGAGTTGGTGAGGATGGCTCGTACAGCTATGCATTTTATTTTATCGCGTGTCGGTGTCATGCTCTGATTGTAACACTGGGGAACGCTTGTCTAGAGTTATTATTAAACTCGGTTTTTATTTGATGTTTTAGTTGGATAATTGTTTTGGTAATTCAAGGCATTGACCTTTGATGATTTTATTTGGGATTTGGAATTATCCAAGTTGAAGTTATTCCGATGTGTTAAACATGTGTATTTGATAATTAATTGAATTATGTTTCATCAGTAAAGCATGACATATGTATGCAATTTTATTTTTAAGTAATTGTGACGCCCTTTAATACATGTTAACTCTGAATCATTTTATTATTCGCGGAGTATTTTAGAACGGTGTTACATTTAACCTTTAAAATCTTGATTCTATTTTGTGTGAAGTGTATTGCTATTATACTGTTTGATAAAATGCCTTATAGAAAAATTTATGACATGTGTTTCTAAACTAGTGCATTTCTACAGGTATGTTTCAAACAGATTCAAATAGTTCATGTTGAAATCTCTACTGGTATAGACGAAATCTCTACAGATTGGTTCCATAGAAAATGGAGGTGTAAAGTTCTGCATTGTGAAATTATATTATGCTAGGCAGGTGATGCTTTGGTATTCTGAGAAATAATGATTCTGAGTTGTGTCGACAGGGTTATCAGCTTTTGAACTCGGATGACCATGCTAATTTTCTCTCCAGAAAAATAACAAGAATCCTGGTGATTACATGTCCGATATTTTTCATCAAGTTGGTTCAAAAATATTATGGTATTCTCAATACTTTGTTATTGAGTTTGATGTTTATGCCGCTTTGTTTGTTGGTTTTGAAATTGTTAGTCCTAAAATGATTTAACTTTTCCATGTCCTAAACTTTGATGTATTGTCTTATTTCATAACTATGGTCTAACTCGAAATATTACTCACTCTTTCAGAGAATGTACAGTGTTTGTCTTGGATTTTGTAGTAATAATTTGGCTTAAATACGATGTTAGTCTCCAAAGTATTATATGTTTTGCTTTTAAGACATCAATTTTGTCTCTTTTTATTCATTCCTTAAATTTTTTGTTTGTTTCTCTTTTATACATCATTGATATCTTGTTTTTTTTGGATTTATTGTTTTCTTTTGGATCCATGTCGTGCTAGTATTAGGGAAATTTGTTCATATCTAATTTGGTGGAAACAAGCTAGCCTTTGTTGCTGCATAAATTTGGTGGAAACTACTGTCTCGATTTTGATTCCTTATTCGGTGTGGACAGCTGTGATGTCATTCGTCGAATGCTGATTCTGATTCTGTTTTCTTACAACATTCGATCCCTATTCATGAAGTTGACATAGCGTATTTCAATTGTACGAGTTTGTTTGATAAACAATTGTAGCTTACTAATTTTTCAGGTTGGTTTAAAAGTTCAAATACTATATATGAGTAAAGTATTGACAGAGTGTGACAGAATTAAATTTATCAAAATAGACTTATTGTTTAAGCACCAGCTCCTCTTGTTTAAGAACTAGATTTGTCCCTAAATATTTTACACTTTTATTATTTGGTTGATGTAGTTATCTCTATGTTATTAACTTAACGTTTTCTCTTCAATAATATCATTATTTAATACTTAACATTATGTTGGTTTTCATCTTTCTTTGTTCTGTCCTTAGTTTTTTAAGTTTACATGATAATTGTGAATCTTTGTTTTTACTAAAATATCTAATAAATATCTAGACTTGTTCAAGCTTTAAATGATGCAGCCAAAGTTTTTGAGCTAGCAATTAAAGATCATAAACCGTACTCATTTGTATCCTAGTTTTCAACAGCTTGGCTTCGGGTAAACCAAATTGCGTGGGTGGAGGCATTGTCATGTCAGGTATTATCAGGACTTTAATTATTAGACAATCTTACTAGTGTTTGATATACATCATCTTCAACTTATGATATGCATTTGCGAATATGAAACTTTGACAGACAACCATTGTTATGGTATGTTGTTCTCTTGTTAAATTGTGACAAATACAAGACATGTGAAGTGTTAAAGGAGTATCCCTTTCTAAGTTTTATTTTGCATACCTTGTTGGTGTTTTTGACAAATACATGCAGCAATGTTTGCCAACAAGTTGAGAGGTAGATTTAAGAGAGTTATTAGTTCTAAAGATTCAAAAATACATGATTTTTGAAAAGAATTAGCTAGTCCCAACTCAGCCATAAGATAATGTGATTAGTTGTATTTTGATAATTTCAAAATAAGTATTTGAAAGAGTAATTTCCATGTTTTGGATGGCTTGTTTGATTATTGATGTATTAAAGGTGAAGCTTGTAGTTTAGTCAAATGTTATATTGAAACACTTAAATTGCTGATAAGTACAACAATGTATAACTTTAAAAAAGAACAATTTGATTCTGTAAAATTATTGCTACCGTGGGTCCTATTTAGTACAGATTCATAAGTGTTATGTTTAGGTATCAAATAGGCCAATTGATAGATTGTGTTTGGCAGTATGTTAAACCTCATCAAATATGTGTTGATATTGCCTTCATTGATTTCTTATGTGTGAACTTCATAAACTAATGATTTTAAAACCATATATACTCTTTTACAAAGTAATGAATAGTAGTAATTGGCATGGTTGTGCTTGAAATAAGTCTAACATAGTTACTTTGTATTATTCTGCATCACTGCAGTTTGAAGTGGTTGCCCACTTCTTTGTCTCTTTAACTCTACTATTTGTCTCTTTCAATCTTGTACTCAATGTGTCAGTGACTAAGTATGAATAGAGTGTCTCTGAAAATTATGGCTCTTACAAAAACCAGTTTTGTTTTTCTCTCTTTTTGATGTAAATTTTAGTGCCATGAGTCTAAATCAAAAAACTTGTAATGTACATTTATATATTTATTTAATTTTGATAAAGGTAAAATTCAAAAAGTAAGAAAAAAAAGTTAAACATTTTAGTAAAAATTAGAGTGGGAATCAAAGCCACAATCTAACTTATACATACCAAACCTTTAATCACCATGACACATCATCTTCAATTGTTATTCATCTGAAACAAAAACTATCTCTAATATACTATTATTGGACTATCTTGTCTGCAGTGAGATTTTACTTTTCATTGTGTCATAATTTATTTTTTTTGGACTTGCTAAGTTTATTCAAGGAGGCTTACTCATGCATTGATAACCTGCTTCTTAATCCCTGCAGCATGCTGAAATGGCGGATGAGGGTGTTCAGCTAAAGACTCTTCAAACAATATCGATAAAGGTATTGAACCTTTTCCTAAATTTAACTCCGTCGAAGATATGTCTAGATGGATACATTAAAGATGCTTAGCTATGGGTCTCTTTAGGATTATTGGATAAGTCAATACTCAATATAGTTATGTAATAATCTTAATAATACATAACATAATTATTAAGTATTTTCTATAGTATTCATATACAGAGAATAAGAATGACATAACATAATTATTAAGTACTGTCTATTGTATTCATATACAGAGAATAAGAATGGCATGACATTGATTTAAGTGTATGATTATGGCATTAATTTTCAGGTTGTTCCTCCTATTAATGAAAGTTGTCTTGATTTTGCACTCTAATTTTTCAGGTTTTGCACTCCTTTGAATTCTTGCAAACTATGCCGCCAAAAAAGTCCAAGAAAAAGAGTTGTGGGAAAGGTTATATATCTATTCAACCTATTCGGTAATGAAGATGACATCGAAGAACTCAACCTCAACTTATTCGATAATGAAGATGACGTTGAAGAATCACATGAAAAAGAGCTTAATAATGAATTCTGATTTGTACTATTTTGTTCACTTGATTATAATTTGGATAGTTTTATTTTTTAAAGTTGGGTAGACAAATGAATATTAATAGAGGTTGTTTGAGGAATTTTTAGTAATGGGATTATGTAAGAACTTCTTACAATATTTACCTTTTATAGTAAATTGTTGTTATAAGAATTTGTCTTATTTAAATTCAAATTCAAAGTATTTTAAATTAATTTTTTGTTTATATTCTACTTCTTTTAATATATAATTTATAATGTTGTAAAAATAAAAAAATTATTTAATTCTAGAAAGACATTTGCTTTGGATTTACCCGCGGATATTTCTGCGGATCTATCTGCGAATATTTCCTGCGAATTTTCTTGTCGAAAATATTACCCACGAAGATTTTAGCTGGAAATTTCATTTCACAGAAAAAATCGCAAACATGTTTTCTGCGGATTTTCTACTTAAATCCACAGAAAATTCGAATATTTCAAGTAGTCTTATAATATTTATACGACATGTTTTACCTGTTATTGTACGTAAAAAAAAACAACTTTCTATGGTAGTCAAAAAGTTCTTTAACTAGGCTAAACGCTATCCATTCATTCACACTACCGTATTCATATTTCATCGGTAACAAATATCATTTCATTGTCATTCTAATTTCAATGGTAATTAATGTTATTTTTTTAAAAATACAATAATCATTTATTTTTAGTATAAATAAGTAGGATTCAACTTATTTTTAAAAAAACTTAGTTTTTTGTTCCCTCAATTTAATCTTATTTTCAATTTTTTAGTCTCCCCTCAAATATGTAGAGGTGGTGATGATGTGCAATGTCACTTGGCGGCACATCACATAAATTTTCCATGTCACATTTTTCAAATTAAATATATATTTTTAATAATATTTTTTAATGTTATTTAATATGATAGTATAAATTATTATTTTATATTATAAAAGAACTTAAAAAATTATATCAAAATTTTTAACTATTTATTTTGTTGGTAAAATATATTTTTCAAATAACTTTTTTTTTTCAATTTTTTTCTCAAATACTACATTTCAAATAATTTCCTAAACTAATTACTTTTCAAACAAACAAAAAATGGTCACACTGAGGATCAACCACTATGTTTGATGCATTCATATTTTTTTCCGAGGAAGCGCAACATTACAATGACACATGCAGTGTGACACATGCATGTATTTGTATAGTGTAGTAGCCATTCAATGTGGCTACTTAATTGTTATAGATTTTTAATTTATTTTAATATAAAAAATTAATAAATTGAAATAAAAATAAATTATAATAATATTACTTAAAAAAAGTTACACATCAGTTGGATATTTTTGTACCGACCTCGTCCCAGTCCATCAAAATGTCCACCGATAAAACAATAATGGTCCTGTATTAGACTTTGAGGTGTTTGAGGTCTATTTTGAGTCACGTGTGACATAGGTTCTAGTCTCTTTCTTCTCTGACCCTCTTTAAACTGTTTTCAGCAACGTAGCATTGCCTCAAACACTCAGCATAAGAAGTGAACTCCGTCTGAGACACACTATGTCTCCTAAGACATAATTGTTTTTATAGAAACTGATGTATACCAACGCACATAATGCCTAGTTGGTCTCACAACTTCCAAGCTGATTGGATCATTTAAGACTAGGTCACGTCAGTGCCTTTATTGACGACATTGACTCAATAATAGACAAACTAATTTTACACCAAATTCTCTACCATATATTATCATAGAGAAATTCAAACTAACTAAAGATGAAGTCACATACCCATTATATGAAGTATCAATTATCATACTTCCACCCATAGGAGCCACAATAAGATTTAAACTTCTCACATAATCAATAGATATGAAAGAATGAGCAACACATATATCAATGGTAGTAATTACAGGAACACCATTAATAAAGAACATACCTCAAATCAGATTATCGAACTTTGAAGCCTCTGCACCACTGAGAACAAAAACTTTTCCACCTGATTTGACCTCTTGATTCTTCTTAGGTTTTTGACAGTTGGTGATGATGTAACCAATCTCTCTACTATTATATCAAACTACTCCAAAACTGTTGCACTCATTAGCCTTATACCCAACTTTCCCACATCTGTATCAAGTCATTGTAGTACACTCTAAAGCACGATGACTAAGTACACCACATTTGAAACTCTTGATCGAATTAGCATCACATCCCCTACTTTGACTCTTCACATTACCATTCTTAGGTTGAAATTTTTGTTTTCCTTTACCATCTGGAATAATATAGAGCTCTCGCGATTCTGATTACCATTCTTCTTACCACTAACACGTTTGTAGTAAACAGATTTTGCACGGTTTTCCACATCCAAAATACGACACTTATTAACCAGCGTTGGGAAGTTGTGAATCTCCTAGTATTCTATAAATTGCTTAACCTCTAGGTAAATTCCACTCTCAAACTTGATGCATTTGGACCTTTCTACTCCCACTCCATTGTAGTAAGGGTTGAACCTGAACAATTTTTCGAATTTGGTAGCATATTTCGCAACGGTCGTGTTACTATGTGTCAGCTCCAGAAATTCAATATTTTTCTTATTGCGCACATCATCTGGGAAGTACTTCTCCAAAAATGCAGTCTTGAAAACAACCCAAGTAATTTAAGTACAAGTTGCCTCCATCCTTTGACGAGTATTATTCCACCAACATTTAGCCTCTTTTTATAACATATAGGTAATATACAACACTTTTTGAGCATCTGTGCAGGCCATCACTTTGAATATTTTCTCGACCTCTTGTAACCACGCCTAAGCAGCTTCTGGATTATATTTCCCTTTGAACATTGAAGGCTCATTTCTTATAAACATGTCCAATCCTTGATCTCCTCCTTTAGGTTGTTGATTATGTTGAGCATGTTCCATCACACTAGCCAAGGACTTCAATGCATTAGCAATAACAGGATCATTTCTTCCATTTATTCCTCTGTATATAAGTAAACAATTGTTAGAAGAAACATTGTATCGACAACATTCAAACACTCGTCGCGCACTAGGAAACAAAGTTAATCAACAAACTTGGACGATTGGGTCGGCCTGCTCTGATACCACTATGTAACACCCTAAATCCCAAAATATTTTATTTATAAAAGAAACTCATATTTAGGATGACACTTCATCAAAAAAATTTCATAATCAATAATAAATTTTTAAAAATCACAGTGGAATTAAAAGAAACATGTAAGTAGTTGGAATAAAACATCTCTAGGAAAAAACACGGGGTATTACAATCAATACATAAAAAAAAGCATAAGCACCAAAAACCCCAATGTTACAGTTTAGAGCATTTTATTCGGCTAGATAAAATAAATAAAACAATAAATATCGAGAGGTGTCTTGTCATCTCGCAATACTCACAAATCATATCACTCCTGCTGACCACATGTGCCAAAGTCATATAGAATACACCAAACAAAGAGAAAAGGGGTCATAATTCATTCACGCGTAATAATGATAAAATTTAAGGAAACAAGATGATATTATACACACAATGACAACACAAGCATACAAACAAATTAATATAAATATAATGCTTATTATATGCAATGCTACGTACTCCAACTTCATCACCTAAATGTATGTGGTACCAAGTTTATGTGAATATTAAATTCCACGATCTCCAATCGCTCACCCGAATAGAAGATACCCATCAATGGATCTAAGACTCACCTCTGGTCTCTTAATAGACCAACAATCCCACTAATAGATCTGAGGCCACCGAATAGACCGAAGTCCTGTCTAACTCCGAAATATATGTATGCATGATCATATTATTAGCTAAAACTTCCAATCATCAAATATCATAATCACCAAAATTATCCTAACGGATATCACCAAAATAGGTTCCAAGGACGAACCATAATTTATCCAAGAAAGAGGCACCAAAATATCTTCTTCACTAAAATATTATTGTTTTTTTATATATATACTCATTGTTTCTAAATTATTAAATAGACTATGAATAAAATATTTAACGTAAAATTACACCAGAGATCCTTTAAGTTATTTTGTAACAACTTGGTCCTTTTGGGTGATTTCTACCTCATTTTTCTCTTACATTTAGAACATTTAAAAATGTTGATTGTTGTATTTCTAGTTACATTTCATCACTTTTATACCACTCCAAATAATTACATCTAGAATTAACATATTTTCTCCGTTAAAAAAGCATATTTAATAATTTAAAGGACCAAATTTTTTTTTTTTAAAGAACCAACATGTTACAAACAAATAACTTAAAAAGACCTTTGATATATACCACATTACTAATTTCATTAAACACTTTTTTTTAACTACTCCATCCACAACTATTTATAAATGAATTTGTTTTTTTTAAATATATTTAACAATTAATAAATATAATTTATATAAGAACTACATACACTAATTGTTAAATATACTAAAAATAATCGAATTTGCTTATAATTCGTTACGAGGGAAAGTATGTCGTTTGTAATACAATATTATTTTACAATTTAAATACAAAGAGATGGAAGATAAATGAAATAGAATTCAATCACCAAATGCACAATAAGAACCATAAATTTAGTAATTAGAACTTAGGGGTATATTTAATATTAGAAAAAACTTAGGATATATTTGGAAGTGTCCGTAAATAAAATCTACCGCCCAGGTTAGGAGAGATAACAAGATACGAGTCAATGGATCAGTAAAGTAAGGGTGTCTCCGCAAAGCATATAACTTGGATAATCATGCCTAGCTGTGCTTGGCCGAGCTATATAGATCGGGGTATATCTGTCTAGTTGTACATGTTGGGCTGTATCTACCTAGTGCAGGTCGGGCTGTATCTGCCTAGCTGTGCCGGCCGAGCTACGCTTGCAGAGTTGAGACAAGATAGACGTTACAAACCATTATGGACGGATACAGACGTTACAAGCCATTATAGACAGTTATAGACGTTACCATATTAATGAACGGTTATAACCATTATGATCATAAATCATGGTTATACTATATATATATATATATATATATATATATATATATATATATATATATATATATATATATATATATATATATATATATCTAAGATTATAGGCAGAAAAAAACTCTCTCTAATTCGCTTATTACCTCTCTGCTACATGCATGGAAAATACACCGTATTTTTTATCTAAGAACTCCCGACTGCAAAATAAACTAGACTCATAACCTGAAGAACAAGGTTACTTGAACCTCCAAATCTCTTAACATCCTAAAACCCGCAGAAGAAGGATAACATAAGAAATGTCTATTTTTTAGCTTAAAATTTGATAAAGTGGACATGAGTAGAAACGACAAAACCCAATATCCCCCGTTCATGAAAATTCACACTTTGCCCTTTACTATTTGTTTTGGCTCAGAAATTGGTTACAAACAGCAAAAAGGTAACTTGCCTTTTCTGCACGTATACAAGATTGCTTTTGTGACGAAATTGCACAAACCATGCTCTACTATTTTTCACACTCTCACTCTCTATCATTACCTTTTGAAGAATAGTGTCAGACCCATGATGGATGAACAACCATCCGAAGATACTATGATGGAGGTCAGACAAGATTTCATGCTATCGCCTGCTGGTGATAGTAAACCAACTTTCAGAATAGCCCATTTTCTCAAACCCATTTCTAACTCCATTCACGAACATGAACCACCTTTTCAGCTTAACCCATTTTCTGAACCAATGGAATATCCTTTGACAATCCATTTTCATGGATGGCGTTGTCCACAACAGAAATGGTCTATGTGGGTTGATCAACTTAAGCTCAAATATGAATTGCTGTGGAAAAAAGTTGGCATCTTTGAGCCTATAATGAGCACAAGGTGCCGCATAAACAAAAATCAAGACTTGCTTTATGGGGTTGCTGAGAAATGGTGTTGTGAGACAAATACGTTTGTGTTTCCCTTTGGTGAAGCAACCATCACTTTGGAGGATATCGTGGTTTTGGGAGGTTACCCTATTCTTGGTGATCCTGTTTTCATTTCACTTGAAGACCAACAAATGAAAGAGGTTGAAAAGAAATTGATCGTTGCAAGACGGCAACTTTATAAGAGTAAAACATGTAAGGCCCGAACATCAATATGGATGGATGTTTTCATTGATAAAGGTAGTGAAATTGAACATGAAGCATTCCTTGCTACTTGGTTGTCCGTTTTTGTTTTTCCACATAAAAACAGGTTGGTGAAATGTTCTTTGTTTCCAATTTCTATTCATCTTGCTAGAGGAAATCCTATTGCTTTGGCTCCCGCTGTTTTGGCTAGCATATATAAAGATTTAAGTTTGTTTAAGAAAACAATTGTTGATCTGTCAAAACATCCTGTTAGTGGTGAAAGATTTCCTTTGGAGGTTACTCTTGAATCACCCTTTTACTTGGTTCAAATTTGGGTTTGGGAGAGATTCAAAAATTTACAACCACAACCGCAAACCATGATGATCAATCATGGAGAGCCTTTATTGTTTAGGTGGCATAAGGCTAAGGTTCCGGAAATTGACAATGTTAGGTTGGCAATAGACTCGGCTATTGATGATTTTCTTTGGCGTCCATATTTTAAATATGCTGATAAGTGTGGAATGTTTTATCCAAATCATGAAATTTTGGTACCATTTAAGGAAGTTTTGGTGGATAGACAAATGCTATCATTTGTAATATGCATGAGAGTTTCTGAGCTGGTTGGATTTGACTCTATAGAGCAGTATCTTCCACATAGAGTTGCTATGCAATTTGGAATGGATCAAGATGTTCCAAGTTATGTGCCTAGATTCGATCAGACTAAAGAGATTGCTTGGAAAAACTACTATAGACCCATATCCGATAAAAATTTGAATTTTCCTTCAAGATTTTTTGAGGCTGATGCTACCACCCGTTATGCAAAGTGGTGGAAGCAGTCCGTATCGGGGCATGACGATTTTGTTAAGAAAATTGTGCAGCAGAAGAGAAGTGCAAGTTCAAGGAAACATAGAACTGATGTAGGAAAAGCCAACAGAAGTGGTAATGATATTGGTGTTCCACCTGGTTTTCCTCCCAATCTTGTTGACACTCTTATTTTTGGAAGGTTTTGTTATGATGGTTCAAACGCTAAAACTAGGAAGATTGATGATTTGTATGCTGATGTTCCTCATGAAAATTCTGTTCATAATTGTTTGGAAGCTGATAAGGATATTGACTCTGATGTTGGTTATGAGACGCAAGGTGAAAGCCAAAACAAAATCTTTTCTATCATAAACAAAGTCTCTTCTTCCAACAAAGTAACTGTTGCACAACAACATCTTCAGTTTCAGCCTGATATGACTGCTCCTGCAATAGCTAAAGAAACCGTTAGAGAAAAAGCAAGAGATGACGAAGTTATGGTTTTGTTAAAAGAGCAAAACTTGAAGAATCAAGAGGAACTCGCGCGTTTGGCAAGGCAACAGGAAGAGATGTTACGGCTAATGGGTTTGAGGGAGAAGAGAGATGAAGAGTTGAGGCAACTACTCACGAGTTTTCTAAGGAATCAACAACCACCACCACAGTCATCTTAAAACTCTATTTTCTTTAAACTCTCTTTATCAAACTTATGACAGTGATGTTATTTTCATACCAACCATTTAGTTGATAACAATACTGGTTTAGATGACTTATTAGATATGTTTACATAATCTGCTATGATTGTGCTTGTGTTACTTATGACAGGTATCATTTCTGAAGTAGATTCTTATATGGTGGTGAAAAATTTCATAGCTCAAAAGTAGATGATTCAGAATTTGCTGTCATTTGGGAAAACTGAATGCAACATAATATTTCTCTGTATTTTTAGGACAAATCAGTGGCCCTTAGCATACAAATGGTGCTTCTCTTTGTTTGCAAAACTCACTTGGTGCTTTTGAGTGTATTTATGAAGTTGCAAAAAACAACATACTTTTATTCCAATTTTGGTTTGCAATTAGATACAATGCTCAAAAGCACCAGAATACCACTCAGGGACACAATGAGCTGGTAGGAGCAATGACCGCAATCCAAAACACTCCAACTAATGTTGTTACATTCATTCCTATTCCAATCTATAACAACTTATTAAAACAGAAGCCTAAATTATTTCAACAACACCTCATCGCATAGTTCTGTCATTTCATAGCCTAGGAGTGATTCTTGGAAGGTCCCACTCTGTATCTCCTTGAGTGAGCCACAACCACATAGCACCATAGTTAGTTCGAACTTCGCCATCAGCAGCCAATGAGAACACCACAGGTCTTCCAATCTGATATAGTTCAAGATCAAAGATAAACATATAAACATAAGTAAAGTATGCGGGGCTAGATTTATATTTGATTCATGTTTCTTTGTGGAACTTTGTAGAAAGTCTAAATGATGCAATATGCTTTAGTAAGGATCAAAAAAGCCGCCGAAGTTTAATTTTACTATCATGGCTGTAAAGAATCATGAGGCTTTAAAAACATCTGTCCCTCTACTGAATTTTTCTGCTTGCTGCTTTCACAACCTTTAAAAACTATATTGAGATATTATAAATTTTGTATAAAGATTGTTCCTATTGAAACTTCCAAATGATGTCCAAGCTATTTTTGATATCAGCCTCTCTACGACCAAGAATTGGAGTGTCGACAGTAAGCACAATTGCCTTGAAAACGGCAGATTCAGCTCTTCTCACAAGCTGAGCAGCCACATTTCTGTTTTTAACTACCTACTACCTAAGAGATCAATAAAAGAATAACAACAGATTGAGCTATAAAGCAAAATAGTTAAGAATTTGAAGTTAGAAACACATCACATAAAATGTCTTTGAATTTGTATTCAAGGGAGACATATGACAAACACTGGAATTAACGAATGAGGACAGTAATACTCACATAGAGTTGGAAAAAGCGAATGCCATGTCCGGTTGAAGCAACCTCCTCAACACTTGAATTAGCCATCGAGGATAGTGTCTTAACAAATAAATAAAACAATCAGTAAGAAGCTAAATAGCCATACAGCAATTCAAACTATAAATTACAGGGGAATAAATATAGTTGATGTTTCGGAACAAAACTAAACTAAAGAATCTTGTGACTTTTTTACAAAACTTTTTTTCGAGTTTGTCCAATATGATATGGAGCAAAATATTTTTTTTTTTTAATATGTAATGATTTCAGGCATATTTAATATAATATTTTAGTAAAAAACAAGTAGATATTTAAAAAGATCATCATGGGTAAAATATCATATTTACTACATTAAAACTTTTTTCAAAGAATTTATCTTATTTTGTTTAAAAAACATTTATTGTTAAAATTTTGTTGAAAACATATCACAAATATTATCATTGTACATGAAAAATACAAGTAGTACTTACACAATTATAAAAGTAGAATGGGATTTATAAGATTTTAGATCAAACTCTATTGTTAATAAGAATAATTTTTTGGTTCGACAGATATTAAATATGTTATTGAAATCTATTCAATTTTTTCTAGAATGAGATTCCTAATGTCATGGTCACGGTGCTTTTATTTGATATTTATTGAGTCTTTTTTTAAGGCGGTCTTGACTTTTTAGAGGTAGTCCTAATAAAAAATTGAACAATTAACTTTAAATTTTATATTTTCTTATTTACAATTGTGGTTTTCTCTTTTTTTTTTTCTTCTTATGTGAGAGAGGAGAATGTTGTTGTGTTAGCTCAAAGAAAAGTACCGCGGTTGTGGTTGTGTAGTTTTTAAAACAAAAATTTAAAATTTATATTCTAAAATGATTTTTAAAATAATGAGACTTTAAAAATTTTAAGATATAAAAAACTCAAAATTATATTAAAATTGATATATAAATAATATAAAAAAAGCAAAACTAATTAAATAAAATTATAAATCTTATAAATACTTATCAAATTAGATTAATTCTAATTAAGTTGTTCAAAATAATTTTAATTTTAATAATTTAATTATGTTGACTTAATTAAAAATAATACTGGATTTTTTAAGTTTTAATTCATTATTACAAAATAAAACCTAATAAAAAGTTTTGTATAAAATAAAATAAAAATGTTATAGAACTAAATATAAATGTATTATATTTGATCATATAAATGTAATAATAAATATATTTGTTATTTAAAATCTGATCTATATATTATATAACCGTTATTATAATTTTTAACTAATCGCCCGATTTAGAGGTCCACGATTTTTTGAGGCCTTGGGCCATGGGTCTGGTTGCCTTGATCCAAAGTCGACCCTGTCTCTTTTAATACTTATTTGTGGATGATCTTAAAGACTTAATACGTGGTTGATCTTGACATGTTTTGATGTTTTTTTCAAAAAAATTCTTATTCCACTTTATAGGGATGAAAAACACTATATGCTATTCCGAGAATGCCTCCGGAAAATTGAAAATATACTTCTGATTCGCACCCTATCCACTTATAATTTATTTGTTTTGAGATACATCGATGTTAAACAATTACCTATATAACATAAGTATTTCTTTATTTCATAATTCAACAATAAGTTGTTAGAAAACATTTAAACTTTTTTAAAAACTTAAAATGATATGATATTTTATAGTTGATATATTAATTTTTTATTAGAAATGCAGGTAACACGCACAAGCATGGGTACTTACATACCTTGAGGGCACGCGTATGGACTTTAAAGTTTTTACCCAAGTGGGTATGGGCTCAGGTACGAGGATTTTTTCCAACCGCGAGTATGAAGATAGATACTATGTTGGATTAATTATTTAATTAATCAATATTGGATTAACAATAATCAATTACTCTTTATTATTATTATATTATTATGGTCTATTAAGCACTTAGTGATGAATTATCTAATTGGACTATTGTCTCTGAACCATTTAGTTAAACCCAATGAAGGTCCCTGCCCTCAGCCGTTTAGTTATTTAAGCGTTGTCCCATTAAATGATTAACATATTGTGAAAATCATAAACGGCAATGAGGATAGTAATCCTCTCATATTCTCTCTAATCTACATGAATATCTTAAATCCTACAAAGTACACTGTTCATATTATTCTTGATTATTCTTTAATATATGATATATTATAATTTGTGTCTAACGATTCAATTAAATCTATTGATTGATGTTGTTACTATTGAAAATATATTTGTTATTTTTGAGATTTTACACTGATTAAGGATAATATTTATAATTTATGATTCCTCATCAACAATTTCAGAGAGGTAGATCTATTTTTTTCTAAAAAGAAAATTATTTTGCTAAATCTCACGTGCATGTATGTTTTCAGTAGGTTTAACCTTATTATATTGATCAAAATATATGGATCCAAATATATTTAATTTATATATAAAATGAAAGGTGTAAATGCGTTGATTCATTGCAAATCAAATTAATTTTTTATATCATATATTTCGGCAACAGAGACAACCGAGAGGAAGAACAAGTTTTTTTTGTTGGATAAAAAATTTACTCTGGATGATTATTGCGTTATTCTTCCATTTCAGATTTTGGTTGGATTTATAGTTTATAATTATCAATTATAGATTCAGGTGACTTCTAGGGTGACAGTGAGAGTGCAATTAAATCTCTCAGTGTACCACTAGTTATGACCATTAAATTAAATAAGTCCACGATCGATTTAAATACTCCTTAATGCATTAGATTTTAGTACTTTCAGTTTATATCCCTCTTCATTATGGCACCATTGTTTCTTTTTCTCCATCATCAAACAATATTTCTATTAATTTTCCGTTATCTATTAAAAACACTCACATTTATTATTTATTACATGAGGAATTGTTATTGATTCTACTTTTTTTTAATAGCTAAACTAAATACATCCATATAAGAATTGAATAGAGAAGGAAAATTTATATGGACAATTATTTCAATTATTGTATTATTGTAATTTTTAAGAGTAATCGAAGGCCATTATGAGTGAATCCAAGTTTATTACATCGACAATTATACCAATTACTGCGTTAATTTCAAAGAGTAATTAAAAATTATTAGGAATTAATCTGAATTTATTACATGAACAACTATTCAACTTAGTGTGTTACTGTAACTTCTATGAGTAATTAAAGGCCATTATAAAAAATAATGACAATTTCTCTATATTATGATTTCATCATATTCTTATCACCTTCAAATTAAAAAATATAATAGCGAAAAAGAGGATTCGATGCAACAAATTAGGAAATGGAAGAAAAACTTTGAAAAAATGAGAGGTTTTTCTTAGGGGAAGTGGAAAAACGATGATACAAGGAAAAGAGAGAAGTGGTGGGATAAAGGATTGTGTAAGGTAAGTTTTATATGTTCTATTTTTTCTATGATTCATCTGCACCTTTTAAAAATATCTTATGGTATATAAAAATGATCCATCTATGAACCACTTATTTAATGGTTCACTTTAGCTTTAGCTGTAACCATAGATTCATTATCAATATATTTTTTATAAAATAAAAATTGAGTTTAAGTCTGTCTCTTTTGAAGATTTTATCGGGTAAATAAAAGAGTAGATTTCTACCCTAACAATAATACCCACATTTTACTCTTAAATTTCAATATTTGGGAACAGAATACTTTTTTTTAGGTTGGATTATTATTTAATTCTATAAAGATTAAATATATTATTATTACTGAATTGAATAATACGTTAATATACACTATATTATTTTTTAATGTTATGAATATTCTATTATTTTGTTGAATCATACGTGTATATTAAACCGACTTTGTAAGCATAGGTGAAAGCGAAATCATTGTTACAGCGATAATAATTAAAAGCTGTCGTGATAAAATAGTATTAATAATGGCAATAATTTTGCAAAATTAATTGGATATTAACGCTGTAAAGTAGTTATTGTTCCGATGAATCATTGTTTTGTAAAATAAGTGTAATATTTACACTGGAAAATAACAATTGTTACTCTTTTGGTGCCTAAATTATTCTTTTTTGGTTACATTGCTCAAACAAATTTATTTGCGTAAAACTCGACTACAGTAATTCTTTTGAGCAAAATTTTAGGGTAATTTAAATTATATTGTTTTTTTATTATGGTGATTTATAATTAATTTTTAATAGTTTGGTATAACAATTTACTCTTTGATTATGAGTTTTTTGAGATAACATTGCAATATTCAATTTATACATGGCCGTCTCGCGAAATCCTACAAATTATTAAAGTTTAATGATCCAATAAGATATGGATGGATGACATGATCTTTTTAAGGTTTTAAGGTTAGGTGTAATTTGATTATCATTTTAAATATCTTATGACATATTATATGATTTGCATATTATGAGAAATTTGTTTATAATACTTTATTCTCCTTTGAAAATTCTAAAATATACAATTATATGAATATTATTATTTTTCAGAATATTTTGAAATTAAAACACTCTATTTACTTTTATAAATTGATTTCTTATTATTTAGTTAAATAAAATCTAATCTTATAGGAGTATATAAGAAACTTTATTATTTGAGAGTTATATTCTAGATAGTTAAGTAATCGCTATTAATTTGCAAAATTGTAATCTCACTTATCGTAGATACAATTATACAATTTTTTTTTTTTTTGTATCAAATATAAAATTCTTAATTCGTATGATTGTAACTCACCTATCGTGGGTACAGTTGTATAAATTTTGTTATTTAAAATAATTAAATTCATTTTAAGTTATAATAAATATTATATTGATAATAGTTTATACCCTATCGGTATATTATTATTAATATAATTTGTGTTGTTCATTGTATTTGAGATTATTGTTCGAGTATTTTATCCGTATTTGAATTTTTTGATATAATATTTGTACATTGTGATATTTTTTATTTAAAATTGTTGAAATTATTATTTGAGATTATAATAAATAAGAAATTAATTTTTAAAGACATTTAATATTTTAGGAAATCCAATAATTTATTTTAAATCATAATATTTTTATTAAAATGGGGTTCAATTATCTAAATATTATGTAAGTGATGGACATATCCTATCGGTGTGACATTACTTGACATAATAATTGTGTGATAGATAAATTAGTTGAATATATATTTAAAATACTTTCTAACCTTTTGAGTTAATAATTCAATTATTATTATCTATCAAGTGGGAGAATTTAGCATGTCAATTATATTAGAAATGAAAAAGAAATAATATTTATTTAATATAATATTATTTTATAGAGACTTATATTGAGAATATTATTATAGTCTTATGTTAGTAATAAAAGTTTATGACTATTTGTGTTATATCTTTAATAATAGTTAAACTTAAGTCTTATATTTTTCCGCAGCGTATAACATAATGTTTTTCTCAAATGTGTGTGAATATTATTGTAACATTTGAGTTTTGAGTGAGTTATTAAAATGTAATATATAATCCTATATTTAAAATACTTGGGATTTAATCTCACTCATATGATGATAATTTTGTTTTATATAATTATCATACTATTTAATGTGAATGCTATTTTGTTTATGAAAATTCTTTTAAGAATTTTATTGGTTATAGGGAGATTTTGTATTATAAATTGTAAGTAAAAAATTAAAATTCTTCTTGATTCTAAATGCAGAATATGTGGTTAACTATGAAACTCAAATTTAGATAAAAATCTTTCGCGAGTAAATATTGAGTTTCATATTGTTTGTAACCACTTGTGTTAATCGGTATGCTATATTTATGTGCAAAGTATTTGGTTGAACTTGTAAAATTTTATTGATGATATATTATACAACCACTTCTCTATATTGTTTTGCAATAAAAATAAAATTAGTACCCCATTGTATAATTAGAGTATATAATACTGGTGGATTCTGAAAAATCTTTATACATGTTTGATAAGTGAGAGTGCATGTGTACAAAATTATATAATCTGAAACAATTTATATTATTATTCTCATATTGTCATATATTACTGTGTGCACTATAAAATATGACATATTCTAAGAAGATTTCTCAGAAAACATCATTATATGAATAGGTCGATATTGAAAAGACACAATAATTCTTTGGCATGCAATAATATTGTGTTATTCTATCTTCAATAGTCCATTTTTATCAGGTCATAATATGAAAGTATAAGTAAATATCAATAATTCTATCGAGTATGATATTGTGTTATGAAGGTACTTATGATTAAATGTAATTACTCTTGTAATAGGATAATTTCTATTCGTAATTACTATTATTAGACCTATGTGGATATTCTATGACCTATAATTTAAAACTCACTAGTATAATCACAACCCAAAAACTTACACACACGAAGAAGTCTTATGATATTTTGGGTTAGTGAGAGTTTATTGATAGCATTTTCATATGCTTGGGCCATTGGTTTATAACATATATTTTTTCATATGAAATATGTTTCTCTAAATTCATCTTTTTAATATAAAATGTATTTCTTTGGCTTGTATGATCTATTTTCCCTATCAGATTCATTTCTGCAATGTTGAAGTTTACTTTTGTTTTGTGAACAAGTGCTTTGACCATAATTAAAATTCTAGTATTAAAATTATATATAATTTTAATAATTGATTATTGTCATCCAAGTGGGAGAATGTTGGATTATTTATTTAGTTAATCAATTTTGGATTAACAATAATCAATTATTGTTTATTATTATTAATATATTATTATGGTCTATTGTTATTAAGCACTTATTGATGAATTATCTAATTGAGCTATTGTCTCTAAATGGACTGTGATGGATTGGAATATTTAGTTAAACCCAATGAGAGGTCCCTGCCCTGCCCTCAGCCGTTTAGTTATTTAAGCGTTGCCCCATTAAATAATTAACATAATGTGAAAACCCTAAACGACAATGAGGGTAGTAATCCTCTCATATTCCCTCTATTCGACATGAGTATCTTCAATCCTACAAGGTACACAATTCATATTATTCTTGATTATTATTTAATATATGATATACTATAATTTGTGTCTAACGATTTAATTAAATCTATCATACTATAGTACACTACTGATACCCTGCCCATTGTCATCCCTACTTTGATACATGTCTTTGTTGAAATGCTTTGGTTGATACTTGAGATGTTTAGGCTTGATGGTTGATAATGACATGTTCACATGCTTACTTGATTCATGTTTATATGTTTCTTGTGAGTAATATTTTGTCATTACGTTTGTTTGCTTCCATGTCTTGATTTGTAACTTCTATTATTGAGTTATAACATGACATGAGTTCCTCTTTGATTTCTTGATCACTTTTTTGTTGTGTATAGTACTTGAGTCTTGTCTTGTACTTGATTTTTCCTGAGACTTCAAATGTGTTTTATTGTATCTTTGTTTGATTCACACGCTCCCTTAGGTTTCCTTAAATTTAAATTAATCCTTGATTACATTTGAATTAAGGTAGACATTATGACTTAATCCAAGCATGATAACATATGATTAGGGTTTCCACTTCATCTTTACCTTAGGGTCATTGATGTATGATAACACTTGGGTTAGATGTTTCCCTTGACAACTCAACCTTAAGCCCATTTTGCATGACAACAATTAGGATCAAGTTTCCCTTTAGATTTTGTTTCTTTCTTTTACATTGCATCTTCTTAAAAAAAACTTCTTTTCTTATTCAAACTCAAAAACACATAAAAATACGATATGTATAATATGTCATGAGCATTAAGTACACGAGGAAAGATGAACTGAAGCCTTCATCACCTCTTCTTAGAGTGGCTTTGAGTACGGGACACCTGGCCCAATTATTTTCACCCTTATGTCATATACTTTATTATTATAAGTATCTCAAACACTTCCAAAACTAAAGGAGTAATACTCAAATACCTTTGGCCTTGAGGGACTGTTTGATCTATCTCCTAACAAAACACTCAACAAACTCACACTCTTTTTGCCCTTGGGATTTTTCTCGTTAAAATAAAAAGAGCATGTTATTTGCAATCTACGTGTCTGTTACATTGTTAATTAATGTCTAAAATTTGCCACGTAGCTCTGATTATAAAAGGCATGGTTCTATAGTTGGAATTTAAATTTCTCAATTCACCCCTGGAAAATATAGGGTTTATTTGCAGACAAAATAGAAACTTGAAAATGGCGAAGAAAACGAAGAAGACGATGCAGTCAAGCCAGTCGAAGAAATCGAAGGTAGCAAAGCAAGCGAACGAAGCTACAGAAGCAGTGAACCCGGAAATACATGAAGAAGAAGAAGTATCTGAAGCTCGAAAGGTTCGTTTTTTTTATCCTTGTGTTTCCAGGTCACAAATAGTCTTCGTAGGTTAGGTCTTAATCTGTTTTTTCTTTAAAAATTTCAAAATAAGCAATTATTCAGTGTTGTTTTCCATCATGGAGGGGAAGTTGTGAGCTTGAATGATGGGGTTATGATTTACAGGGGAGATGTGACGACATTAGTTAGTAACATTCACATTGATAAGTTTACTATGGATAACGTTAAGAAGATGTTGAATGGGTGGGGTTACAATCAAGGGACATATAAGTTATGGACTAAGGTTATTGAAATTGATCTGAACTTTTTCCAGATTAGGAGAGATGATGATTGTTACGATTTTTCTGCATATTCTTGTGCCAATGAGGTTGAGGGTGAAATCTTTGTGGAGCATGATGTAGTAGATATTTCAGTGTCATTAAGAAGTCCTAGATGTGTGAATGAAATAATTGATATGGATATATGTGATGAAGATAGAGTATAAGGGTTGGGAGATAGTGATGATGAACGTGTCACTGCCTTGCTTGATGGGTTTGAAGACATTGATGTTATTGTACCTATCAATGAAGCACCTTCCTGTTTACAGTGATTTCTAGTAAACAACCGCGAGTCCTCCAAATTAAAATAACTTTGGTAACTTACAAAATCGACTAGATTGATCCTAGGACATGTGTTTGAGTTTTGGTATTAAAGTTGAATTAGGAACTAGATTTGTTATCCTTTAAACTACGATTCGAAAAGGGCTTAAAGAATATGAATGAAAATGACTTCGATTAAGAATGTAAAGCGAAGTGAATGTTGTGTAAAAGCAATAGAAAAGACTTGCAAAGAAATGATACAAGAAATGTAAATAACTTTGAAGTACATGAATTTTGAGTGAAAGAGTAAATTGATACTGGAATTTAAATGACTTTAAAAGTAAAATACTTTTGATTAATTCGAAAATAGAAATAATGTTTCTATATGTACATTGCTCTGCAAACTCGTTTCCCTAACACTTGGTATTTTGAGTATATGTGAGTTTCTGTACAAAATGAAAACCCCCGAATCTTAATGCTAAGACTCCTATTTATACTGATTGGACCATAACGGTCTTATTCTAGAATGATGCCACGTTTCGAAGACTACATGTATTTTGAATTCTCTGGCTTCCATGTGTCCTCTATGAATAACGCCTCAAATTCGAATTTGAATTCTCACTTGCTATAGGCGTTAAACCTTCATTTCGAATTTGAATCTTCAACGGATACAACTGATTCAAATTTTCTTTCTTATCAAACGAAACATAACATTTGGACTTTATTTCTCTTTATTCGAACAAAAGCCCAAACAAAATAAAGCCTACCAATTCGAACCAGCTTGTTCATCGAAATCACCAACCAACACTTCCTTGGCTGGGTTTATGAGAGGCTTAAAAAAGAAAAAGTGTAAGATGACGATGAATATGTAAGTGATGAATTAGATAGCTCAGACCCTAATATATCAGATGAGGAGAAAGTACCAAAGTTTGAAAAGTTTAAGAAGGAGCATTTCAATAAGAATTTTAAATTTGTGTGGGGTATGGAATTCAATTGTCTTGATGACTTTAGAGAAGCAATATGTGAGTGGTCAGTATTAAATGCTAGGGAAATAAATTTTGTGAAAAACGAGAGCTACAAGGTAAGGGTAGAGTGTATAGGGCCAAATGTGGATTTTTAATACGTTGTTTGAAAGTGGGCCATAAGCATACTTTTGCTATAAAAACTATAACACCCCAATATTTTCAATTATTAAAAAATATGGATTTTAGTCGTTTATTTAATTAAAATTTGAATGATTAGAATTATTGAAATTATTTAATTAAATAAAAAGAATTGGGTTGTTGGTGTAAGGAGTAGAAGGAAGAGGTATGAGGAGTAAAAGACTCTAACCTATTATTTGATTATTATTATTATAGAATAATAATAAAAAGGAATAAAAAGAGGAAAAAAGGAAAATTAGGAATTATTGGAGAAACTGATCATACGTGAAAGTGAGAAGAGACAGAAGGAAGAGAAGAACCAAGAGTTCAAAGATTCAAAGAATTTTTAAGGTAAGAGGTGATTTCTCCTAATTATTATGCCTTATGATTTTTGGGAATGATAGGATGGATTGGGTTGATTAGAAATCCCAATTTAGGATTTTCTAGGTTTATGGAATTTGTCTATAATATTGTCTAATTGCATGAAATTGAACCAATCATATGTTATAGGGTTGTTAGGTATGAAAGATTTGTGTTGTTATGTAACATAATGTTGTATGCTGAGTGATTTTAGTGATAATCTGTGATTGGATTCATGTTGGGATAATATAATTGAGTTGGAGAAACAAGCATGCTGTCAAAAATGTGTTTTCTGCTACTATAGGTCGCAGGAACCGGTTCCCTGGTGGGAGGAACCGAGTTCCTGGTATAATTTCCAGTAGCGTGGTAATTTTTGAGTCTGAGGAACCGGTTCCCTGGTGGGAGGAACCGGGTTCCTAGTGTATTCTGCAGGGAAAAATCAGAATTTTGAACGTGGGAACCAGTTCCATGGTGGGAGGAACCGATTTCCCAGTATGTTTTCCAGAGGCATGTTTTCACTAAGAGTGTGGGAACTAGGTTCTCCCCAGGAGGAACCGGTTACCACTGTAACATTTTGGAAAATTAATAGACTTTAAAAAAATCATATCTTTCAAACCGTAAGTCCGTTTTAATCGCCGTTTTGGATATTGTTCTCTAAATTAAATAATCTACTTTATGAAATCAAGAAAATAATAATTAATCAGTTTTATTTTGAAAAGTGTTGGTTTTCCGAATTGTGGATAATTGTACTTAGTGTACTTGGTGGAGGAAACTAGTATGTTGTTGTACTAATGAAATGGATGTGGGTTGATGCTTGCATGCTATATTTCTGGTGTTTATTCATGATGGTTGTTGATATCATGTGTTTTTGTTGATGTTGAATATGCACGATGGTTATTGATATCATGTGTTGTTGTTGATGTTGCATACTCATGATGGTTGTTGATATCATGTGCTGTTGTTGAATGTTGCATGTTGTTGATGTGCATGCATATACATTGGTGGTAGCTAATTCCCATTGTGTGGAATTAGTGAGTTGGCCAATATCTGTTGCCGAGTTGGAATGGGCGGTGAGGTTTTATCTATGTTCGAGTTGGAATGGAATAAATGTTAATGCTGTGTCCGAGTTGGAATGGAACAATATGTGAATTTAGTTCACTGTCAGTACCACATGCATAGAGTCTTGCATTGCATTTTGTATGGGTTATAACATGATATAATGGTTTCCAATGTTATAATCTTGTTGTTGCGTGTAATTTATGTTTATGACTTAGATTGTGAATTAAATTTGATTATGCTGAATAGGGTGGAATAATGGCTTATGAGATTCCATTATTTTATGAATTTATAATGCATTTTAATTATGATGAAGTCTCACCCTTACTTTGATGATTTCAGATTGAAGCTTTAGCAACTTATGAGTTAGTGAGGATGGCGCGTAGAGCTATGCTTTTATTTTATCGTGTGTCAATGTCATGCTCTGATTTGTTACACTGGGGAACACTTATTTAGAGTCATTGTTAAACTCTATTTTGTTTTGGATGTCTATTTGGATATTTGTTTGATTTCTCAAGGCATAGACCTTTGAAGTTTTGTTTGGTTTTGAACCTATCCAAGTTTTTGAGATTATTCCGCTGTGTAAAACATGTACACTTAAAGATTATTTAAATTATGTTCTTCGGTAAAGCATGACATTATATGGAATTTTCTTTAAATCAATTATGCTGCCCTTTTTATACATGTTAAACTCTGAATTTATTATAAAATCGCGGGGTATTTTAGAAGAGTGTTACAATAGTGGTATTAGATTATAGTCGGTCGTTGTGACCAGTGTCTTAGTGTCGTCATCCCTTTTGTATGTGACTAGTGCAAGGTAACATTGTCGATACTTGTGTTCTATTGAGAATTGTTTTGTGAATTTCTCAGAACAATGGCTGGAAGAGGTAACGGAAGAGATGACGCTGCAATTGCTGAGGCTTTGGGAATGCTTGCTGGTGTGCTTGGAGGAAATCAGCAGGGAGCTGGTATTGGTGCTGACAGACAATTGGGGAATTTTCAGAGGAATAATCCTCCGTTGTTCAAAGGCACGCATGACCCTAAAGGTTCTCAAAAGTGGTTGAAGGAGATTGAAAGGATCTTCCGAGTGATTGATTGTGCTGAAGATCTGAAAGTGAGGTATGGTACTTATATGCTGGCAAAAGAAGCTGATGACTGGTGGGTTGCTACCAGAACTGAGATGGAGCAAGATGGTAATGTGCTGAGTTGGGTTGTGTTTAGAAGGGTTTTTCTGAGAAGGTATTTTCCTAAAGACATTCCGGGAAAGAAAGAGATCGAATTTTTGGAGCTCAAGCAGGGTTACATGACTGTAAGTGAGTATGCTTCTAAGTTTACTAAATTGGCTAAGTATTATGCTCACTATAATAATGATGAAGAAGGAGAATCTCTAAGTGTATCAAGTTTGAAAATGGTCTCCGTGACGAGATTAAGCAAGGTATCAGGTATCAGCGTATTTGCAGGTTTTTTGATTTGGTGGATTGTAGTAGGATTCTGGAAGAGAATCTTGCTAATACTAGGTCGAACTCTCGTGGGTTTGCTGATAGGAAAGGAAAGCAACCGATGGGTCGTGGCAAACTGTACGACAGAAGTAACTAGAAGTCTGGTGGGTGGAAAAGGCCTAGTGGGGGAGATTCTAATGCTCCTATTAGGTGCTATACGTGTGGTGAGTTTGAACATAGAGTTCAGGAAGGCAAGAATGACACGAAGAAGTGTTACAATTATGGGAAACCTAGACATGTGGCTAATGACTGTAGAGCAAGGAAGGTGACTTGTTACAACTGTGGAGAAGAATGTCATACTCGTCCGCAGTGTACTAAACCAAAGAAGGAGCAGTCTGGTGGTAAAGTGTTCGCTTTGTCTGGGTCAGAGACTAATCCAGATGATCGACTGATTAAAGGTACTTGTTTTATTAATGGCACACCTTTGATTACGATTATTGATACTGGAGCGACTCATTCGTTTATTGCTTTGGATTGTGCTAAAAGATTGAATTTGGAAATATATGATATGAATGAAAGTATGGTTATTGACACTCCTGCATCGGGTTCAGTGACTACTTCGTTTGTGTGTAGGAACTGTCCTATTATAATTTTTGATAGGGGCTTTGGTATGGATTTAGTGTGCCTACCGTTAGAACAACTTGATATTATCCTTGGAATGAACTGGTTAGAATTCAACCAGGTTCATATCAACTATTTTGAGAAGACAATTAGTTTTCCTGAAGTGGCTAGTGTGGAGGATTTGACTATGTCAGTTAAGCAGATGCATGTAGTTGTTAATGACGGTGCAGTAGTGTTTATGTTGTATTCTTCGATGGAAGCGAAAGGAAAATCTAAGAGTAATGAATTACCTGTTGTGAATGAATTTCCAAAAGTTTTTCCGGAAGATGTCAGTGAGTTTCCACCTGAGCGAGAAGTGGAATTTTGATAACACGAAATCGTATCGTATATTTACCATGAAATTAACCCGTTTTTGTGTTATTTTGACCCGATTAACTCCCGAATATTCCGAGTTTGTCATGACTTTTTACAGGTACCACATAACTTAGCTCAAAACAGAAGAAAACATGAAACATGCAAAGCTAGCAACAAATACAAGAAGAAAAGATCAATCTGTCAAAGAAATGCAGATTTTGTAGCTGTGACGGTCGTAAGCCATCTGCCACGACCGTAAGACATTCATGAAGCGCGTGACGCCCGTCACGCCTTGGCCACGACCGTAACACGGGAAAACATGGAAGATGCCTGTAACACCTTGGCCACGACCGTAACAAGCATTATATCAGTTGTTAAAAAACGTGCAGAACGTGGAAAAGCTTAACAGAAGAAGTTTTAAACTCCTGATTTCACTCAACCCCAATTCAAGCCACGTTTTACCCACGTCCCTATATTTTTGGAGCATTCAAGTGAAGCCACGAAGTCCAATTCTTCCCAACTGCCGTTTTGCATTCTTCTATAAATACCTTGGATTACAAAGTGAAAAGGACAGAGCATATTTACGTTTACTTGTGCAGAAGCTCTGCCGAAATCAAAACCCGTTGCTAATTCAATTTACATTTCCTCTGCAATTGTTTTATTTCCTTCGTTTATTTCATTGTCCCAATAACGATTTCCAACATTAGGGAATTGTTATTCTAGTTTAGATTTTTATTCAAGCCTCAGAATTCATTTACACTTCCAATACCGATAGTCCAAGTTTCCGATCTGTGGAAGAAGGATTAGAAGTATTTGCTTTATTTTCAGGTTCTTTATTTTACATTTGTATTACAGTACATCTCAATTAATTAATTTAAGTTTTATTAATTGTTTATAATGTTTGTTTTATGCTTCCTTTATTCTGTTTCCTGCGTATTTATTCCGATTGCCATGGCTAGCTAAACCTTTAGTGTCGGTATGGGATAGTTAGAGACAATAGGTATCTGATCAAACTTAGGCTAAAACCTTAATCAACTTAACTCTGGTTATAACTTTTTATGCTTAAAAATAAAACCTTTTTGTTACGAAAGTAAGAAAAGTAAATAGGTTAGGATCGAGACCACGAAAGTGTGAGATTTTCACCCGGATAGCTAAAGTTAGGCATTCGATTTAAATACAGTGAAAGCGCTTTAAAACGAATTAGAATTAATTAAGTTTCCAAAAAGTATTTTCTAAACACTTATGGGCTAGCGAAAGCACGCATAGGGCTTTAGGAATATAATCCGAAATAAGACCACGAAAGTGTGAGTTGAGGGTTTTTAAACTGATTATTTCTACAGATAAACTAAGTTAACCATCCTTATACGCTTAGGTTCGATTAGATCCTTAGGTCCATCCTATTACATACCGACCATTTCAGTTCATTATTAATTTAAAACCAATTAGTTTACCTTCCTTAACCTTCCTTAAACCAAACGTGACAATATCCGCCTTAGCTAACTAGTATTACTTTCCCGCACTAGAGTGATTACAAAGTCCCTGTGGATTCGACAATCTTTTATTACTACCGCGATAGGCTGTGCACTTGCAGTTAAGATACCGTTAGACACATTAGGTCGATCGCACATCAAGTTTTTGGCGCCGTTGCCGGGGACTTTGATCTAGTCGCTAGTGCATTCTTAAAGTAGCACTATCTAGACTAAGGCAACTATTTATTTTCCCTTTGTGTATGCCAAGTACTCGCTCTCAAGGCGGTCCTTTGCATATACCAATAAATGATCCCGAGCGTTATCTTCGATTAAGAAGACGAATTCAAGAGTACCGTGAGCTCAACAATCTTCCTCCGTCTAAACTTCCAGATCTCGACAAATTACGAAGAATGGCTGATCCACCTCCTCCACCTCGTCCTCTTAAGGATTACGCAGTTCCTTCTCAAGCGGAGCCTCATAATAGTATTGCAGCTCCTGCTATCGCTCGAAACGATTTCGAGCTGAAACCTTCGCTTCTTTCCGCCGTTCAGTAGAACCAATTTTCTGGAGCTCCTACTGACGACCCAAATTTACATCTGTCAGTGTTTGTGCAGTACGCAGACACTGTGAAAGCGAATGGAGTAAACCCCGAGGCGATACGATTGCGCCTATTTCCCTTTTCTTTAAGAGACAGAGCTCGCGCCTGGCTCCAATCTCTTCCTTCAAACTCAATCACCACTTGGGATGAGTTGAAGAAAGTCTTCTTAGCTAGATATTTTCCTCCAAGCAAAACTGCTATGCTCAGAGCCAACATCAATGGTTTCAGACAAAAAGACAATGAATCTTTATTCGAAGCATAGGAACGATACAAGGATATGCTAAGACTCTGTCCTCATCATGGTTTAGAATAATGGCTGATTATTCATACGTTTTATAACGGTCTCTTGTACAATACAAGATTAACTATAGACGCTGCTGCTGGTGGCGCACTAATGGATAAACCGTACGCCGATGCGAACCAACTTATCGAAAGCATGGCTCAGAACCATTACCAATGGGGAAGCGAGAGAGTTAATGTAGAGAAATCTCAAGCGAAAGGTAACATGGTCGAAGTGAATAGCCTGGATCAACTTAATGCTAAAGTGGAAGCTCTTACCCAAAAACTAGAGAACCTTTCCATCACTCCCGCAGCTACCGTAGCTGCAGTATCCCAAACTTGCGATTTATGTGGTATTCAATCACATCCTGCTCCAGAATGCCCTCTTCTGACCGGAGTACCAGCCGAACAAGCCAACTACGTGCAAGGAAATCCCTACAGTAATACGTACAACCCAGGTTGGAAGAATCATCCAAATTTCTCTTACAAAAGCAACAATGCATTGTATGCTCCTGGACAAGTTCCTGTTGTACCACCTGGTTATCCGAAAGCTATCCCGAATCATCCTAATAACGGACCTAATACTTCCAACGTTCCTAGGAAATCTAACCTCGAAATTATGATAGAACATTTCATTGCTTCTCAATCCCAGACCAATAAGGATGTTCTAAATCAGAATTTACACACCAATGAGCAAATTAAGCAATTATCTAGCAAGGTCGATGTTTTAGCTACCCATAACAAGATGCTTGAAACTCAGATTTCACAGGTAGCTCAACAACAAGCACTACCGCTCCGAATATTTCCGTCAACCACAACCTAACCCAAAAGGACACGCTAATGCCGTGATATTAAGGAGTGGAAAGAACTTGACGGACTGTTGATCCGAGACTAGAAAACCCAAAATGTACCAAAAGCAAGACAAGCCAAGTGAAAACGAGAGCGAACCGAAAGAAAAGGAAAACGAAACCAAGAGGTCAGAAAAAGAGAAACCCTATGTGCCTCCACCGTATAAACCACAAATTCAGATCCTCGAGATTAACCAATTCTAAATCGATGGGCCAATTCAAGAAATTCGTGGAACTTCTGAAACAATTGAATATCACAATACCGTTCACAGAAGCCATCACCCAGATGCCCTCGTACGCTAAATTTCTTAAGGAAATCCTATCTAACAAGAAAAAGATAGAAGATAACGGAACAGTTACACTCACTGCTGAGTGTAGTGCTATCATTCAGAATAACCTGCCTCCTAAGTTAAAAGACCCAGGTAGTTTCTCTATACCCTGTAACATTGGAAAATTCGTCATAGACAAAACTCTATGCGACTTAGGAGCAAGTATCAGTGTCATGCCCTTATCTATTTGCAAAAAGCTGGAAATGGGAGAACTTAGACCCACAAAATGTCTGTTCAACTAGCTGACCGATCAGTTAAGTACCCTGTAGGTATATTGGAAAATGTTCCAGTTAGAATAGGTCAATTCTATATCCCGAACGATTTCATAATCATGGACATTACCGAAGATTCAGTTACCCCTATCATATTAGGAAGACCATTCCTAGCTACAGCTGGAGCTATAATTGATGTAAAGAAGGGCAGACTAACATTCGAAGTCGGAGAGGAAAAAGTGGAATTCATCCTCACTCAATTTCTACAAGCACCCGCCATGAATGACACATGTTATTTACTTGATATTATAGACGAGTGCGTAAGAGAGATGGAAGCCGAACAAACCACATACTCAGAAATAATGAAAATTCAAACCCCTCTGATATTCGAAGACGACAATTGGCGAGAACCATATAGAGATGACAGTCTAAGTGAAAGTCTAGCACTTACACCTGATCATATGCCATGTCCAAAGAAACCAAAGCTAGAATTAAAAGTTCTACCTAACAATCTACGATACGAATTCCTTGATACTGAACAAACTCGACCTGTTATAGTGAATTCCAGTTTAGGAACGCTCGAAACTCAGAAACTTTTAGACGTTCTAAGGAAATACCCTACTGCACTAGGTTATAACATATCGGATTTAAAAGGAATTTGTCCTTCAATTTGTATGCACCGTATTCTGCTAGAAGAGGATTGCAAAACCTCTCGAGAACCTCAAAGAAGAATCAATCCGATCCTCAACACTGTAGTCAGAGATGAAATCAAAAAGCTAATGGAAGCTGGAATTATATACCCAATCTCCGACAGTAAATGGGTTAGCCCAATACATGTCGTACCTAAGAAAGGAGGTGTCACTGTCGTGAAAAACGCACAAGGAGAATCAATAACACAAAGAGTAGTTAGTGGACATAGAGTGTGCATTGATTATAGAAAACTGAACAAAGCTACTCGGAAAGACCATTTTCCTTTACCCTTTATTGATCAAATGTTAGAACGATTAGCCAAACACTCCTATTTTTTCTACTTAGACGGTTATTCCGGATTTTTCCAAATTCCGATTCACCCTGATGATCAAGAGAAGACTACATTCACGTGTCCTTATGGAACATTCGCGTACAGACGAATTCCTTTTGGATTATGTAATGCCCCAACAACTTTTCAACGATGTATGATGTCTATCTTCGCAGATTTCATTGATAACATCATGGAAGTGTTTATGGACGACTTCTCTGTGTGTGGACAAAGCTTTGAAGGATGTCTATCTAATTTAGAGAGTGTTTTAGAACGATGTGTGAAAGTAAACCTTGTGCTCAACTGGGAAAAATGCCATTTCATGGTCAGGGAAGGAATCGTACTTGGACATGTTATTTCCAATAAAGGAATTAAAGTTGATAAAGCTAAGATAGAAGTGATTAAAGAACTCCAACCACCCAAGACCGTTCGAGAGATACGAAGTTTTCTAGGACATGCCGGTTTTTACTGACGATTTATTAAAGATTTCTCGAAATTACCAAACCACTTACCGGTCTATTAATGAAGGATGCTGAGTTCATATTCGATGACGATTGTCTCAAGGCTTTTGAAACCCTTAAAACCGCACTTATTTCCGCACCAATCATGCAACCACCCGATTGGAGGTTACCTTTCGAAATCATGTGCGATGCAAGTGATTACGCTGTAGGCGCAGTTCTTGGACAAAGAAAAGAAAAGAAACTTCACGCAATTTACTACGCCAGCAGAACGCTTGACTCAGCTCAGATGAACTACGCCACAACTGAAAAAGAACTCTTAGTCGTGGTCTTCGCACTTGACAAATTTCATTCTTACCTCGTAGGAGCAAAAAATCATCATTTATACGGACCACGCTGCTATCAGATATCTGCTTACCAAGAAAGATGCAAAACCCAGACTCCTCCGATGGTTCTTACTTTTACAAGAATTCGACTTGGAAATTAAAGATAAGAAAGGAACCGAAAACGTCGTAGCAGATCACTTATCCCGATTAGAAGGTGTAAAACCCAAACAAGTGCCAATTAACAATGATTTTCCGTATGAACATCTGATAGCACATATGATAAGCGACCTAGCTCAATTGGATTTAAACAAACCAGAAGCTAAGGAAGTCGTGGAAGCCATCAATATGACTGTAGGACTGCCATGGTATGCTGATATAGTTAATTATTTAGCTGCCGGTGCGCTTCCACCGGATTTAACTTACCAACAGAAAAAGAAATCCTTCCATGATCTCAAGAGTTACTATTGGGACGAACCACTTTTATTCAAACGGGGACCTGATGGAATTTTCCGCCGTTGCATACCCGACGAAGAAATAGAAGACGTCATTTCCCATTGTCATTCATCTCCTTATGGCGGACATGCTAACACCTCTAAAACATGTGCCAAAATTCTCCAAGCCGCCCTTTTCTGGCCTAACCTGTGGAAGGATGTCCACATCGCAGTTAAAAATTGTGATCGCTGCCAACGCACCGGTAATATCTCAAGACGCGATGAAATGCCTCAGAAAGGAATATTAGAAGTTGAAGTCTTTGATGTTTGGGGAATCGATTTCATGGGACCTTTCCCATCTTCTTTCGGAAACAAGTTTATACTAGTAGCTGTCGATTATGTTTCGAAATGGATCGAAGCAATAGCTTCTCCTACAAATGACACACGAATGGTGATAAAGCTCTTCAAGAATATAATTTTTCCGCGTTTTGGTGTTCCTCGACTTGTCATTAGTGGCGGTGGTTCTCATTTTATTTCGAAGATATTTGACAAATTACTATCTAAGTATGGAGTAAAGCACCGCGTAGCAACACCTTATCATCCGCAAACTAGCGGGCAAGTCGAAGTTTCGAACAGAGAAATTAAACAAATCTTAGAAAAAACTGTCGCTATATCTCGAAAAGATTGGTCATCCAAGCTTAACGAAGCTTTATGGGCTTATAGGACAGCTTACAAGACTCCTATCAGAACTACACCTTTCAACTTACTTAGAGACAATAGGTATCTGATCAAACTTAGGCTAAAACCTTAATCAACTTAACTCTGGTTATAACTTTTTATGCTTAAAAATAAAACCTTCTTGTTACGAAAGTAAGAAAAGTAAATAGGTTAGGATCGAGACCACGAAAGTGTGAGATTTTCACCGGATAGCTAAAGTTAGGCATTCGATTTAAATACAGTGAAAGCGCTTTAAAACGAATTAGAATTAATTAAGTTTCCAAAAATTATTTTCTAAACACTTATGGGCTAGCGAAAGCACGCATAGGGCTTTAGGAATATAATCCGAAATAAGACCACGAAAGTGTGAGTTGAGGGTTTTTAAACTGATTATTTCTACAGATAAACTAAGTTAACCATCCTTATACGCTTAGGTTCGATTAGATCCTTAGGTCCATCCTATTACATACCGACCATTTCAGTTCATTATTAATTTAAAACCAATTAGTTTACCTTCCTTAACCTTCCTTAAACCAAACGTGACAATATCCGCCTTAGCTAACTAGTATTACTTTCCCGCACTAGAGTGATTACAAAGTCCCTGTGGATTCGACAATCTTTTATTACTACCGCGATAGGCTGTGCACTTGCAGTTAAGATACCGTTAGACACATTAGGTCGATCGCACATCAAATTTGCTATTGATTTAATTCCTGGAACTAGTCCGGTGTCGATGGCGCCTTATCGAATGTCGGCATCCGAGTTGGCTGAACTGAAGAAAAAATTAGAGGAGTTACTTGAGAAGAAGTTTATTCGTCCGAGTGTTTCACCGTGGGGTGCTCTTGTGTTGTTGGTTAAGAAGAAAGGATGTTCGATGAGATGGTGTGTTGATTACATGAAGTTGAATAAAGTTACGATCAAGAATCGGTATCCATTGTCAAGGATTGATGATTTTATGGATCAACTGGTTGGAGCTTGTGTATTCAGTAAGATTGATATGAGGTCTGGATATCATCAGATTCGTGTAAAAGCGGAAGATATTCAGAAGACTGCATTTAGAACGAGGTATGGACATTATCAGTATTCTGTTATGCCGTTTGGAGTTACTAATGCACATGGTATTTTCATGGAGTATATGAACAGGATATTTTATCCATATCTTGATAAATTCGTGGTGGTTTTTATTGATGACATTCTGATCTACTCAAAGAGTGATGAAGAACATGTAGAACATCTTATAATTGTGTTGGAATTGTTGAAAGACAAGAAGCTCTATGCGAAGTTGTCTAAGTGTGAATTCTGGTTGAGTAAAGTAAGCTTTCTTGCTCATGTGATTTCCAAGAATGGTATTGTTGTTGACCCTACGAAGGTAGAAGCGGTATCTCAGTGGGAAGCGCCGAAGAATGCTTCTGAAATCCGTAGTTTTCTTGGTCTTGTAGGTTATATAGAAAGTTTATTGAAGGATTTTCGAAGTTATATTTTTCGTTGATTAAGTTGATGAGAAAAGGACAAGTGTTTGTATGGGATTCTGAATGTGAGAAAGGTTTCTAAGAATTGAAGAGGAGATTGACTAGTGCTCCGATTTTAATATTGCCAAATCCAGCGAAATCTTTTGTTGTGTACTGTGATGCTTCACTGATGGGTTTATGTGGTGTTTTGATGCAGGATAAGCAGGTAGTAGCTTTAGCTTCAAGACAATTGAAGATTCATGAAAGGAATTATCCGACTCATGATTTGGAATTGGCGGCTGTAGTGTTTGTTTTGAAATTGTAGAGACATTATTTGTATGGATCTCAATTTTTAGGTATTCAGCGATCATAAGAGTTTGAAATATCTCTTCGATCAGAAAGAGCTCAATATGAGACAAAGAAAATGGTTAGAATTTCTGAAGGATTATGATTTTGGTTTGAATTACTCTCCTGGTAAGGCAAACGTTGTTGCAGATGCGTTAAGTAGGAAGTCCTTGCATATGTCTATGCTGATGGTGCGTGAATTAGATTTGGTTGAGCAGTTCAGAGATTTGAGTTTAGTATGTGAGGATACTTCTAATAGTGTTAAGCTGGGTATGTTGAAGTTTACTAGTGGTATTCTTGATGAAATTCAAATCGGACAGAAATCTGACGTTGGTTTAGTTGATAAATTGACGTTGATCAACCAAGGTCAAGGAGGCGAATTCCGAATTGACGAGAATGGTGTTATGAGGTTTGGTGACAGAGTTTGTGTTCCGGATATTGCTGAGATTAAGAAAAGTATTATGGAGGAAGGACTTCGCAGTGGATTGAGTATTCATCTTGGTGCTACTAAGATATATCATGATTTGAAGAGGTTGTTTTTGTGGCCTGGAATGAAGAAAGAAATTGCTGAGTTCGTCTATGCTTGTCTGATTTGTCAGAAGTCAAAGATCGAACATTAGAAACTGTCGGGATTGATGGAACCGTTGTTTGTTCCAGATTGGAAATAGGATGACATTTCTATGGATTTTCTGTCTGGTTTACTGAGGACAGCTAAGAATTTTAATGCTATTTGGGTTATCGTAGACAGGTTGACAAAATCTGCTCACTTTATACCGATGAGAATGGATTATCCGATGGAGAAGTTAGCTCAGTTGTATGTGGAGAAGATCGTGAGTTTGCACGGTATTCCTGCTAGTATTGTGTCAGATAGAGATATGAGGTTCACGTCTAAGTTATGGGCAGGGTTGCAAGAAGCCTTGGATACTAAGTTGAGGTTGAGTTCTGCTTATCATCCGCACACAGATGGTCAGACGGAGAGAACGATTCAGTCGTTAGAAGACTTGTTGCGTACTTATATGTTAGAGAAAGGTGGAGCTTGGGATAGTTACTTACCTTTGATTGAGTTTACCTACAACAATAGTTTTCATTCAAGTATTGGTATGGCTCCGTTTGAGGCATTGTATAGTAGGAGGTGTAGAACACCATTGTGTTGGTATGAATTTGGAGAGAGTGGTGTGATTGGACCGAAGATTATCCAACAGAATTCTGAGAAGATTAAGATGATTCAGGAGAAGATGAGAGCTTCTCAGAGTCGTCAGAAGAGTTATCATGATAAGAGAAGGAAGAATCTTGATTTTAGTGAAGGAGATCATGTGTTTGTGCGAGTTACTCTGATGACTGGTATTGGTCGAGCTTTGAAGTCAAAGAAGTTAACTCCGTGTTTTATTGGTCCGTTTCAAATTATGAAGAAAATTGGAAGAGTTGCTTATCAGATTGCTTTACCATCGTCGCTTGCAAATTTGCATGATGTATTCCATGTATCTCAGTTGAGGAATTACATCACTGATCCGTCTCATGAGATTCAGGTAGATGATATACAGGTGCGAGACAATCTGACTGTTGAAACATTGCCTATGAGGATTGAGGATCGGAAGTTGAAGCAGTTGCGGGGTAAAGAGGTAGATCTGGTAAAGGTAGCTTAGGGAGGACCAGTCGTTGGTAATGTTACCTGGGAATTGGAGAGCCAGATGAAAGACTCTTACCCAGAACTTTTCGTCTAAGGTATGCGAGGACGAAAACTCTTTTAGTGGGGGAGAGTTGTAACACCCCAATATTTCCAATTATTAAATAATGTGGATTTTAGTAATTTATTTAATTAAAATTTGAATTATTAGAATTATTGGAATTATTTAATTAAATAAAAAGAATTGGGTTGTTGGTGTAAGAAGTAGAAGGATGGGGTGCGAGGAGTAAAAGACTGTAACCTATTATTTGCTTATTATTATTGTAGAATAATAATATAAAGAAATAAAAATAGGAAAAAAGGAAAATTATAATTATTGGAGAAACTGATTATACGTGAAAGTGAGAAGAGCCAGGAGGAAGAGAAGAACCAAGAGTTCAAGGATTCAAAGAATTTCTAAGGTAAGGGGTGATTTCTCCTAATTATTATGCCTTACGAATTTTGGGAATGATATGATGGATTGAGTAGATTAGAAATCCCAATTTAGGATTTTCTAGGTTTATGGAATTTGTCCCTAATAATGTCTAATTGCATGAAATTGAACCAATCATATGTTATAGGGATGTTAGGTATGAAAGAATTGTGTTGTTATGTAACATAATGTTGTATGCTGAGTGATTTTGGTGATAATCTGTGATTGGATTCGTGTTGGGATGATATAATTGAGTTGGGGAAACAAGCATGCTGTAAAAAATATGTTTTCTGCTACTGTAGGTCGCAGGATCCGGTTCCCTAGTGGGAGAAACCGAGTTACTGGTATAATTTCCAGTAGTGTGGTAATTTTTGAGTCTGAGGAACCGGTTCCCTGGTGGGAGGAACCGGGTTCCTAGTGTATTCTTCAGGGAAAATCAGAATTTTGAACCGGGTTCCTAGTGTATTCCAGAGGCATGTTTTCACTGAGAGTGTGGGAACCGGGTTCTCCCTAGGAGGAACCGGTTACCATTGTAACATTTTGAAAAATTAATAAACTTTAAAAAATCATATCTTTGAAACCGTAAGTCTGTTTTAATCGCCATTTTGGACATTGTTCTCTAAATTAAATAATCTACTTTATGAAATGAAGAAAATAATAATTAATCGATTTTATTTTAAAAAATGTTGGTTTTCTGAATTGTGGATAATTGTACTTAGTGTACTTGGTGGAGGAAACTAGTACGTTGTTGTACTAAAGAAATAAATGTGGATTGATGCTTGCATGCTATATTTCTGGTGTTTATTCATGATGGTTGTTGATATCATGTGTTGTTGTTGATGTTGAATATGCATGATGGTTGTTGATATCATGTGTTGTTGTTGTTGATGTTGCATACTCATTATGGTTGTTGATATCATGTGTTGTTGTTGAATGTTGCATGCTGTTGATGTGCATGCATATACATTGGTTGTAGATAATTCCCATTGTATGGAATTAGTGAGTTGTCCAATATCTGTTGTCGAGTTGGAATGGGCGGTGAGGTTTTATCCATGTTCGAGTTGGAATGGAATAGATGTTAATGTTGTGTCATAGTTGGAATGGAACAGTATGCGAATTTAGTTCACTGTCGGTACCACATGCATAGAGTCTTGCATTGCATTTTGTATGGGTTATAACATGATAGGATGGTTTCCAGTGTTATAATCTCGTTGTTGCGTGTAATGTATGTTTATGACTTGGATTGTGAATTAAATCTGATTATGCTGAATAGGGTGGAATAATGGCTTATGAGATTCTGTTGTTTTATGAATTTATAATGCATTTTAATTATGATGAAGTCTCACCCTTACTTTGATGATTTCAAATTGAAGCTTTAGAAGCTTAGGAGTTGGTGAGGATGGCTCATAGAGCTATGCTTTTATTTTATCGCGTGTCGGTGTCATGCTCTGATTTGTAACACTGGGGAACGCTTATTTAGAGTCATTGTTAAACTCTATTTTGTTTTGGACGTCTATTTGGATATTTGTTTGATTTCTCAAGGCATAAACCTTTGAAGTTTTGTTTGGTTTTGGACCTATCCAAGTTTTTGAGATTATTCCGCTGTGTAAAACATGTACACTTAAAGATTATTTAAATTATGTTCTTCAGTAAAGCATGACATTATATGGAATTTTCTTTTAATCAATTGTGATTCCCTTTTTATACATGTTAAACTCTGAATTTATTATAAAATCGCGGGGTATTTTAGAAGGGTGTTACAAAAATAATATTTGACAAACACACATGTGCTAGGGTTTTAGATAACAGGTCTGCAAGCTCAATGTGGGTGTCTAAAGTTGTGGTTAAAAAGATGCAAACATTTGAGAGTGTTAGGATATGTGACATAATTCAAGACATGAGGCAGAATTTTTCTGTTGGTATCACTGTGGCTAGGGCATGGAAGGAAAAGCTCATAGCAAAGAGGATTATAGAGGGAGATGCAGACAAGCAGTATGCTAATTTGAGGAGGTATGTAGCTGAGTTACATAGAGTTAATCCTGGGAATACATTGAGTATTACTATCAACATACCAAATCCATCCATACAACCAAGGTTTGGGGATTTTTATTTTTGTTTTGATGCTTGCAAAAAGGGTTTCACTAATGGTTGGAGACCCTTTGTTGGGGTAGATGGTTGTCATCTAAAAACAAAATATGGGAGTCATCTGCTAATTGTTGTGGGTATGGATCCTAATGACCAATATTTTCTTTTAGCATTTGGGGTAGTTGAAACAGAAACAAAGGAGACATGGAGATGGTTTATTGACCTATTGATGTGAGACATTGGGCTGGACAAGAGATACGTTTTTATATCTGATCAATAAAAGGTCAGTGGTATTACCTCTATCTGTTAGTAAAATTCCATGTTATTTATGTACTGATATGAGTTTGTTTTTACATGGACTAGTTTCTGTTTCTGAAGAGATGAATGAAATGGTAGAACATAGGCTTTGCTTGAGGCATCGCTATGCAAATTTCAAAAAACGATTTGGTGGGGGAGCTTTGATTAGAGACTTGATGATGGGGGATGCAAAAGCAACATATTACCAAGGATGGTTGACCAAGATGATTGAGCTGAAGGAAGTTGACCCAAAGGCATAGAGTTGGCTTATGGGAATTCCTCCCAAAGGTTGGTGTAAGCATGCTTTCAATTTTTATCCAAAGTGTGATGTTATTATGAATAACATTCCCGAGTCTTTCAATGCCACAATATTAGCTGCTAGTGATAAACCAATTTTGACCATGTCAGAATGGATTAGAAAATATTTAATGAATAGGTGCTCAACTTCTGCATTGAAGCTGGAAAAATGGCCACACAAAGTGATGTCCATTCCTAGGAAAAGACTAGACAATGGGGTTGTTATAAGTGCCCATTGGTTGCCTAATTGGGAAATGAATGAACAATTTCAAGTCACACACTCTTTCAATACTCAGGAATTTATAGTTGATATTTTCAAAAGGTCATGTAGTTGTAACTTTTGGGAATTGGTTGGCATTCCTTGGAGGCATGTTGTAGCAGCATTAGGTTTTAAACAACAAAACCCTGAGGATTTTGTTGATGAATGTTATTCTAAAGAAAATTATAAAATGTGTTATGGTTTTGTTGTTAGTCCCATTAACGATCAGGATATGTGGCCTGAGGTAGAATTAGAAGAATTGTTGTCACCAATGTTTAAAAAAGGTCCAGGGAGGCCTAGAAAGCTAAGGATTAGAGAGAGTGGTGAAGAAGGTGCAAGAAGAAGGTTGCCAAGTGTCTCTTACATATGTACAAAATGTGACAAGTTTGGTCACAATGCACAATCATGTAAAAGCACCAGTCAGGATCAAAATGGTCTCAAGAGAAAGGTATGATATATATGTCATATAATTGTCTACTTGTTATGAGTGTATGATACATATGTATGTTATGCCATATAACTGTATTTATGTTATTTTTTGATAGAAAAAGGTCAAGACACAACCAACTCAAACTGGTACAAGTCAAACTGATGGAGATGTTACAACTCAAACTGATGAAAATCCAACCGATGCCACCCAAACTGATGCCATTCTAACTGCTGCAAATCAAAATGCTGTCACTCCAGTTGATACAATTCAAACTAATGTCTTTCTTACTGATGACACTCAAACTACTGTAAATCAAAATGATGTCACTCCAACTGATGCCATTCCAAATGATGCAACTCCAATTGATGCCATTCTAAATGATGCAACTCAAACTACTGCAACTCAGACTGATTCTTCGCAAGTAACTGATTACTTTGATGGCATAACTGATGACATAATTTAAATCCTATCAGACATCAACATATCTCAAGCACTTTCTGAAGTATGAAAAGCTACCAAAATAAAAAGGGGAAGAGGTGAAGCCATTGAAAATGAGGTCTAGTGAGAGAATTAGGATTAATTAGTTTAAAAAATCAAAACTATTCATAAGGCTTGGATCAAACAGGGACCAACCTATGTCTTTGACAGATGAAGAAGAGGGAAGAGGTTCACAAAGAGCAAGGAAGAAACTTAGGAAATATAATGTTATGAATTTATTATGAATATGTTATGATTAGTATGTTGGAACCTTTTAACTATTTTAAATATGCTCAGACCTTATGTATTGTCCAATCTTTTGTGTACTACATTTTACTTATGGCCAATGTAAGGCTTATGTGTAATGCTTATGGCCAAAGTAAGGTTTATGACCTTATGTAATGTTTACTACATTTTGTGAAAGGCTAATGCCGAATGTTATGTACTGCATTATTCCTTATGTCATTCTTATGGCTGCATTTCAACATTTATCAACTCATTAAAAACATCATATTACATAACTTGTAAACAAAATCCATGATGGCTTATAACAACAAAATCCATGATAGCTTAAAACATCATATTATATAACTTGTAAACAACATATTGCATTAATAAACTTAACTGAATTTTACATAACTTATAACAACAAAATCCATGATAGATTTTACAACAAAATAACAAAATCCTAATTCTACACTTTTGTTACATAAACTGGTACACCATTGCCAACAAAATCTAATACAACCATAAAACCAGTTTCATTTGAAAATTCTTCTTCTGCATAATGGAAAACTTCAACTTGGTTTTTCTAGCTTTTTTGCTGTCAATTCAAACATCACCAATGCTACATCACATTTCTTGCATTTACCAATATCACTATTTGTGCATTCATTCATGGATATAGCAAGTTCATCATCCCATATAAACAAGTCACAACAATTCAGACTCTGCAAACACAAAACACATAATTCAATGGCATAAAAATTGTATTCAAATTATATACGTAAATCACGAAACTACTTACCCCGACATTACAACATTTCAAAAACTTTCTATTTATGTTTTGCACTATATTCGCTGCCCACATCTTCATAGGCCGACGACAACCACACTTGGGAACGCTTGAAATCTCAAAGGAATTGTTGCTTCTATGGCTGTTATTTGGATCCATGTTTCTGACAGATGACGAAGTAGAAGACAACAACGTAACTCTAGGGTAGTTGACAATGAAGGGGATGATGAACTGGTGACGAAAACTTGACCTAGATTTCCTGAGTTTTGAATTGGAAAAAATGGAGTTGGGAACGAGGAAGAAGATGTGATGTCATTCCAACGTGACAAATTTTAAACATTAATTAACAATGTAACAGACACGTAGGATGGTACCTTGTGATCTTAGGTAAAAACATGGTTGAAGGTGTAAAGTGTTGGGATCTTTATTTGGTAAGGTCTGCGCAATAAAAAAATATTTTTAAAGGGATAAACACACTTATTTGACAGGGGTAAAAGGTATTTAATCCTTAAATCAAAATTAGTAACCTCTTTACGTACTATTAACATTTATTTTGGGAAAGTTAGCATATTCAAGAAAGGAGAATTTGGGGTTTTCACACATTTACCTCTTTTTGTATGTGCGCAAACATATTTGTGTTGTTGCGTAAAGCATGATACCATACCAATTTTGTGTCACACACACTGTCACTACCTAAGAAATTGTTCAACAACAAAACACTACAACGCCACTCGCAGTATCACAGAACCAAACAACTATTTCTTCAATCTATGAATCATCAAAAACCATTAGAAGATAACATCATGGAAATGAAGGAATGTTTGATGCTTTCACCTGCTGGTGATAGCGAACCAACTCTCAGAACTGCACATTTTCTCAAACCTACTGCAAACTCCATTCATGAACTTAATTTTCACTTTAAACTTCACCCTTCATCATCTTCTTCTTCTTCTGTTTTTGATCCTAAGGAGTGTTCTTTGAAAATCAATTTCAATGGCTGGCGCTACCCACGCACCAAATGGGTTAGGTGGGTTGATCAACTTAAGGCCAGGTATGAATCATTTTGGAAAAAATCTGGAATCTTTGAACCTATAATGAGTACTAAGAGCCGCATAATGAAGAATCAAGACTTGGTTTACGGGGTTGTTGAGAATTGGTGCTGTGAGACAAATACCTTTGTGTTTCCCTTTGGTGAAGCAACCATCACTTTGGAGGATGTTATGGTTTTGGGAGGTTACTCTCTATTTGGTGATCCTGTTTTCACATCACTTGAAGATCAAGAAATGAAAGAAGTTGAGAACAAATTGATGCTTGCAAGACAAGAGAGGAGTAAGAAAGGTATGCCTTCTACATCAGTTTGGATGGATGGTTTCATTGATAAAAATAGTGAGATTGAGCATGAAGCATTTCTTGTTACTTGGTTGTCAATTTTTGTTTTTCCTCACAAATATAATCTGGTCAAAAGTTGTTTGTTTCCTATTGCTGTTCTTCTTGCTAGAGGGAATCCTATTGCTTTGGCACCTGCTGTTTTGGCTAGTTTATATAAGGATTTGAGTTTGTTTAAGGAAACAATTGTAGGGTTTAAGAAATGTTCAGTAGGAGGTGATAGATCTCCCATGGTGTGGGAGGTTAGTTTACAATCACCATTTTACTTGGTTCAAGTTTGGGTGTGGGAGAGGTTCAAAAATTTGCAACCACAACCTAACTTGATCAACAATGAAGACCATGTATTGTTGAGGTGGCATTTGGTTAAGGCTTTGGAAATTGAGAATGTGAGGTTGGCAATAGACTCAGCTGTTGATGATTTTCTTTGGCGTCCATATATTAGATATGCTGATAATTGTGGAATGTTTTATCCAAATGATGAAATTTCGGTACCATTTAAGGAAGTTTTGGTGGATAGAAAAATGTTGTTGTTTGTTCTATGCTTGAGAGTTTCTGAGCTGGTTGGATTCGAATGTATAGAGCAATATCTACCACATAGAGTTGCTATGCAATTTGGAATGGATCAAGATGTTCCTGGTTATGTGTCTAGATTCAATGAGACTAAAGAGCTTGCTTGGAAAAATTACTCGAGACCCTTATCTGATACAAGTTTATATTTTCCATCTAAGTTTTTTGAGGCTGATGTTACTTCACGTTATACAAAGTGGTGGGCGAAATCTGTATTGGGTCCTCAGGGTTTCGTTAAGAATGTTGTCCCGTGGGAGAGAAATGTCGAGTCATCAAAATGTAGTCCTCCTGAGGCTAAGCTTTCACTTGAGTTTTCTATGAAACTTGTTGGCCCTGTTACTCTTGGAAAATCTTGTGATGATGGTTCAAAAACTAGCAAGAGTGTTAATGTTGTTGACGATGACGATGTTCCTTCTGATTTTATTCCTGAAGTCTTGACAACTATATCGTCTGAAAATTCTGTTGAAGATGGTTTGAAAGCTGAGAAAAGTGTTGATGCTGATGCTCCTTCAAGCCTACCACAAAAACACAACACTCCGGCTCCTTTAGTGTCTGTTAAAGATTGTAAGCACGTGCTGGAAGAAGGCGTTGAGTTTAACGACGCGAATGAGATCACAGAAGCTAGGACATCAAGCGACAGAATCAGCGAATCCGGGACTCAAGAAGAAAGCTATAGCTATTTATCCGAAGCAAGTATAGCGGAACTTGAACAAAGAATTAGCCTACTCGAGAAGGTGCATACAAAACTGAAGTGGACAAGGTTAGGCTTCACTTGAAAACATAATTCTCTTTTTAATACTATGCTAAGGAAAAACATAATCCTAACTAAGTGCTTTGTTACATACATTGTAGGTAGTTGCTGTGAAAGCAACTTGGCAGAACTGGAATTCAACGAAACCGGGAATTTCTTGTGCAGGATTTGAGTTTGAGCCTTACCTTGACAGTTTATTAGAATTAGTGAAATATGGCAAGGTTTGGTCACAGTTATAAACATTATTATAGTACTAGTTAAGATGATATATGACAAGAATGTAATTGAAAAAGAAGACCAAATGAAACATGAATTTTTTAGGATATTAATGTTGGGAAACAGTTTCTGCTTTTATTTGAATATTACATAGAAACATAGTTATTAGTTATTATTAAGCACTCAACTTCATTAAAATTAGCCACAAATAGTAATGGACATACTTTTTCTTTGATTTTATGTTTCTGTTGATTTGGATGCTTGCTTTATTGCCTGTTATTTCTAATGCAGATTTTTTCTGTTTAACGTTTGTTATGCATGAAATTTTTTCTATGTGAACCTTTGGCTCATACACTCTTGAAACATATAGCTCCCTCCTCGAGGGTTAATGCAAACAACCCGCATTTTAAATAACCTACAGCTCCTCGTTAATCAAGGACACCTTCAGGGATGCGAGTGTTGCTTGGTGTTGTTTTCTTCTTAGGGGTCATTGACGAAACTTACTTAGCGTGCTGCTCATCCGTATCGACCAATATAAGTTGGCTCTTTAATTTGAGGATTACAACTGAACAAGGACTCTGTTGATTAATGATACGACGGTGTGGTAGTTGATGACAGATGACACTCGATCATTACATGTTTTTTAGATTATTTTACTTTAGTTTTGACTGTTTTTCCTTTTAAGCGTTTGCGTTTTTGTAGGTTTTAATTTCAAAGAATCGTGGAAAAGATTGATATGTGTCGTGATTATCCTAACTAAATATATTTTACGGTATTTTCACTATATAAGTTACGATGTCAAGAATGGAGAAGACTTGAATACACAAATTCGTAGAAAATAGAAAAGAATAAACAAATTGGTGAAATTTCATGAATCTAAAATTCTTTACAACTCCCTCTAAAAAAACGTGTCACACTTTTGGTGAAATGTAAAGCACACATAGGACATTGCAGTGTATTGTGCGATGAGCAGTGTCATGTCAGCATTATCACAAAAACATGACAAACGAGTGCCATGTCAACATTATCACAAAAACATGTCGCGCATTCGGGGCCCCGTGACACATTTGCGCGATATCCATTTTTTAAAAATAAATTCTCAAACTCATTCAATTGCAAGGGTTCTGATTTTCACCAATGGCTTCATCCCAATGGTTTCATCCCTCTTATTTTGTAATGTTATTTAACTCTTTTCAACTCTTTTATCATGAATTTTCTAAGAATGATTATTTAGTTTAATTTCATTAGACGTCAGATGAATTTTTCTTTTAAACATGTGTGTGAATCATATGATCTACTTAATTATATTCAACGGAACGGTAAATCTCTTTTATTATTTAACAATTATTTGTGCCTAAAGTTTTTTATTTGTCTACGAATGAGCGAATTAATAAGAGAGGGATGAAATAAAATATAGGTGGTCATTTGTTAAATAATAAAAGTTCAACGGAATATAGGTGGTTATTTATCAATTATTTGTAGATAAGTGATTGATTCTGATTAAAAGTGATTAAAAATTAGTTGAAAATAATTTATATTTTGATAAATTATTGCAAACTAATCAAGAATAATTTTTAACCTCCAAAATTAAAATTAAAAATTTAAATAGAATCAATTTTGAAAGATAAAAGTAATTCTAAATAAAACGTGTCATAATCTTCGAAATACTCCAAACTTGGACTCAAACCAGGGGCGGATCCAAACATTATATATTAGTGTGGCTAAACATGAAAGAAATTATGAACTAAATCATATTAAAAATAGATAATAATATATTATTAGTGTAATACATTACAATGAAAGTCTTCGATCATTCATTTTTTAAAAATGAGCTAAAATAATCCAAAATAATAGCGGGAGCTGCCACAAATAGTAAATAAAAAAATATTATTATTAAAATTTATAGATTATATTCTATTATGTTTCATTTTAAAAACTAACATCTATAAGTAAGAATAAGATTTAAAAATTTGTTTCTTTTAAACAACACTAATAAAAATAATGAACAATTTTTCAATGTTAAATAATATTTAAATGATCAATTCTCATTAATTTTATTATGTTTAATCATAAAAATTAAATCTAAGAGCTTAACACGGTATTAAAAAATATAGAGATCTCTTAACTTTTTAAAATGTATCGTGTTAATATTTTTAATCTAATTAGTGATAAATTTAACGATTAATTTTAACAAAAAAAAATCATTAATTTGATGCAAAAGATTAGCATAAGAAGTTTTGATGAAAAAAGTGATCAATGCATTTCATTTTTAAATTGAGAGACCAAAATAAACTATAGGTTATCTAACACTCAAAAAAATTAAAATTAAAATTTAATATATTAAAAGAAATAGGAAAGAAAATATTGATTATTTTCTAAAGTATGAGAATGTATTGTAAAATTTAAAAAATTCATAACAAAATTTAACTTAATTTATTTACCTTTAATTTATTATTTAATTTTATTAACTATATTAATTTATCTAACTTTTAATTTAAATTATTTTTATTTAAAAAAACTTTGTTATTTCTAACACCTTTGAAACTTTGGACATATTTCTTCTTACCTTTTAACCTCCACGCCCAATATAATGACTCAGTATTAGAGAACTACATGAGAGAACTCCCTATATAACACAAACAGGAGAACTACCTCATAATGACTCAGTATGAGTAAACTATCTTTTCATCGTGTGTCAAACATATAAAACATGCCATCTGTCTATTGGAGCATATGAAAAAATTGAAAAATCTGGTGTGGCTATAGCCACACCCTGCCTATGAATAGGTCCGCCCATGACTCAAACGTTTACGAAATCTATTTATATTTTTTATAAAATGTAAGATGTACTAAATCAATTGTATTTAATAAACCTCACCCATATATTAAACTTTTATACTCTTTCAGTACTATTGAATCTAATTCTAAAATATTAGCTTAATTATTCTAAGAAAGTATTACTTAAATAATTTTAATTGACAGTGAGATGGAAATATAAATGTGTTGAGACACTAACATATAGGGTTGGGTTTGTTTTGTTCAAATTTCTTTAGGAAATTTCTTCTGACTCCTATTGTTTTTCTCCTACACCTTTTTAAATTTTAATTTTTTTTTTTTTAAGAGCACTTACAAATTCACCTTATTTCAGGATATTTCGTAACAGCACTTACGAATTCATCTTATTTCAGAGTGTTTTAGGGTGTTTTGTAAGTGCACTTACAAATTCACCTTATTTCAGGGTGTTTCGTAAGTACACTTACAAATTCACTCAATATCCCAAATTTTTTATGATTTTATTTTGAATATATATATATATATATATATATATATATATATATATATATATATATATATATATATATATATATATATAAAGAAAATAGAATATTGTGTTTTATTTTATGTGATTTCCATTACATATACACGATTTCACGTACTAAAAAAGAATAGAAAAAATATATGCATTAAAAGTCAAATTTACATTTGATCTATAATAATAAAATATATTAATACAATCGATATCAATATCAAATTTGGCCTATAATAAAAAACCTATTAATACTATGGATAACAATTTCCATATGAAGAGATGCAATTGTTTTTTTGTCTTAATTTACTTGATATATATGCATTAATTGTATTATAAATTTTTAACAATATAATTAAATTGAATTATTATTAATAAACAATAAATTAAATTTATATTTAAAAATTATTAAATTAAATTTATGATATAAATTAAACAATGAATTTAATAATTAATTTTTTAATTATAATAATGAAATGTAAATGTCTTTTAATTATTTATTTAAAATTATGAATAATTTTTGATAAAAAATATAAGAAATATTTTTTAGTTATAATTTTAAAAGTTAAATTTAATTTAGATGTCACTTTTTTACTTTTTATTATAGAATTGATAATTAATTATTATGTTATAATTAAAATTTTATTATATTAAAAAAATTATTTATATTTTAATCAAAAGTTGAATGTTATTAATAATTAATATTATTAAAAGAGAAAACTAATCATGCAATGACACTCTAACAGTATAAAATAATTTTACACTGTCAACAAATCACAACCTTGTATCTAATTATGACCCACTTTTATTTTAAATTTTTTTAATAACAAGGCATATTGTTAAATTTCTTGTAAAAAATGATGAATAATTTATAAACTATAAATATTTTCTATATATAAAGATTTTCTCTCTCTCTCTATATATATATATATATATATATATATATATATATATATATATATATATATATATATATATATATATATATATATATATAAAATAAACCGAATAAGGTGAATTCGTGAGTACATTTAAAGTAAATCAAATAAGGTGAATTCGTAAGTGTATTTACAATTTTGGGTCCCAATTGGTGAATTCAAGTATACTTACAAAGTAAACCAAAGAATTAACGTTTATGGTGAATTCTTAAGTGCACTTACAATTTTGAGGGTATTTTGGATTTTTCACTAGGGGTGGAGAAGAATCCCACTAGGTGGGTGAAGAAATTCTTTTTATCCATTGATATATATATATATATATATATATATATATATATATATATATATATATATATATATATATATATATATATATATATATATATATATATATATATATATATATATATATATATATATATATATATATATATATATATGTTATTTTCACACTTTATTAAATGACAAAGTAGAACGTAAAATACACATTATTAACAATATTATTCACACTCTTCTCGTCCACTCATCCATCCCTTCCTCGTTTTGGCATCATGCACTTTAAATTACCACACGTATGTTCTTAGTGTTCTTCCCTGAAAGAATTTTTTGAATTACTCCCCTATCTAATTTTTGTATCATCGTGATCCCTCCTACACATCTTCACGTTTTTTATTGTCTTTGTTATTCATTGTTTCCATCCCACTACTAGTAATAAGTTATAAGCACACTCAACCCGATGTGTCCACAAAGGTTACAAATGTTTTTATTTATCGTACAAAAATATCATCATTTCACGACATGTCATCTTTGATGAGACACAATTTCCCTTTGCCCACGTGTCTTTCCTAACTCTCACCACATATGATGCTCCATTGATAACTTGCACCCATCTATTATCCATCAATGGATAAATCCCACCTTGCAACCTCTTACCAATAAACATCTCATACATGACCATCAATCTATATCAACCATTGGACCACATAATTCCTCTCAAACCTCCTCCACCAGAACCGAAGGTGCGAAAAACACAAGAAGAGGGGGGGGTTGAATTGAGTTTTATCTTTTGAATTTTTTTTATAAAAAAAATCCCCTTTTTAAAATTGTTTTTCTTTTGATAAAGATTGAAAGAATTGGAAAGCAATAAAGAACACAATATTTTTATAGTAGTTCACTTGAAAATTTAAGCTACTCTAGTCCACCCTCACAGGTAATTTGCCTCTCTCAAATGAGGACTTAATCCAATAATCAAACTGATTATTACACTTGCACAACCCAATTGGAAGTGATTAACACCTGCACACACCAACTATGTGTGACTAACTATCAACCTCTAAGACTAACTGTCATAGACTTCTCGAGAATACTGACCCAACTGGTCTCTCAAGGAACAATCAAACAAAAATTTGATAACAAGTTTGTTTATAAGTAAATATGCTTCTACACAAGCTAATATGTAAACTGATTTTTTAGCACAAATGACTTGAAAGAATATACAACTTTTTACAAAATAATAACGTTTGAGCGTAGAGTAATCTTCGTAAATTAGAAGTTGTTTCTTCAAGTCTTCAAGCCTTCAAGCCTTTATGTAGAGCCATGCATGTGATGTAACCGTTGAGGGGTAAAACTGGAAATATGAAATTTGTGGTGGCTTGAGAGAACATGGGGGACAAGATCGTACGCAACATTCATCCTTCATGGTAGTGGAATGAAACGTTTGTTTGTACCATGTACTACTGTACCACACTAACATTATCTTTTAACCTTCTGTACTTTAGAGGCTTCTACGAGCATGAGTAAGAGGAGAGAATATAACTTCTGGTTAATCAAAACTTCAAGCCTTTAGAGTCTTGAGATCTTTCTCTTAAGAGTCCTTAGCACTTGACTTTGAAGAACCATGTATCATTATCATAAAGGTTAAAAGAACTTCAAGTCTTCATAGCCACGTCATTAGAGTCTTCAACACTTGGTCTTGTAACCTTGTATCAGAACTAAGTTCAGAAGAATTTCAAGTCTTCAGAGTATTCAGAGCCACGTCTTCAGAGTCTTTCAGCACTTGGTCTTCAGAATCCTTTGTCTTCTGAAACTTGAGTCTTCAGCATCTTGGACTATGTTCACTTAGAACTTCTGTCTTTAGATCTTTAGACTAGTTTCTTCAGACTTACGTATCAGAGTAACTTAGCTTCAGAGCCTTCTAATACTTTCTTCACTAATGTTCATCAGAATATCTGTAGCCTAGAAGCAAAGAATTTTCTCTTCTAATGTCTTGGCCACACCATTCATCAGAAGCAAAACCTATTTGTTTATTCTTTAAAATACAACAAACATTAGAGAAACAAATTTTTTCACTCAAACGTACTCTTTGTTATCATCAAAACTCAGAGACATAATTGCAGAACCGAATCTTGTTCTAACAACAACAACATCTTCCTCCCCCTCTACGACTACACTCGATACCACCTCATCACCAATACCACTAGTCTAACCTATACGACATACTAGAACTATGGCCACTCGTAGCATGTGAGGTATCTACAAATCCATAAAACTCTTTAAGATTTCTGTTACCATTGATGATCCAATCATCTCACCTCTTTCTAAGAATCGCAAACTAGCCCTATGTGACCCAAATTGAAAATCTGCAATGTTGTATGAATTTAATGCTATTATTAAGAACAATACATGGGGTTTGGTTCCACAACCTTGAGATGTTAACATTATCTGTTCTATATGGATTTTCCATCTTAAAAAGAAATCTAATGGTTTTTTAACGTTACAAAACCCGTCTTGTAGGTGATGGCAGGTCACAAATTGCAGGTATAGATAATGATGAGACACTCAGTCATGTGGTCAAACCAACAACTATTCACAATATTCTCACCATTTCTCTATCCAAGTCATGGCATATTCATCATTAGAAGTCTATAATGCATTTCTATACGGTGATCTTCATGAGACAATCTATATGCATTAGCCACTTCGTTTTCGTGATCCTTGCAAAACTCCAATTCTACCCTAAGTATTTATTCAAGAAATCAAAGTATAAAAATTTCCAACATAACTGGGATATAACATTTTCAACTTAATCACCAAAACAATTCAATGACTGTGGAACGATACATAACACTTAAGGAAAGAATAAACTCAGCACATAATATCGTCTTAACAGCATAAGCCAAACTTACTTAAGCACGCAACAGATGCATAGAAATTCTCCAAAATAGGACTTAGCATCTTTTAAAATCTCAAACAACATCAATGCAAGTAACTCCTCAAGTAATAACATAAGTTCAGCAATAAAACAACGAAATAAAACATGCAATCATTTTCCCCGAGTGCTACGTATCAGAGCAAATGACACCGAACTTGGACTACGACGGTAACGACTCCTCCTGGTTATCTGCACGTTACCAATATAAAGGCAACGGAGAAAACAAGCAAAGGGTGAGATATCAGACCATATAATTGAGATTATGATAAACAATATATATTTTGAATTATACATAATCACTATTTTGCAATCACACCACTATTCCACAACAACATAATTCAATCACAAGAACAACATCAACGTGTGTTATGATATGCAACGCAACAAAATGCAAATGCATGTGGTATCATCGGAGTATAACTTCCAACGTAAAAAACTGCCAGTATTTCCGAGGCATCAAGGCGTAAGCCTTCAACGTAATCATCCCGCCCCTAACGGCTCAACGTGGTTTTTGCCAATATAGGCCAACATAGTATGAAATGTATGTATGTGATAATCTTAATGGCATAAAGCAACAACAACGTAAACCACAGCGTAAACCACAATGTAAAGCAACACATCAATCAGCAACGTTGACTATCAAGTCTCAACCAACAACAATGTTCAATAACAATTTCCTACAATATCAACTTCTAACAACTCTCAATAACAACGAATTTCCATACGTAAAACACATCAGTTCATCAAGATGTTCACCTCATATGTTTGAAACTACTTTCATAGGATAAATCATACTTTTAGCTATCCAAGGGTTCAAACAACAACTAAATCGGAGTTACGGTCGCAAAGATATGACCAAAACAGTTTTCCAGAGTTATGTTTTTGTTTCTGTACAGTATAAGCCAATACAAAAGTCTTTGTATCGATGCAAAATCCACTTATATCGACACATACATCGTATGAGTCGACTCATACGTTATTCTAAATTCTATTTTTTAATTTCTTACAGTATGAGTCGATACATACAAGCTTTGTATCGATACATACTTCACAGTTTGCCTCCATGAGCCGATACATGGTTGTTTGTATCGACGCAAGCTGATTCTACGCTTCTGGTTTTTCTAACCCAGTGCAGCATGTATCGATGCATACAGTCTATAAGGTCGATCTATATTTCATAATTTGACCCCATGAGCCGATGCATGGCTGTTTGTATCGATACATACAGTCTATAAGCTTCTATTTTTCAAAATCATCACAGTATGTATCGACACATACATGCTTGTATCGACTCATGCAGTGTGAGAATGCCCAAATTACAGTTTCCACGAAATTCCACGATCAAATTTGGGGTTTTCATCAATTCTAACAGTAATATGATACAAGACAACAAAATCATAAATCCCTAACTACCTATCATCCATCATATTCCCAATTAGAGAGCAAGAACCCCTCCCTTACCTTAGATTGAAGGTTGCTCTATGAATTCTTGATCGTTCCAACTTTTCTCTCTCTCTGCAAGCTCTACGTATCGTTCTGTTCCTTTTCCAAAACCCTTGTTTTTACTTTTTCTCTACTGATAGCCAAATTAATCTAATTTCTATTTTTTCTAATTAAATAAAATCCTTATAATTTAATTTGGGCTTAAACTTTGTACCCCCATCATTACTACTACTATCACCACAACTTAAGCCCACTAACACTAACCTTATAGTTATAACATCGTTTCTAATATTATTCTACGACCAAACCAACTTAAATCTCCGCAACAACAATATCAACCAATAATTCACAATTAAATCGCTAAATATTTAATTAAAGAAATAATTAAATATGCGGGCGTTACAACTCTTCCCTATTAGAATATTTCCGTCCTCGAAAATGGAAATTTACCTGCTTCAAATAGCTCGAGATAGGAGTCCCGCATCTTGCTTTCCAACTCCCAGGTTAAGCTTTCACCAGCAGCTCCTAACCAAACAACTTTCACCAACGCAATCTCTTTACCTCTAAGAATCTTCATCTCGCGATCCATAATTCGCACAGGCATCGTCTCCATTGTGAGATTATCACGCACTTGCACATCGTCCATCTGAATCACATAAGACAGATCGGGAACATACTTGCGGAGTTGCGATACATGAAACACATCGTGAAAATTAGCAAGATTTGGCGGTAACGCCACACAGTAAGCAACTTTCCCGACTCGATCCGATATCTAATACGGACCAATAAAACAAGGAGTGAGCTTCTTAGACTTCAGAGCTTGTCCAACACCAGTCACAGGCGTGACTCTTAAAAACACATGCTCATCAGCCTGAAATTCTAAATCTTTTCTTCTCTTGTCATGGTAACTTTTCTGTCTACTCTGGGAAGCCTTCATCTTCTCCCGAATAAACTTCACTTTCTCTGTAGTCTCCCTATCAATTTATGGTCCAACTACCACACTCTCACTAGATTCATGCCAACATAACAAAGTCCTACACCTTCGTCCATACAATGCCTCAAAAGGTGCCATCCCAATACTAGAATGGTAATTGTTATTATAAGTGAACTCGATCAAAGGAAGATAAGTATCCCATGAGCCTCTTTTCTCAAGAACAGAAGCTCTCGACAAGTCCTCCAATGATTGAATGGTCCTCTCGGTCTGACCATCCGTCTGTGGATGATACGCCAAACTTAACCTCAACTTAGATCCCAACGCTTCCTGCAAACTCTTCCAAAAATCAGAAGTAAACCTCGGATCTCTATCTGACATAATACACACAGGAACACCATGCAACTTCATAATTACTCTGACATAAATCTCAGCCAACTTCGCAATCAGATAAGTAATGTTAATAGGTATAAAGTGTGCCGACTTCGTAGTCCTATCAACAATCACCCAAATTGAATCATGTCCTCACAAGGTATTAGGTAAACCCGTCACAAAGTCCATCGAAATGCTATCTCATTTCCATTCCGGAACTTCCAACGGTTGCATTAACCCTACATGTTTCTGATGTTCAATCTTTGACTTCTGACAAGTCAAACAGGCATACACAAACTGTGCCACATCATGTTTCATGCCAGGCCACCAAAACAAACCCTTCAAAGCTTGATACATTTTAGTAGCTCCGGGATGAATACTCAACTTACTTCTATGACTCTCTTCAAGGATCACTTTCTTAATCGCTTCATCATCAGGAATACAAATACGATCTCAGAATCTCAACACACCTTGCGCATCCAACTTGAAATCATCATTCTCGGGTCGATCAGTTTCTACCATCAAATCCACCAACTTCACATCTCGCTTCTGAGCCTCTTTAATATTGTCAAGAAAGTCATTGTTAATCTTTAACATTTCCAACATAACACTATGCGGTGTCACTTCACAAACCAAACTCAAATCTCGGAATTTCTCAATTAACTCCAACTCCTTAACCATCATGCCCGACATATGCAAAGTCTTTCAACTCAAAGCATCGGCTACAACATTAGCTTTTCCGGGATGATAATTCAAACCGAAATCATAATCCTTCTGATCGGAAAAATAACAAGTGTACTATTTTCACCGATGTAGTTATAATGAGTTTCCCCAAGTATCGATCTCGAGGACTGCGTAGTAAATACCTATTTGTGCTCTTAATTCAATTGAACAAAAACAATGGTTGGGTTGAGTTTAAAACTTGAAATTATAATCGTAACAAAAGAATGACTGATGAAATATATTGAGAATAATGCTAGGGTGAGTGGTTGATTTAACAAATTATGATCCGAATCCAAATTTCCTCATTGCATATGAAAACTTTCAATTACCTATCGCTAGATTGTTCTTCCTTAAGTCCTTAGTGAAGAAAACTATTAAAACCCCAATCCTTATTCAAATGTCCATTCAAATAACTCTTAGTTTTAACCATAAAAATATCAAGAATTCAGGTGATTAAAAAGAGTTCCTAGTCCTAGGTGAGACTCCTAACAACCTAATTGTGTAGAAACCCTAACAATCACAGTCCTGCCAATTGTTAGTCATAGGTATACATGTATTTGTCCGATACATAATCATAAGAACACTACACATTTAAATTGAAATAGATGAACATGCATTAAGAAAATCAAGAATCCGAATTCATAACAATCATCAAATCAGGACCACCCCCTACCATTGGGGGGTTTAGCCTCTCATAGTATTAGAAGAAAATATCAAATAAGAGTTAAACATTACAAAGAATAACGATGACTTTGATCTTCAATGGTGGCTGCCCTTGAATCTCGCCGTCTCCAAATTCCTCTTCGTAGCTATCTTTTCTTCGTGATATTTCTTTCGTGCTTTCAAAAGTACTTTTTCTTTTTCCCAAAATTCCTTCTAATAGTCTCAGCCTCATCCAAGTCTTAACCAAAGTCCAAAGTACCCTTAATGACAAAGAAAAGGTCCAAAACTCAAAAAAATAAAGTTTCCACACGCGTCCATCAACACGGGCCGTGTTGATTAACACGGGTGCCCGTGTTGATCTCTTAAATAAAAAATATTTGCTGCCAGGTCAATCAACACGGGCAGTGTTGATTCACGCGGGCACCCGTGTTGATTCACTGACTTTGGCTGTTTTGCACTTTCCAGTGGCCTTTTAACACGGGCGGTGTTGATTAACACGGGTGCCCGTGTTGATTCACTGACTTTGGTTTTTTTGCGTTTTCTAGTGGCTTTTCGACACGGGCCGTGTTGATTAACACGGGGGCCCGTGTTGATGCATCTGTAGCCTCCATATTCGATTTTTGCACTTCTTTTGCCCGATTTATCCTGTTTTATTCTTATGACCCTGAAAACACTCAAACACATAACCAAAGCGTAAAATGCGATAAAATGACATATAACACTAGAAAAATAAAAGAAACGATAACAAAATTCAATGTTAAATAACTGTGTAAAAACCACCGATCAAATTCCCCCAAACTTAAACTGTTGCTTGACCTCAGGCGACGATTATCAGCACTCATGAAAATCAAAGCAGATCGGTACTCATATGCAAAAGTTCAGTTCTCATTGCACAGAAGGTAGTGCGCTCGACATTCACATGACACGAAAATACCTCTCCAAATATGCCTCGCACTTAAGTGTTCTCTTTCCGCTTTTCCTCCTCTTTCATTCACACAATCAGATTAAGGCACTGAGAATTATAATAATCATCACATGCATACTACTAGCCAAGAACTTCACTTATTTAGGCACCAAACGAGCAGCATTTGCCACTTTTTTAATACCGATGAAATTTTCAAACCTTTTGGTTATTTATTGTCCTTTATCCGGACGACGTTTGGGGATCAACCCCCTTTGGGCTGAATAACCTGGTGAGGGTTACCCAACTTAGCGGGCCGGTTGCCTTTTACCGTCTTTTCATCATTTAATGCCATTTTTATTTGCTTCTCAACCAATCATACCAGCATGTGAATCTGAATTATGCCAGACTGTATAGATAAACTATTCAAGGAGTACTTCGCAGACTTTAAGCACTATAGTACAAATCTACACGTTGGACTCGTATCAACGTCACATTATTCTGAATTTCCTACCTTCAAACAATCATCCCTGCATCTCACACAAAATCATTCCCGACCTTATTGGAATACAAGCTCTTATGTAAAACAAAACAAAATTTTCGGACAAAATTCAGAAAAATTTGGGAGAATTTCTACTAGTGTTATTACACAGTATTTAACATCAACTTAACAAAAAATAATCAAACAAAGCAATAAAACCTCCCCCAAACTTGAAGTAAACATTGACCTCAATGTTTCAGATCAAACTCGAGAGGAGTGACTCACAAAGGGTGATGCAGCACCAGTTGCTACCTCCTAGCTTTCGCAAGATAGGATCCCTTTTTATTACCTGCAAACAAAACACAAAGAAAAGCTAAGTTATGAAAAATGTGGGTTGCCTCCCACGCAGCGCTTCGTTTAACGTCGCATGGCTCGACGGGTCATCCCTTTATGGGGGGTACTTTCTCTTCCACACCTTGTTGCTTGAACTTTCCGCAACCCAAAATTTAACCCCATCAAAAGCATTAGCCACTGTGTGATTCACGTTACTTCCAACTTTCATCTTCTCACCTTTGTCTACCTTCTTCTTTCCCTGCTTGGCTTCTTGACTGAATGTTGGAATTTTAATTGATGCCACCTGAGAGATTCTGCCTGAGACTTCTTCAGGGATTGATGTTGCCATTTTGTTTTCTCCTTCTACTTTTACCATACCAACTGAAAATTTATTCTTTTCACCCGTACCTTGTTTCCTGACTTCGAAAACCTTCATGGTTATATTCTCATCAAAATGTTTTAAGTTCAGAAGACTTGTCTCGATATCAAAATTACACATGCTAGTCAACAAAAAGGGTCGACCCAGAATGATCAGGGTCTTTTCATCTTCAGGTATGTCCATGATCTGGAAAAGTAAAACTTTCAATCTCGACCAACACATCTTCAGCCATCCCATATGACTTCTTGATGGTGTGATCAACAAATTTTAATTTTGTGCCACTCCCGCTTATCTTTTCAATACCAAGCTTCTTGAAGATTGATAATGGCATTAAACTCACACTAGAGCCAGAATCAATTAGAACCCTTTTGAAAGTTCTATCTTTTATGGTGCATGGTATTGCCACTGATCCAGGATCCTTCTGCTTGACAGGTATTTTTCTCTCGGGCGCGATTGCACATAACTTCTCATCAACGGGTACTTGTTCATCATCTGTTGGCCTCTTTTTTGATAGGATCTCTTTTTTGGTACAAAGGCATTTTCTCGAGTGATTCAAATATAGGTATGTTGATCTCTAGCTTCTTGAACAATTTGACAAACTTATCAAACTCTTTCTCTTTTGTGTCCTTCTTTGCCACTCGCGAGGTATATGGCAGCCTAATCACATGTTTAATCTTTTCTTCAGCTGGCTTCACAGGTAGCGCCACTTCTTCCTGTTTTTCCTTGTTCTCTCTCACTTCTAATTCCACTTCTATAAGTTCATCATCAACTTTTACCTCATCTTCTCTTTCTTTGGCAACATTTTCACTCCTTGCTATGACAACATTCACATTCTCATGGTTCTTCTGATTGCCTTGTGCTTGCATCGCTACTTGTTGCACAATTTTCCCCATTTGAACCTCCAAATTTTTAATTGCAGCTGTAGTGTTCCTGTGATTGCTTCGTATTTCTTCTTGGAATTGGGAAGTGTGGGCAGATATCTTTTCAATGGCCACTTCCCATTCTGCCTTCTGAGGAGCTTGTTGTTGTTGATCTTTCCAAGCAAAATTCAGATGATTCTTCCACCCAGGATTATAAGTGTTAGAATAAGGATTATTTTTCCTCAAGAATTTTATCTCCTCCATTTTTTTTGGAGTTGCAAGACATTGTGCAGTCATGTGTGGTCCACTACAAATGTCACAAACCATATTTTTAACCTGTGCTACCTGTTGAGTTCCCATGTTCATAGCTTTAAGCTTTTTCTCCACTTCTGCAGCTATTGCCTCTTCGATTTTGAGTTGTTTATTTACTTCCAACTTCAAATCGATCACTCCCTCTGGTTTGCTTGGAACCCTGTCATATAATTCCAGATGCTCATTTGCAGCTATAGCTTCAATAATCTTCTTGATGCCAGTGGATGTTGAGAAGTTGGATGAGCCACCAGCTGCTGTGTCAATGAGTTGCTTTGTTTTGATTCTCAGACCATTCACAAACATCTGCATCTGCTCAGTCTGATCCAGGTTATGAGTAGGGCATGCCACCAGAAGTCTCTTAAATCTCTTGAAAGAGTCTCCTAATGATTCACCCTCCTTCTGCTTGAAATTCAGGATCTCATATCTTTTTCTCATGAACACTGATGCTGGAAAATACTCATTGAGGAATGTTGTTTCCATATCTTCCCAAGATGTAATGCTACCTGCTGGAAGAGAAATAGAACCACTCCTCTGCTTCATTTGCCAAGGTGAACGGAAACATTCGCAACTTTTTCTGTTCTTCAGTATGCCCATCTATCTTTGGAGTGGTGCTCATAGTCAAAAATCGTTGCAAATGCTTGTTAGCATCTTCATTAACCCTTCCAGAAAAGGATCTCTTCTCCAACTGAGTGATGGTGCTCGGGTGGAGCTGAAAGTTAGGAACATTCACCGGTGGATCCATGGTGCATTTTGTCATACCCAATTTTTGACCTAATATACCACCTTACATTTGCATCATTGCATCACTAACAGTTTAGAACAGAATTAATCGGGTGTGGCTTCTACAGGTCAAAATTAGGGTTTCATCAATTTTTCATCTGATTCAAGAGGTAATCAATTAGGGTTTGAGTTTTACTCACCTCAATTGATCTATCTTAATCAATAATCAACCTCTGATCTTCAGATATCCAAATTTTTTCTCATGATCTATCAAGGATCGACCAATTAGGGTTTTTATCGAGGATAAGCAATTACAGATTTTCTGATCAATGAATGACTTTTTTTCTTGGAGATTGATCTTCATATCTTCAATACAACATGTTGACCTAATTTCTGGATTCAAAACATCACAGAAGTTCACATTCTTCATCAGTCAATTTCTAGATCATCTGATGAAATTTCATCTGCACTAAAAAGTCAAACTTTGACTTTTGGTCAACTTTTTCAAGATAAAACTTTTTCCATCATAAAAATACTTCAAATGATCCATCATGATCATAAAAAATCAAGAAATTTGAAAAAGTCAACAAAAAGTCAAAATTTTCAACACTTAGAAAAAATTTCAAGTGTTAAAATTTCACATTTTTTCCTAACTTCATGGCATTTTTTCAAATAGTTCCATTTGGAATTAGAAAAAACTCAAAACATGAAAGTTGTAGCCCTTGAAACAAGCTTTCCAAAATGTCCAAGAACTTGCAAATCCATGGTGTCTAGCTATACTTTTGATTTTGAAACATTGAGCTCCAAAACCATGGATTTTCAAGTACAACTTTCAAAATTACAAGTCATTTTTGAGTTTTCTCCTTCTAGAAGTCATGCCACCTAGCCAAGATAGATAGAGCTGATAAAAATCATATGGAGAGTAATTATGATGGGATAAGATCAAGTTGAATTATTTAACCATGGTTAAAAGGAAGCTTCCTTTTGCATTTATGGCAAAAATGACTTTCTTGCCCTCTAAGGCAAGTTGTCCAAATCCAAGCCAATCTCCTTTGCTTGCCATTCAGAAATCTTGACCTATAAATAGAGGTCATGTTTGCCATTTGAAACTACACCAAAGCTATGCCAAAACAAGCTTTCTCATTTCTTTCTTAAAATTCAAGTAACATAGTTCAATTTGAGAATTCTTGCATTTTTCAAAACTTGTGAAAAAACATGAGAGATTTGGTGTCTAACATGTCATAAACATCAAATAGAACTGATTTGAAACTTAAAATCAATCTAAAAACAACTGAAAATCAGATTTGCATTTCAAGCTTCCAAACTTGCCAAAACTGCCTTAACTTTCGAAATTGATGCTTGGCTCGAGCAAGTTGTGTTTTTTCCATTCAAACATCATCAACATACTCCATATGGATGATGCAGATCATTAACCTTGACCTGTAACACCTCTAACATCGAATTAGAGTTTAACTTTGAAGCATGTGCAGGTGGACTTGGTTGGAATGATCCAGGCAATTTCAGAGTGAGCAGACCATCCTCACACGATCCTTGAAGTCCACTGGTGCTATAGCAATCGTTAAAACAGTTCTGGAAACACTCCATTGAAGATTTCGATCTCAGCTTCAAGAGGTAAGAACTCAAACTTCGAACTCCTTGATTTCTCACTTCCAGTTTAAAAAGCTCTTGGCCGTTTTGTTTCTGCACCCTCACTGAAGCTTAACCCTCAATCAATTGCTTAATTCCATAACCATACACGATTTCAATTTGATTTTAAAGAATTAGGGTTCTTCGTGTTTTCTGGTAATTTAATCATGTTAAACTAAAAATAAATGAAATTAAACCACATCATCATGTTCCTGGTTCAATTTCGATCAAGTTTGATGTTTACATCGAGCAATTCCATTGAGAAACAAAGAAACCATGGCTGATTGAAGGATCGGGGAAGAAGAAGGTGATTGCGCGCGTTTTTTCAAATTCAAATACAAGTTTATAATATTATAACATGGTTTGAAATCAATACACGGATGTATTGCCACCCCAGCGGTTGCCAGCTCACTCTTAAGTCATTCCCTTGCCACGCCTTGCCCAATGGTCCCGGGTTCGAGTAGCCTTGGGACCATTTTTGCCAATTTTTTCATTTTCTCTTCATATTTTTTTCAAACTTTGACTCTTTCAAAACCCAATCAAAACTCCTCATTTTGAGGTGATTTTTTGTACACTTGTCATTTAACATATCTATTTTATGATAATGTCAAAAAATTCAAAAATACTTTCATCTGATTATATTTTTATCGAGCCGAAAACGATACTTTTGAGTACTTTTTAAAGCACTTTCAAAGGTGATTTTTTTCAAACTTTTGAAGCTCGATTCTTTTCCAAACTTCTTACAAGTATATTTCACTTTTCAAAAACACTTTCAAGATCTTCTTTTCAAAACTTTTCATCAAACTTACATCTTTTTCCATGATCGATCCGATTTGACGATAAAACCGAACTCGTTTTTCCTCGAATTTCTTAACCGATCATGGGCCTCCCTCACGGTGTAAGTCCCAAAATTCTTTTTATGTACATAATTATTTCCTTGTACATATCCAATTCTTTTATGTACACATCTATTTTACTTGTACATAATACAGATACTTTTGTAAATACTCAAAGTACAGATAAACTTCGTCCGTTTGTCTTCGTTTCGCTTGTATATACACTGAATTTCCATTGGTATTAAGAGGAGCATTATTCCCGGTGAAACTGCTTTTAAACCAATGGGCCTCCCTTACGGTGTAAGTCCCAACCCTCCTATGTACATCCACACCTCCTTGTACATATATACTCGTTCGTGTACATATTTATTTCCTTGTACACATTCAAACTTGTAAATAATCAAGTTGCGTTCGTTTCAAACGTTCGTTTTACACCCACTTGTTTATATTTCCTTCATAAACTCTTGTAAATAAACATCATGTATTTGTTTATATTTCCTTCATAAACTCCTATGAATAAACTTCATACACTTGTTTATACAACTGTCTAGTTATAACATAACAACTAGTCTAACCAATAGGTTCCCCACAAATATAGCCTCCTCTTGGGCTCTATACAAGGCAACTCATTTCATCTGAGTTCAGCCTCCTCTTAGGCTTCATATAAGAAAACTCATTCATCTGAGTTTAGCCTCCGCTTAGGCTTCATATAAGACAACACTCACCTGCTGAGTCAGCCTCCTCTTGGGCTTCGTTCAAAAGAACTCCTCATTGAGTTTAGCCTTCTCTTGGGCATCAAACAAAGAAAGAGACCACGAAATCTCTTAACATCCTCCTATTGGGCTTCCAATACAAAGAATCACCCGCGCTAGGATAGAACCCAGAGAGTATAATTTCCCGGTGAAATTGCTCTTAATCCTAAGAGGATGGTTTCCCGGTGAAATCCCTCTTAAAGCCAAAGCCAGCCATACCCTATAGCTTCCTCTTGAGCTTCATACAAGGACCCTCGATGACCCTCGGAATGCCTCCTCTTGGGCTTACAATATAAGGACCCATGGGCTTCTTAAAAGCATCCCCTTAATCCAATCAATTTCTCCTAGAGGTTTAGACATTTATCATCTCTATGGAAGAAGTATCTCATCTATCACATCCCATACAATCAAAAAATTTTCAAACTCTTTTCAAACAAAAACATCTCTTAATCTGTAAGTGGTAACGCTTGTACACTCAAGCAAAACACCCAATGCTTACAATTAAAAGATTCAATCAGTTTCAAAAACATCTTTCTTAACTCGTAAGTGGTAACGCTTGTACACTCAAGCAAAACACCTATAACTTACGACGAAAGATTTAAATCAATCAAACCTTTTTAAATGTATGTGATGAAATAGATTAGATACATTTTCATTAAGATGACATTTGTCTGTGTCTCTTACTAACTTTTGTTGCTTCCACTAGCATAAGTGGGAACTACGATTGCTCTGACTTTCTCAACATCCCTTTGAGAATACGTAGGCACAAGGTCTCATCCTTGCCGAGCAAATTTCTTTCTCCCTCAAACCAAACAAACCATAGATTCCTTTAGATCCGAGCTACAAATGCTTTGATTCCCGTTAAGGGATATGTATGCAGAAGATCCAATGATCTTTGCAAGCACAATAATAACAAAACCTAGGATCCCACATAATTTATCCTTCTTAAAAACCCAAAGGAGAAACTTTCCCAATCATAGAAATAGCAATTAAAAAACACAAACATATCCAACATATTCATATATAAAGCTATAGATAACTATATATATTTAGGGTGCTCCATCCATTCCCTTTATATAATAAACCCCCCTTACCCGGAATCTCCCCAATGCGTTGCGTCTAGTTCACGCTAGTTGTAATGCATATCATATCAATTGAGGGTATTAACAGCTTTCCCTTTTTTCATAATCATTTTTCTTGTGCTGAAAATAATAAAGCTTGATGCTCGCGGCATCTTTATAAACAAATCAAAAGAGTAAATTGTTTCGAGCCAGAGAATCCGAACTCAGATTCGATTCCCTCGCGCGTCACTTTTTAACGCGAACACATTTATGCCTCCGTAATCTCCTAGAAGTCTTTCTTGCGGTGGATCCATGGTCTCAGCTTCTGATTCTGAACCTGAGTGTACGGGTGTAACACGGTGAACTGACTTTTAGTGATTTTGTATCGCAAATGTGCGGATAGCAAGAGTCGCTACCGACTTTTATTTTTATCCAATTAAGGGAAGGTAAAAGTAACAGAAAAAGACCTTCGTTAGATTCTGAGTTCGGGAGAATGGTTATGAAAAGGGAAGGTATTAGCACCCCTTTCCATCCGTAGTTATCTACGGGCTCTTAGTTGCTCTAGATCACCTTTTAAAATTGCTTTCTGTGTGTTTGACAAAAAATGTTTTGAAAAGGCATTTCGCTTTGACTTTGTAATGACTCATGTAGGAGTGTATACAAAGTGTTCGGAAATGTTTCGTTTTGAAAAGAGTTTGAACTTTGAAAAAAGAGTGTGTGGTGTGAAAAGCATTTGGTTTAGAGCAAGCAACTGAAAGACTTATTACCCACTCAGAATTGGTCGTTTTCGTACTTTTACGTTCCTTTAGAATAGCGCCAGCCGTACCATTAGTTAGTAGGTAGCTCCATTCGTTGGATGTAAGTGGGACATTCGAAGGGACATCGGATGGTCATAGAAGGCAACTTGTAGGAAGTATCCTAGCACATTCGAAGGGACTATCATCATTTTTTCGTAGGCGACAATCGAGGGTCAAGATCATGTATTCGGAGGCGACATCGTGGGTCTTATGATCTTTGTATCGAAGGGACTATGATGATTTGTTTGGAAGGCAACGGTGCTAGGATACCTCTACGTTCGAGGGACATGACCATGGTGTGATTCGCAAAGGCAACGAGAGAGAATTACCCTAAGGGGTGCGTGTGTGAAAGAAGTGTGTTGATTTCAGATATTTTATCTTGAGAATTAGTGGGCTAAGTTCATTATTATCTTGCCATACACGCCTAGTTACTAGCAATTGATAGAGTGCGGAAAGTAAAATGCGGAATGTAAAGATGCGGAAAGGTAAATCCTACGCTATTACAAGGCTTTGGGGCAGATACATAATTTAAACTTGCGGAAAATAAAAACCTAATTTAAACTATTACATCCCATAGACAGTTACATTATTGAAAAAATAAAATGATAAAGAAAGAATCGTCTGAATCGGATCAACCTGTAAAGGAATAAGAAATCGGAAAATACGATATGAATCGAACAAGAGAAAAAATGTTAGAAAAATGCAAATTTTTATATGAGAAAATTATTACATGCTGGAAATAATATAAATATGCTAAAATAAATTTTTGGGATTTTTTGGATGCAATTTAATAATTAAAAACTAATTAAATGTGATTTAAATGCAAAAATATGAATAAAAATAAATATGCATGCAAACTTGTGTTTTTTAATTTACTAAATTAAATAAAGATTTTTATGAAAATAATGTAAAAAGAAAATTAATTTTTGATGATTTTTTAATGCAGAAATAAAATTGTGAAATTAATTAAAATAACATGAAAATATTGAATAAACTAAAAAAAAATAGGAAAATAGTTGAAAAGTTGAAAGTTTGAGAAAAAGAAACCAAAACCGGTGCAAGCAGGATTCGAACTCAAGACATGGGAGAGTATCTTTGCACAAGAAGCGCCTTAACCACTGGGACAAGTTGCATTTGATGTTTTGAAATTCAAAATCAAATCAATATGAAGGTAAATGTGTCACTGATTTGAATTCAAACCCAGTCAGCCGTGTGGACCCCATGTGTAACGAGTAAGCGAATCAGAGCGAGCCAAACTTCCACGCGTGCAGTCCAACTTTCAACGCCGGAGTCCACGCCAGAGCTAGGGCTCCGGTCATCTTCTCCGATTGCCCTTCAACCTGAAAACCTGCAAAATGCATCATTCAAAGTGAAACAAAAACCCAGATTGACTAATTCGATCCTTGCGAGCACGATGGTGCAATCCTTTCGTCCTGAAACGGCCTGGAACTCGTGTTTCGAAACTCACAGTTCTAAAAAAACCCTAACAATGGCCAAACGCGATTCCGACGTTCAAACTCATGAACGATTGCCCAGATCCATCCCTTAGCATCTCATGAACACATTGCAAACGTTAGAATCAATTAAAACAGGCTAGTAATAAAAATACGAATTCAAGAAAAAATCGATTATGTATGCATGTATGTGGCTCGATTTAGCTCGCTTTGATCCATAACAATGATGTATTCTTACTCATACTTACCCCCTGAGCACGTTTGGATGGCTGGAAGAGGCTGGAAATAAAATTCGATTTTTCAAAGTTTCTTGAAAAAATTTGCAAGAACTAGGGTTTGGCTTGAGCTAGGGTTTCGTGTTTGTGGCTGGCTGCATTGCTTGGTATTTATAGAGAGGATTTGGAGAGAAAAATCAAGCAAAAAAGATTGATCCTTGATTGTGCAATATTTTCCATTTAAAACAAATCAAATTTCCTTAAAAACTTGATTTTTTTTCTTTCCATATGCATGCTATCACGAATTTGGTAAGGATCATGGGCTTTCTTGGACTTCAAGGAAGATATAAATCCAACTCTTTTGAAAAAATACTTAATTTTCATATTTTATATAATTTACTTTTGAATTAAATGTTATAAAATTCAAAGATAAATCATAAAAATAGAAAATCACCATGGCCAAGCATTTATGGGTCAAGAATAATGTCATGAACAATTTTGGATCAAAAGATTTTAGGCCCATTTGGAAAATTTTGCATTTTGACCAAAATGTCCTTTTGTGCAATTGTCCAAAATTGCCCAACTTCTGAATAGTGTATCTTGCTCAATTTTCCACATTTTTGAGTGTTCTTGGACTTTTTGGAAAGCTCTAAGAGTCCTCTAACCAACCCTTTTGGTCTCATCTCAATTGGATTTACCATGCTCAATGTATCTTCAAAACAAAAAGTTAACTTTTTGTTGACTTTGAAAATGACCTGTAATGTTTTGAGCTATACCTCTCAAATGAAGCATTTTTTGGACATTCTTGTGAGACATGAAGTTGTAGAGTATTGAATTTCCTTCAAAACAAGAGGTGGTGGAAAAAATTTCTGAGAAAGTATGAGAAAGTTATGATCAGTCAAAGTTCAGGTTGACTTTTCACCTAGAAACCCTAATTTAGAAAGTTTGACTTTTGAGCAAATCTTGAGTATTCTTGATGAATCATGATCAAACCTTGATCAAATGATGAATGTAACTTAAAAATGAGGATGTTGACCAAAAATCATGAAGTTTGACTGCATGTTGACCACAGTTGACTTTTTGTCCAATACAACTGATTTTCAACCATCTGAGCAATTGTCTGAGGAAACTTGACTTGTGAAGCTTGAAACTTGACATGGAGAATCTTTGAAACATATGTGGAGGCATGAAGACCATTGGAGATATTGGAAGTCCATCTTGCCCTGAGAGATACCAAACCCTAGTTTGGGTTGATTGTCTAGGAGAGAGTTTGTCTGATCAACTCTTGAGGAATCCTTGAGTATAGATGTATGAAATCTCTTGAGTAGATGGAGGGAAAATTTTGGGGTATGACAACGGGATTTTTATCTTCTTCTTCAGCCAGTATTGCTCGTTTCGCTCTTCTTCGCCTAGCGTGACAGGTTCTTTCTATCTCTGCGTCAAAAAGATAATCAGCTGAGGATTTACCTCGCATAAAATATTAGACACAATATTAGTACTGATATAATTTAACTGAAAAAAATAAAATTTTAATTGCAGAGCAATAAAATTTCAATTGAACTAAGATTAAAATATGTATTTTGGCAGTCCCCGGCAACGGCGCCAAACTCTTGATCGGAAAAATAGCAAGTGTACTATTTTCACCGATGCAGCTATAATGAGTTTCCCCAAGTATCGATCTCGAGGATTGCGTAGTAAATACCTATTTGTGCTCTTAATTCAATTGAACAAAAATAATGAATGGGTTGAGTTTAAAACTTGAAATTATAATCGTAACAAAAGAATGACTGATGAAATATATTGAGAATAATGCTAGGGTGAGTGGTTGATTTAACAAATTATGATTCGAATCCAAATTTCCTCATTGCATATGAAAACTTTCAATTACCTATCTCTAGATTGTTCTTCCTTAAGTCCTTAGTGAAGAAAACTGTTAAAACCCCAATCCTTATTCAAATGTCCATTCAAATAACTCTTGGTTTTAACCATAAAAATATCAAGAATTCAGGTGATTAAAAAGAGTTCCTAGTCCTAGGTGAGACTCCTAATAACCTAATTGTGTAGAAACCCTAACAATCACAATCCTACCAATTGTTAGTCATAGGTATACATGTATTCGTCAGATACATAATCATAAGAACACCATACAATTAAATTGAAATAGATGAACATGCATTAAGGAAATCAAGAATCTGAATTCATAACAATCATCAAATCAGGACCACCCCCTAGCATTGGGGGGTTTAGCCTCTCATAGTATTAGAAGAAAATATCAAATAAGAGTTAAACATTACAAAGAATAACGATGACTTTGATCTTCAATGGTGGCTGCCCTTGAATCTCGCCATCTCCGAATTCCTCTTCGTAGCTATCTTTTCTCCGTGATATTTCTTTCGTGCTTTCAAAAGTACTTTTTCTTTTTCCCAAAATTCCTTCTAATAGTCTCAGCCTAATCCCAGTCTAAGCCAAAGTCCAAAGTACCCTTAATGACAAAGAAAAGGTTCAAAACTCAAAAAAATGAAGTTTCCACACGCGTCCATCAACACAGACCGTGTTGATTAACACGGGTGTCCGTGTTGATCTCTTGAATAAAAAATATTTGTTGCCAGGTCAATCAACACGGGCAGTGTTGATTCACGCGGGCGCCCGTGTTGATTCACTGACTTTGGCTGTTTTGCACTTTCCACTGGCTTTTCAACACGGGCAGTGTTGATTAACATGGGTGCCCGTGTTGATTCACTGACTTTGGTTTTTTTGCGTTTTCTAGTGGCTTTTCGACACGGGCCGTGTTGATTAATGATCGCGACTTTATTGTCTATTAATCGGGAGACTGCAAGTGCACAGTCCTATCGCGTAGTTTTAAAAAGATATCGAACCCACAGAGACTATAAATCGATCTATTGCTATCCTAAGTTATGGTATACAGCTAAGGCGAATAATTCTTTTGGATAAAGGTTAAGGAAAAATAATAAATAAAACGGATATCGGTACGTAACGTAGTGAACCTAAGCGGATTAAATCGAACCTAAGCGTATAAAGATTGTTAACTTAATTGTTCCGTAGAAATTATCAGTTTAAAAACCCTCAACTCACACTTTCGTGGTCTTATCTCGGATTATACTCCTAAAGCCCTATGCTCCTAGCCCATAAGTGTTTAGAAAATATTCTTTGGAAACTTAATAAAATCTAATTCGTTTTAAAGCGCTCTCGTTGTATTTAAATCGAATGCCTAACTTTAGCTATCCGGTTAAAACCTCACACTTTCGTGGTCTCGATCCTAACCTATTCTACTTATCTTACTTTGTAAAAGATTAATTTTAATTACAAAAAGTCATAACTAATTTAAGTTAATTAAGATTTTAGCTTAAGAACAATTTAATTCCTACTCTTACTACTATTACTTACCGATACCTAAACGGTTTAGCGGACATATTTATTAATTCAGACATGCATAAATAATAAGGTTCAATATATTTAAACATCTCCATAATTAAGTAAATAAATACCAAGCAACAATACTTAAATAAAATAAAATAATTATATTAAGAACCTGAAAATAATAATACCGGAATAATCTTGTTCTTCGAAATAAACGAGCATTCCACCACAAGTCAGCTGGATCTGCTCGGAGACTTCTCGAATCGAAAAGAAAATGCGACAAGAAAAATAAAAAGCACTAGATCTAACGTAAGGTTAGATCAGTGAAAAATACACAACAATTTCCAATGTAGAAATTGTTGTGAGAAAATTATAGAAACTTAAAAACTAAAAAGAAAATCAAAACTAAGAAACTGAAATGAAAAAAATAAAATAAAAGTACAAACTGAAAATAAAATAAAACTGCAAAAATAAGAAAGAACGATATAACGGTTGTTCGGAAGAAATCTGTCGACCCTTGCTCTGTGGATTGTATCTTGTATTTATAGCTGATTTCGTAACTACCCGTTTCCATTCTCGTACGAAAGCTAGTGGAGATCGTGTGGGAAACTCCCAAAACGTGCCAAAACTTGGGATGGACGTCTCCACTTGAAGAAGGAATGTGAGACGTGGGTCTCACTGCATGGAAGGATAGGAGACGTGGGTCTCACTCATGAAGGGCTTAGGAGACGTGGGTCTCCAAGAATTGAAGATGGTGGGCCCCATAAGGGAGGCGGACGCCTCCAAGATGTGAGAGAGATGTGAGACGGTCGTCTCACTATAGTGGGGTGTGCGCCTCCATGTGTGACGGTCGTCACGTTCTGCTGGGCTTTGGGGGACGTGGCTTCACTTCTGAGCCTGGCTTGCTGGGCTTGTTGCTTGGCTTTTATAATTATTTTCTTCTTCTTTTACTCCTCATTTTGCTATATTACCCCTTGCTTCATTTCTTTGGCTTTTTAATACGATTTTCCCTCAATTTTATTTCTTTGCTCAATTTATCTTTATTTAATACAAATACCTGAAATAAAAGAAATACCAACGTAATACAGAAATAAAATAATATAATTAAATAAAAATAGTAACATTATCTATGAAAATTAAGTCAAATATGTTATATAAATTCGTGTTATCAAACTCCCCTATACTTAAACCTTTGCTTGTCCTCAAGCAAAAATAAAAAATGAAAAATCACTTAAGCATAAGTCAAACACAGATATAGAACACAATTCAATTCGTATTTGGTTGCAGGTCAATTCTTTGTTGGATAACTCAAGTTTAGACATCGACACCAAAATTACCGTAAAAACACTAGATAACCCCATTTATGCAGACCAATTTAAATCATGTATTATAGCTCGACCTAATGCTTTTGTTTCGTTTCACCCATTTTCATTCTGGTGCAATCACATTAAGCCCTTTACCTTACGCGCACATAGTGGAGTAACCGGTTAGTGACTTTGATCTTTATAATCCAGCTTGAAGTTCTGGTAATTATATTTGGTACTCCTTTATCCAATTACAAATTGCGGGGGATCGGACCGTCGTCCGCCCTACCAAGTTCAGCACCAGAAACCACTGAACCAATTCATAATGGTTTATTTGCATAAATATTTATAGTTTCCGCAACTATTGGATTAAATGATCGGGTAAGGATCATCTAACTTAATAAGTGCATCTTCTGATAAAAATTTCTCTTTAAAAATTCTTGATCAATCACTTATATTCATCGATTCTCCTCGTAGTTTGTCGTTTAAGGCGATGGCGAATGCTTTTATAAACTACTCGGGATTACTTTAAAACTAAGTCTTAAGGTGTTGGTATAATAAGTACTTAAATCAATCTAACGCGTTGGAGTTTTGAAGTGTTATGACGATAATAATTTTGTTTTAGTCACGCTCGAGTTCTTATTTATAAAAATAAGCAACCTTAATACTAGTTGAGTATGTTAATATATGCGTTTTAAGTTTTTCATTTTTTCGTTATGGCTCAAGAAAATGGAGGAATTCGAATAAGCACGAGAATTAAACATAAAAGACTAAAATTACATAAACATGTATTTTATTGAATGAAAATTTTGCAATACATAGAAAAAGAAACAAAAAGGAAATACTAACTAGAGCAAAGAAAATAGAAAACGAGCTAAGAAATGTTCTGACTCCCCTAAACTTCAAATAAGCATTGTCCTCAATGCGATAGAACCAGGAGAAAACAGAAAGGAGCAGGGTGACCACTCGTCGCATGGAAATTTTGTCCTCTTGCTGCTCTACCTCTAGTGTGAGGTCGTCGACGCCGGTCGGAATCAGAATCATTAAGATGAAGAGCATCCGCGATACGAGCATTCAAAGCTTCGAAGTTGCGATCGTTCTGGAAAGCATACTCGCGATGTTCGCGCCGTAACTTGTTGGTAGCGCTGCATTTCCCGTTGATCATGTTGTAACTCTTGAACAAGACGTAAAGTCTTAGCTTGGTTTTGTTCCATTGCTTGGAATAGTTGATCTTGTCGATTCATGTGAGCTTGCATGGCCTCGAAATTAGCAGCCAGATTTTCTTGGGGTGGCTGCTCAGCAGGTGCATTAATAGCGAAGCGCCAATTATTGCGGATTCGGACGTCGATCTGATTAGGACAAGGCAACACGACACCGAGTACTAGACGATGGTTGATCATTACGGTGTACCGGCCATCTTGCCTCGGAGAGATAATGTGGGAATCACGACAGTAGATGACATCTAGCAGATTTGTGGGCATCATAAATTGTGTCAAGGACAAAAGCTCGTCGGAAAGGCCTAAAGCAAGAGCTAGAGAAGTGATGATTCCACCAAAGACAAATGGGTTGGTACCGGCCGCATTGATGCATGTATGAATGTGGATAAGAAAGAAAGGTGCGGCGTTGACAGCTTGACCGTTGAGAGCACAGAAAATAAGAAACAACTCATTTTGGTTGACCTTATGATTATTGGTCCTACCAAAAATGGTGTTTGCAAGGATGCGGTGAAAGTACCTCAAAGCGGGATTATGAATATGCGAAGCGTAGAGATCTCGCCAACTTTCCGTGGGTTGACCGGTTAGATCATTCCAAAGAGAGAAGGCGACTTGATCCCACGAAATTTCGCCTTCGGGATCGAAAGTTTGCGGTGAACGTTCAGACCTCTAGTGAAATGCAAAAGCTCGACGACTCTTTCTTGATCAATAGAATATTCCTGGTTGAACATGCAAAAATTAGCAGTGCCGGTGGTATAAGGATCGTCGGGAGGTGTGATGTAGGAGAATGAACTAAGGAATTCAAGCACGAGCGGTTCAAAGGTTGGAGAGGGGTTGGAGCAGAGACTAAGCAGACCCGTATTTGTGAGCATAAACGTGATATTTTCCGCCATACCTAAGGTTTCCAAACAATCGGTGTCCACATATTTTGTGGGGACGACCAAACGGGAATAGAATTTTATGTATTTTGTGTGTTGTTGGTCGTCATCGTGATCTCTGAAGATAATCGTGGATAGGTCGGGTGGTGGTCGGTCTGGCCTCACTTGACGTTGGGTGTTTCGTGGAGCCATAGAAAAGAAAGAAATGAAGAAGGAAATTGGTAGAAATATGGGTTGATGAGAGAAAATATAAGAGGAGAAGAGTGAAGGGATGTGAAATGAGAAGAAATGAGGATGGTTATTTATAGTGTTTTTAGGATTTAAGAGGAATAAATTATAATAATATGATGTTGGAAAATGAAGAGAAAAAGTTTGAATGTATTTTATGGTGGGAAATGGAATGGTTGAATAGAAGTAATTATGGGAGAAGAAACGGACGAAACATTGAGTTAAAGAGACCAGTAGATGAGACAACACACAACAGGCATGGGAGAAACACGAGCTGAGCGGGGGCCATAGAGAATGAGACGGACGTCTCAAAAATTTGAAAAACAAGGGAGACACGTGGAGACGGTCGTCTCAAAAAGAAGATAGGACAAGGAAGCATGGAGGCGTGTGTCTTGGGAAAATTCTGATATGTATACACAAGGACAGAGGCGCCCGTCTCAAGGAGTGCCTTGGGAAGGAGGTGACCGTCTCCATCAGCTGAGGCGACGGTCTTGGATGCTTGGGCAGTGAGTTTTCTCAAGGGCAGCATGCATGCGTAGCTGGGAATCATAAAGGCATTGGGCAGGGAGAGGTGCATGCGTTTCTAGTAATACATGTGACTTGGGGTACGAGATAGGGAATTGATTTGTAGATCACATGCATACATACTACATACTTATATAATATATAAATATTATAGATAATTTCAAACAATAGGCTATAAATATATATATATATATATATATATATATATATATATATATATATATATATATATATATATATATATATTACTAGTATATATAATGCCTTATAATTAATACTATAAATGTTGGGAAATATTAATTCGGTATATTAATAGGAAAATACGATAATTAGAATATTCAATTATTATATAAATATTAATGCAGATTATTTAATTGAATATAATTATCGGTATTACGAGGAAATAGTTCAAACGCATCAGATGAAAGGGTGCAACCGATAATCGAGTAAAATTTAAAATTTAACATAAAAATTGAAAAATTGAAAATACGAAAAAGAAAATTTAAAATTAGAAACTAGAATGACTACTCGTTGATTTTCCATGGCCACTTATCAAGCCATCTCACATATCCCTCACTTTTTCTTTTCTTACGTTTATAGGGTGGTTTATTCTTTCGAAATTGTGGTGGTGGTTCTGGATATATCGTAAGTATAAGTTTTTTAAATTTGGGCTTAGTGATTTCATCCATCGCCTCATAAGTTAACCTTACCCTCTTAACAGTAATTATATCCTTAATTTTATGGTCCTCTAATTTTCGCTTTTTAGGCAAGACTTCAAATAGTGGTGAATTAATGTGGATATTGTTTAATACCGCAACATACGTTTTAAATTGGGAGTCTACCAGAGTTTCCATAAAAAATTTCGGGACAGAAATCAGTGGGGTGTAGTGATTTGAGATTATAATATGCTTTTCCTCTTCTACCTCTTTTACAACCTCCTTTTCGAACAGCGTTGGTGAATCTGTCTCAATCTCCACTATTTTCTCGTCAGAACTTTCCTCGGTCGCAATATCACTCTCTTCAAACTCATCATAACTTTCTAGATTTTCAAATATTTTTTCGATAATGGTTGTTTCAACATCTAAATTCTCTTTGGGGAATGGTTCTAGAGTGTTTTGTTCAAGTTGGAAAATTTGAGTTTCTAAACCAATGTTGTGAGTCGTGAGGGAGTCAACTACAATGGTTAGTTGGCTAAGGGTTTCATTATTTTGAAGGCTTTGTTTTCTTACTTCTTCATTTTGGATAGTTTGTGTCTCTACAAAATGCTCGATGATAGACTCTAACCTAGAGTTAGTTATCATCTCATCTGAATCCTCTATTGGTGTTTCGAAGTTAAAATCTTGCGATTCTTCAGAGTCTTGGAAGTAAGTTAAAGTCTCCTTTTGTGTTTCCCCAAAGCGTTCTATCATCCTAGATGTTTCATTAAAATTTTCCATCAATATTTCGATATCAGATTTATTTGGTTCTGGTGATTCTTCAAAATATTGGGTTTGGCAATTATAGAGAGAATTGGGTTGAGGATAAGTTTGGTTGAAATTATAAGTTTCTTGTGGTTCCTCAAAATGTGGGGATTGGTAGTTTTGGAGGTAATTTGGGTAAGAGTAGGTTTGTGAAGCATTGAAATCTTCCATCAGTATTTCAAGGTCGGATCTATGGGATTCTTGTGGTTCCTCAAAATACTGATAATGGGCGTAGGAAAAATATGGGTTATACATAGTAGATAAAGTAAAAGTGCCCTAGTCTATACGGTGTAACACCAGAGTTACAATATCGACTTAAATAGTCCCCGACAACGGCGCCAAAAACTTGATCGCGACTTTATCGTCTATTAATCGGGAGACTGCAAGTGCACAGTCCTATCGCGTAGTTTTAAAAAGATATCGAACCCACAGAGACTATAAATCGATCTATTGCTATCCTAAGTTACGGTATACAGCTAAGGCGAATAATTCTTTTGGATAAAGGTTAAGGAAAAATAATAAATAAAACGGATATCGGTACGTAACGTAGTGAACCTAAGCGGATTAAATCGAACCTAAGCGTATAAAGATTGTTAACTTAATTGTTCCATAGAAATTATCAGTTTAAAAACCCTCAACTCACACTTTCGTGGTCTTATCTCGGATTATACTCCTAAAGCCCTATGCCTGCTCTTGCTAGCCCATAAGTGTTTAGAAAATATTCTTTGGAAACTTAATAAAATCTAATTCGTTTTAAAGCGCTCTCGTTGTATTTAAATCGAATGCCTAACTTTAGCTATCCGGTTAAAACCTCACACTTTCGTGGTCTCGATCCTAACCTATTCTACTTATCTTACTTTCGTAACGAAAAGATTAATTTTAATTACAAAAAGTCATAACCAGAATTTAAGTTAATTAAGATTTTAGCTTAAGAACAATTTAATTCCTACTCTTACTACTATTACTTACCGATACCTAAACGGTTTAGCCGGACATATTTATTAATTCAGACATGCATAAATAATAAGGTTCAATATATTTAAACATCTTCATAATTAAGTAAATAAATACCAAGCAACAATACTTAAATAAAATAAAATAATTATATTAAGAACCTGAAAATAATAATACTGGAATAATCTTGTTCTTCGAAATAAACGAGCATTCCACCACAAGTCGGCTGGATCTGCTCGGAGACTTCTCGAATCGAAAAGAAAATGCGACAAGAAAAATAAAAAGCACTAGATCTAACGTAAGGTTAGATCAGTGAAAAATACACAAGAATTTCCAATGTAGAAATTGTTGTGAGAAAATTATAGAAACTTAAAAACTAAAAAGAAAATCAAAACTAAGAAACTGAAATGAAAAAAATAAAATAAAAGTACAAACTGAAAATAAAATAAAACTGCAAAAATAAGAAAGAACGATATAACGGTTGTTCGGAAGAAATCTGCCGACCCTTGCTCTGTGGATTGTATCTTGTATTTATAGCTGATTTCGTAACTACCCGTTTCCATTCTCGTACGAAAGCTAGTGGAGATCGTGTGGGAAACTGCCAAAACATGCCAAAACGTGGGATGGACGTCTCCACTTGAAGAAGGAATGTGAGACGTGGGTCTCACTGCATGGAAGGATAGGAGACGTGGGTCTCACTCATGAAGGGCTTAGGAGACGTGGGTCTCCAAGAATTGAAGATGGTGGGCCCCATAAGGGAGGCGGGCACCTCCAAGATGTGAGAGAGATGTGAGACGGTCGTCTCACTATAGTGGGGTGTGCGCCTCCATGTGTGACGGTCGTCACGTTCTGCTGGGCTTTGGGGGACGTGGCTTCACTTCTGAGCCTGGCTTGCTGGGCTTGTTGCTTGGCTTTTATAATTATTTTCTTCTTCTTTTACTCCTCCTTTTGCTATATTACCCCTTGTTTCATTTCTTTGGCTTTTTAATACGATTTTCCCTCAATTTTATTTCTTTGCTCAATTTATCTTTATCTAATACAAATACCTGAAATAAAAGAAATACCAACATAATACAGAAATAAAATAATATAATTAAATAAAAATAGTAACATTATCTATGAAAATTCAATTAACACGGGGGCCCGTGTTGATGCATCTGTAGCCTCCCATATTCTGATTTTTGCACTTCTTTTGCCCCGATTTATCCTGTTTTATTCTTATGACCCTTAAAACACTCAAACACATAACCAAAGCGTAAAATTCGATAAAATGACATATAACACTAGACAAATAAAAGAAACGATAACGAAATTCAATGCTAAATAGCTGTGTAAAAACCACTGATCACCTTCAACAACTCTAACCACCTTCGCTACCACATATTCAATTCTTTTTGATCAAAAAGGTACTTCAAACTCTTATGATCACTAAACACTTCAAATCTAGAACCATAAAGATAATGCCTCCAAATTTTTAATGCAAATACCATTGCAGCCAATTCAAGGTCATGCGTAGGATAATTATTTTCGTGAGTCCTCAATTGCCTAGACGCATAAGCAACCACTTTGCCATTATGCATAAGCACACCACCTAACCCCATCAGACAAGCATCACAGTACATAACAAAAGACTCTTCTGGATTAGGTAAAGTCTAAACTGGAGCCGACATCAACCTCTTTTTTAACTCATTGAAACTCTCTTCGCATCGGACATCCCACACAAAGGCTTTCCCTTTGCAAGTCAACTTAGTCAACGGAAGTGCCAACTTAGAAAACCCTTCGATAAACCGTCTATAATAACCGGATAATCCCAAGAAGCTTCTAATCTCAGTAACCGACATTGGAGTTTCCCATTGCAACACATCATCAAATTTAGAAGGATCCACGACAATGCCACTACCAGAAATGACATGGCCAAGAAAACTAACCTCTTCCAACCAAAATTCACACTTGGACAACTTCGCATACAACTCCTTATCTTTCAAAACTTGCAATACGACTCTCAGGTGTTCTGCATGTTCTTCTTCCGATTTAGAGTAAATCAGAATGTCATCAATGAATACCACCATAAATTGATCCAAGTAAGTATGAAAAATAAGGTTCATGTACTCCATGAATACTCCCGGCGCATTAGTAACACCGAAAGGCATCATCGAATACTCGTAGTGTCCATACCGAGTCCGGAACGCGGTTTTCTGAATATCATCTTCTTTCACTCTAATCTAGTGATATCCAGATCTCAAATCAATTTTAGAAAACACACTAGCACCCACCAGTTGATCCATCAAATCATCAATTCTTTGAAGCGGATACTTGTTCTTAATCGTCACTTTATTCAACTGTCGATAATCAACACAGTCTCATACTCCCATCTTTCTTTTCTACAAATAACACAGGCGCTCCCCACAGAGATACACTTGTTCTTACAAACTTTTTCTCAAGCAACTCTTCTAATGGCTTCTTCAATTTAGAAAACTTCGATGCACACATCCTGTACGGTGCCATAGAAACAGGTCTGGTACCAGGTACAAGATCAATCGCAAATTCAACATCTCTTTCAGGAGGTACATCAGGAATTTCATCAGGAAACACTTCAGGAAATTCTCACACCACCTGCAACTCATCCAGTCTAACTTGATTCTCAATAAACAACATCACCATCAACGAGAACATCGGTGCTTCGTCTTGCATCAATCGCGTTAACTTCTTACCAGTCAACAAACCAACTCCTTCCTCTTTAGGGGTAGAAAACCTCAAAGACTTGTCATAACAATTGATATGAACATAGTTACATTCTAACCAGTTCATACCCAAAATCACATCTAGTCCGCTTAACGGCAAATAAATCAAATCAACAACAAAGTCTCTGTCGAAGATCGACAAAGGGCAATTCAAACATACAAGAGAAGTAGTCACTGATCCCTTAGCCGGAATTTCGACGACCATTTCTCCATTCATAGAGGACAACATAAGACCCAATCTCTTAACACAATCAGCAACAACAAAATAATGAGTAGCACCAGTATTAATAATAGTAATTAAAGGCGTACTATTAATGAAATATGTACCTCTAATGAGTCTGTCCTCACTAGCTGACGGATTCCCAGCCAAAGCAAATGTCTTCCCACTAGCTTGTCCCTCGTTTGGTTTTGAGCACTGACTACTAAGGTGTCCCTCTTCACCACAGTTAAAACATACCATAATCTTATGTTGGCAGTCGAAAATTGCATGTCCAAACTTACCACAACGGAAACACCTCTTTGCATCAGCATTACAAGCATAACTCTTGTGACCAACTTTCCCACATTTGAAACATACTAGTTTAGGAGGAGCATCTACCCCACTAGTTCTCTGGCTCTGAGCAGCTCTTTGTTTACCCTTCCCGCATCATAAGGCTTACTACGGTTCTGTTGATTCTTGCCTCTCTTATCATTAACAATCTTGTGATGATCATTGCTATCCTCCTTAAAGATTCTGCAACTATCAACCAAATTAGAAAAGACAAGAATCTTCTGGTAGCCAACAACCTTCTTGATTTCCGAGTGAAACCCATTCTCAAACTTGATGCACTTAGAAAATTCAGCACCTTCACCATCAAAATACGGATAAAACTTAGCCAACTCAATGAACCTTGCAGCATAGTCAGTCACAAACATATTACCCTGCTTCAGCTCAAGGAATTCAATTTCCTTCTTACCCCCGAACATCTTCAGGATAATACTTTCTCAGAAATTCCCTACGGTTCTGTTGATTCCATACCGGACCTTCTGCGCTGTAGAACAATCCATCACGCAAAAGATCCTCTCGATTTCCTTCAACCACTCCAAAGCCCCATCGGGATCATGCTTGCCCTTGAACACCGACAGATTCTCCCTCTGGAAAGTTGCCAAACTTCGGGATCCAGCATCCCCGCCCCCATTCGGTTGATTCTCCATAGCATGAGCCATTGCTTCCAGCCATTTCAACTAAGCACTACAACATAAACAATAGTCAGATAAAAGTAATTAAAAATACTTGATTGTTAACGACACAATGACCTGGCCGGACGAACCGATTTGCTCTGATACCATTAATGTAACACCCAAATTCTACCCCAAGTATTTACTCAAGAAATCAGAGTATAAAAATTTCCAACATAACTGGGATATCACATTTTTAACTTAATCACCAAAATAATTCAATAACTGTGGAACGATACATAACACTTAAGGAAAGAATAAACTCAGCACATAATATCGTCTTAACAAAATAGGACTTAGCATCTTTTAAAATCTCAAACAACATCAATGCAAGTAACTCCTCAAGTAATAACATAAGTTCAGCAATAAAACAACGAAATAAAACATGCGATCATTTCCCCCGAGTGCTACGTATCAGAGCAAATGACACCGAACTTGGACTACGACGGTAACGACTACTCCTCCTGGTTACCTGCACGTTACCAATATAAAGGAAACAGCGAAAACAAGCAAAGGGTGAGATGTCAAACCATATATATATATATATATATATATATATATATATATATATATATATATATATATATATGAGATTATGATAAACAATAAATAGTTTGAATTATACAAAATCACTATTTTGCAATCACACCACTATTCCACAACAACATAATTCAATCACAAGAACAACTTCAACTTGTGTTATGATATGCAACTCAACGAAATGAAAATGCATGTGGTACCATCGGAGTACAACTCCCAACGTAAACAACTGTCAGTAATTACGAGGCATCAAGGCGTAAGCCTTCAACGTAATCATCCTGCCCTTAACGGCTCAACGTGGTTTTTGCCAATATAGGCCAACATAGTATGCAATGTATGTATGAGATAATCTTAATGGCATACAACAACAACAACAACAACATAAACCACAACGTAAAACAACACATCAATCAGCAACGTTGACTATCAAATCTCAACCAACAACAATGTTCAATAACAATTTCCTACAACATCAACTTCTAACAACTCTCAATAACAATGAATTTCCATACGTACAACACATCATTTCATCAATATGTTCACCTCCTATGTTTGAAACTACTTTCATAGGATAAATCATACTTTTAGTTATCCAAGGGTTCAAACGGCAACTAAATCGGAGTTACGGTCGCAAAGATATGACCAAAACAGTTTTCCAGAGTTATGTTTTTGTCTTTGTACGGTATGAGCCGATGCAAAAGTCTTTGTATCGATGCAAAATCCACTTGTATCGACACATGCATCGTATGATTCGACTCATGCGTTATTCTAAATTTTGTTTTTCTGATTTCTTACAGTATGAGTCGATACATACAGGCTTTGTATCGATACATACTTCACAGTTTACCTCCATGAGCCGATACATGGTTGTTTGTATCGATGCAAGCTGATTCTACGCTTCTGGTTTTTCTAACAGTGCAGTATGTATCGATGCATACATGCTTGGGTCGATCCATATTTCATAATTTGACCCCATGAGTCGATGCATCGCTGTTTGTATCGATACATACAGTCTCTAAGCTTTTGTTTTTCAAAACCATCACAGTATGTATCGATACATACATGCTTGTATCGACTCATGCAGCGTGAGAATGCCCAAATTACGGTTTCCACGAAATTCCGCGATCAAATTTGGGGTTTTCATCAATTCTAACAGCAACATGATATAAGACAGCAAAATCATAAATCCCTAACTACCTATCATCCATCATATTCCCAATTAGAGAGCAAGAATCCCACCTTTACCTTGGATTGAAGGTTGCTCTATGATTTCTTGATCGTTCCAACTTTTCTCTCTCTCTGCAAGCTCTACGTATCATTCTGTTCCTTTTCCAAAACCCTTATTTTTCCTTTTTCTCTACTGATAGCCAAATTAATCTAATTTCTATTTTTTTCTAATTAAATAAAATCCTTATAATTTAATTTAGGCTTAAACTTTGTACCCCCATCATTACTACTACTATCACCACAACTTAATGCCACTAACACTAACCTTATAGTTATAACATCGTTTCTACTATTATTCTACGACCAAACCAACTTAAATCTCCGCAACAACAATATCAACCAATAATTCACAATTAAATCGCTAAATATTTAATTAAAGAAATAATTAAATATTCGGGCGTTACAATCCTCATCACCCAAGCTATGTGTGCCGCTTGCGAAAATCACTTTATGGTCTTAATCAAGCGCCACGCGCATGGTACCAGCGCTTTGCTGACTTTATCACCACCTTTGGATTTCAGCACAACACATCTGACCACTAACTCTTCATCTACTGTCGCGGCTCCGACATGACTTACATCTTAGTTTACATCGATAACATCATTCTTATCACCTCTTTTCATGACCTACACAAATCTATCACGACATCCTTGCCTTCGAGTTTGTTATGAAGGATCTGGGATAAATGAGCTATTTTTTAGGTGTTGTAGTGACAAAATATGCAAAAGATTGTTTCTTAGTCGGAGTACCTACGCCAACAACATTATTTCTCGAGCAGGCATGGCTTCATGTAAACTATCTTCTACTCCAGTTGACCAAAGCAAAAACTCAATACCTCTCCCGACACCCCAAATGATGATCCTACATTATACTGGAGTCTTGCCAGTGTTTTACAGTATCTCACATTTACTCGCTATGGCATCTTATATATTGTTCAACATGTGTGTCTTCACATTCATGCTCCCCACACTGAGCACATACTTGCACTGGAACACATCTTGTGTTACATTCAAGGGACCTTACAATATGGTTTGCATCTCTATTCTTCTCCCGTCGAGAAGTTTGTTTCCTACACAGATGCTGTTTGGGGTGAACGTTCTGACACTCATTAATCTACTTTGGGTTATTGTGTGCTTCTTGGTGACAACCTAATTTCATGGTCTTCCAAATGACAACTCACATTTTCTGTTTCAATGAAGACGCTGATACCAGGGCATTGCTAATACAATTTCAAAATCAAGTTGGCTCCACAACCTTATCTTGTAGCTTCATTTTCCTATTTCCCATGATACTCTTGTGTAATATGACAATGTTAGTGCTATCTACTTATCCGACAATTCTATCCACATCAGCGCACAAAGCACATTGAGATGGACATCAGATTGCTTATATCTTCACCAAAGGTCTCTCTAAAGTTCTCTTTGATGATTTTCAGACCTATCCAAGTGTACGCGAATCTCCCATTTCGACTATGCGGTGTGATAGAATATGTACTTATTTGTTAATAGAATATATATTTATATTTGTATATAACTCTCACATCAAATACAACATGTAATAAACTATAAATCTCTATATAAAACAATCATCATAGTGCTATTATTACACGGTTGATCTCAATATCTCTCAATATTTTACACCAATTAAATTTCATAGATTTGGTATAAAAATGAAGAAAAAAAAATATATATATGCTCAATTCAACTATATAACGTAATATTATTTATTCTTAGTTCCTTATATATCCTCTATATTAGGGGGGAAAACATGTGAAAGATAAAATGAACAAAATCCTACATTGTTATGACAGACAAATAATAGACAATGAGAGAGCCATAGTTTAACATAAATGACTCATTTTTGTTATTTCTGGTTTGTCATATTTGACCAAGTCTTCATCCCTTTTATTCCAAACTCAAAGAGGCCATTGAAGAAAAACAAAAAATAAAACCATGTTGAAATGATAAGATTCTCGGAATCTTGAATATCAACGTGGTTTTAAGTTTTAATCAAGAACATCTATAACAGATATATTTTTTATGAGGTTTATTGAATTTTTTCAAGGCTGTTTGTTCTAGCATTGGATTATAGAGCAAACATTTGCATGCTATATGCATGCAGATTATGGATTTGGAAAGGTTAAGGTTTTGTAAATTCGAGGATTCTTTATATTAAGATTTTTGTTTAAGGTGTGGAAAATGAGTTGTTTCCCATGTTGTGCTTCACAAGAGAGAATCAATAAAAGATCATTGAAGAAGAGTATTAAGGAATACCATGAAGCAAAAACATTAACCTCATTTGCAAATATCTCTTTTAAAACTGGTAAATTAATCTCTAAATTTCAATGTTTTGTTAATTTGGTTCTTAGGTTTAATAAACTTTATAAAATTTGATTTGATTCATAAGTTTCATAACCTTTTTTTTTCTTCTGAAAATTTGATTTTTTATTTATTTTATATATTATAGACAGTGGCAAGAGAAGGTTCATAGCTGATGAGATAGCAAAGCTTGGAAAAGGAAATGTTACCTCTAAGGTATTTTCGTATCGCGATCTATGCAACGCGACTCAGAATTTTCATCCTCCAAACATGATTGGCGAAGGAGGTTTTGGAAGAGTATACAAAGGAAAGCTTAAAAGCACAAATCAAGTATTACTTCAACCAAATTCTCTTTGTAATACTTTGTTAGTCGAAAAAGCCTAAACTCTAAATAAGTGTTTTTTTACGTTACAGGTTGTTGCGGTGAAGCAACTTGACAGAAATGGATTTCAAGGGAACAGAGAATTTCTTGTAGAGGTTTTGATTTTGAGTCTTTTGCATCATCAAAATCTTGTGAATTTAGTAGGTTATTGCGCGGAAGGTGACCAGAGGATATTGGTATATGAATATATGGAAAATGGTTCCTTAGAAGATCACTTGCTTGGTAAGTAATTGTTCTTCTTAATAAGTGCTTCTTAATTCATTATGTAATAATGAGAGAAATTTTATTCCATCTGACCAATAACAAATGGTTATCAGATATAGGTCTGGACAGAAAGCCGTTGGACTGGAAAACTAGAATGAAGATAGCAGAAGGAGCGGCAAAAGGGCTTGAATATCTACACGAGGAAGCTAATCCTCCGGTGATATACCGCGATTTCAAAGCATCAAACATTTTATTAGATGAAAGCTACAATCCAAAGCTTTCTGACTTTGGACTTGCAAAACTTGGCCCGACTGGTGATAAGACACATGTATCCACCAGAGTGATGGGAACTTATGGCTATTGTGCTCCCGAGTATGCATCAACGGGACAATTAAGTACAAAATCAGATGTCTATAGTTTCGGAGTTGTGTTCTTGGAGATTATCACGGGAAGAAGAGTCATCGACAATTCAAGACCGTCGGAAGAACAAAATTTAGTCATTTGGGTATGTATGTTCTCAAACCTTAGACACTACTACTACATCATTGAAATAAAGTGTTGAGATGAAAGTTATTTTATGCTAATGTAACATTATTCACTATGTAATTTTTGTTTCTTCTATTTTTTTAGGCACAACCTCTTCTAAGAGATAGAAATAAGTTCACAAAAATGGCAGATCCATTGCTAGGAGATAACTACCCTACAAAGGGTCTGTATCAAGCTCTAGCTGTTGCAGCAATGTGTCTTCAAGAGGAAGCTGATACGCGGCCTTTAATCAGCGATGTAGTTACAGCTCTTGAATTTCTAGCAAACAAGATAGATGAGGATGGAGAAAAAGTTACAAAAGAGACTTTTGCTTCTCAAGGTGGAAATCATGAATCAAAAGTTGTAAATAATGACGAGGATGACGACGATGAGGATGGTGATGACGACGACGACAATGAGGATGATGATGAGGATGACGACGAGGATGGTGATGACGACGATGAAGAGGATGAGGATGGTGACAATGATAATGATGATGAGAAAGTTCATAGAAGATATAGTGAATGAAATTTGTTTTGCAAAGTCATAGCAGATTGAAGTTTATATCCTAATAACATGCCATTCAATTTTATGAATATGGCTTGTGTCAAGATATGAAGCATGTCAATAATTAGCTTAAATCTTAAAGCTTGATTGATCACTGTGTTAACATAATTGTATATCCATTCTTACATCAAGTTCTGTAATCAAAAGATCATACCTGAATTCAATATTTTTTTCAATATTATTATAGTCTTCATTTAGACGGCGTTTCCAGCTGTAGCACTAACACCTCTGAAAAAAAGGTGTGTCTGTGTCCGAAACAGTGTGATGTGTCAGTGTCGTGTCAATTTTCAGTGTCCGTGCTTCATTGTTAATAGCTCATTGACAGATAACTATGTTTTCTATGTCATAACCAAATAAAACAGAAGAATGAAATACCAACATTAATATCCTAAACTTTTGTCAAGTTGCTTCACACCAGAAACCTGCAATGTATGTAACAAAGCACTTAATTAGGATGATGTGTTTTACAAAACAACCTTAAGTAATTAATTATTTCATATTTGATTAATCCAATATGAAAATTCACCTTACATGTTTTGATGCTTAGTATGAGTATTGAGTAACCATTATTGAGGACCTCTCATAGGCCTTGCATTACCTTCCCTGGATTTTCTGAGGGCACAAAATGACATAGCAAAATTCAGAACAAGGGAACATATACATATTGTGCTAATGACAGGTGCACATATTTAACAGTAATAATGTTTTCAACTGAGGACTAACCTTGCAATCTTCAATTCTCTATGAAGTTTCTCGAGTCGGCTAATTCGCTCTTCAAGTTTCGCTACGCTTGCGTCGGATAAATAGCTATAGCTCCCACCTTGAGTCTGGGATTTGCAGAGTTTCTCACTTGACAACCTAGCTTCTTTGCTCTCATTTGCATCTTTAAACTTATCATCTTCAAGCACAGGCTTACAAACTTCAACAGATATCAAAGGACTCAGAGTGTTATGTTCTTGTGGTAGACTTGAGGTAGCATCAGCATCGGCATCAACATTTTTCTCGGATTCTAGACCATCTTTAACAAAATTTCCGTCTTTAAATTTAACATCTTCCGGCACAGTCTTACAATCCTCAACAGCAGATACCAAAGGAGCCAAAGTGTTATGTTCTGGTGGTAGACTTGATGGAGCATCAACATTTTTCTCAGCTTGCAAGCCATCTTCAGCAGAATTTTCAGATGACATGGTTTTCAAAACTTTAGGAACATCATCATCATCATCATCAAGTTTAGGAGGAGGAAAGTAAGCAGCATGATCAGGTCTAAATTTCAATGACCTTGCACTTCTCTTACGCCGCTCAACATTCTTATTGAAACCCTGAGGACCCAATATTGATTTTTTCCACCACTTCGCATAACGCGTGGTAACATCTGCCTCAAAAAATTTAGATGGAAAATATAAACTTGTATCCGATGAGGGCCTGGTGTAATTTTTCCAAGCAACCTCTTTAGTCTCATTGAATCTAGACACATAACCAGGAACATCTTGATCCATTCCAAATTGCATGGAAACTCTATGTGGTAGATATTGCTCTATACATTCGATTCCAACTAGCTCAGAAACTCTCACGCATAGAACAAACGCGAGCATTTGTTTATCCAAATCTTTCTTAAATGGTACCGAAATTTCATCATTTGGATAAAACATTCCAAACTTAGCAGCATATCTAACATATGGACGCCAAAGAAAATCATCGATAGCTGATTCCAATGCCAACCGCACATTGTCAATCTTCAAAGCCCTAACCAAATGCCACCTCAACAATACATGGTCTTCTTTGTTGATCAAGTTAGGCTGTGGTTGCAAATTTTGAAACCTCTCCCACATCCAAACTTGAACCAAGTAAAATGGTGATTGTACATCAACCTCCAACACCAAAGGAAGTTCAACACCTCGTACTAAACATTTCTTAAAACCAACAATTATTTCCTTAAACAAACTCAAATCGTAATATAAGCTCGCCAAAACAGCAGGTGCCAAAGCAATAGGATTCCCTCTAGCAAGATGAATAGCAATAGGAAACAAACAACTTTTGACTAGATTGTATTTGTGAGGAAAAACAAAAATTGACAACCAAGTAACAAGAAATGCTTCATGCTCAATTTCACTCCCTTTATTAGTAAAAATATTCATCCAAACTGATGTTGAAGGAGCCATTCTTTTTATAATCCTCTCGTGTTTTTCAATGTCGCCGAGCTTCTTTTCCACCTCTCTCATTTCTTGATCTGCAAGTGGTGTGAAAACAGGATCACCAAGAATAGGGTAACCTCCCAAAACCATAATATCCTCCAAAGTGATAGTTGCTTCACCAAAGGGAAACACAAAGGTATTAGTCTCACAACACCATTTCTCAGCAACCCCATAAAGCAAGTCTTGATTTTTCATAATCCTGCTCTTAGTACTCATTATAGGCTCAAAGATTCCAGCTTTTTTCCAAACTGATTCATACCTGGGCTTAAGCTGATCAACCCACCTAACCCATTTTGACTGTGGATAGCGCCAGCCATTGAAGTTGATTTTCAAAGGGCATCCGTTTGGTTCCAAAACAGAAGATGAAGATGAAGGGTTAAGGGTAAACTCATTGAGGGTTAGTTCATGAATAGGTTTGAGAAAATGAGCAGTTCTGAAAGTTGGTTCACTGTCACCAGCAGGTGAAAGCATGAAATCTTGCCTCACTTCCATGAAGGTATTTTCCAAAGGATTCATAGCTAGTATTTTTCAAATGGGGTTAAAACTTAAGGAACAAGGAGTCTCTGAGAAATGGCCATAGGTTAGGTAAGGTAAGGTACACAGTGGAAGTGTTGCACTAAATTGGCATAATAGCATGCTTTTTGAAACTTTCACTCGCAAAAACAGATTTGTCCTTTGTTCAACATGAGAAACGGATTTGTACGGAAAAGGGCCCACACAAAGATGAAAGGATGGTTTATTCAAGTTGATAGAGTAAATAATAATTTTCCTAAAAATAATATTGTCTGTCTCCAAATGTTAATTATTTTGTATTATCAAACTAACATTAGTAATTATTTTCTTATTTTATTTTATTATGTTTCTTTTAATTTTGTTTTAAAAATGAATAAAAAAATAAAATTGTTAAAAAGTGTGATTAAACTTAACTCAATCCCTGTATAATTAGCTTGAAAGGTGAGAGTTGTCCCGCTTATGTCACATTATTATGAGAATTTGTGAATTATTGGTGAATATATGACATTTTGTTTAATATGATGTGTGTTTTGATGTTATGCGGTCAGATATTGTTGAATTTCAGTGAATATAAATATTTTAGTAATTTAGCAAATTTAGAATAATTATTTAGAATTACTATTATTATTAAAATTGATATAAATGGTGGTGTAGAAATAAAAAGGACAAAATGATCATTTGTGAGAAATTAGAGAGGGTAAGATGGAAAGTTCATATTATGGGTCTAAAGGTTATACAAGGAGAATTTTTCCTGGCACCCCTTCTTGTGCCTGACACCCCCAAATTTGTATGAAAAGTCAATTTTGCCTAAGCCTTCCTCATTATTGAAATTCTCGGTACACCCTGCAGTTTTAAAAAAATTTAGACGATGCCGAAAATTTGAGAGCGCTACCGGAATTTTCTCAAATACAAGTAAGTTTCCGATATTTTGTATCGGATTTTTCGAAATCTACGGTATCGCCTACCGTAGATTGTAAAATATCTAATATTTTCGCTCAGAAATTTCGAAATTTACAGTATTTTCCTTTGATGCTCATACCAAAAATTTCAAAATTTCCGGTACGCATAAAATACTGGAAATTTTGAAATTTCCGGTATTTTCTAATTTTTTTATGTTTCTTGACTTTGTTTGTAGCGGGGACTAGAGGCAGAGACGGTTCTATTACAGGCAGGACTACTGATCGAGCAGATGTTGTGGCTCAAGTAGCAAATGAGGCACAAGCCTCAGAAGCGCGAGGTGATCGCCTTCATTTGACCGGTTCTCACAAGAAACGAATGGCTGAGCAGGTTGTAACGGGGTTTGGTGCACGTCTTTGACGGATTTCTAGAGCTTCTACGGTAGTTGCGGACCCTCTTGTTCCTACAGTGAAGTAGGTAGTTGTACCGGAGTCGGTGGTTCAGGCGTTGGTTGCTGAGGAGTGGGTTACGAATGTGGTGCAAGAGCTTGTGCATGAGGTGGTGCAGAAGGTGGTTCCCCCGGTGGTTTCGGAGGTGGTTTAGGAAGTGGTTTCGGCGGTGGTGCAGGAGCCGGTTCAGTTTATTTCATAATCTAGTTTATTTCATAATCTTTTTTAGCTAATACTTCTTCTTTCGATTACATAAAGAAAACAAAATAACATAAATAAGAAACTCGAATAAGTTAACAAACATCAGATGACAAACAAAAAAAATAAATAGTACTCTGATACATGAAAACCTAGGAACTACCAGATTCAGATTCATCTGGACGCTTTAGACACTTCATTATGTCGTCAACAAATCTTCGGGTCTCCGCGTCCAACTCGATCGGACCTTTGGTTATCCTACGACGAAATGATTTCCACATGGCCTTCACATCTTTATCATTCTTCAGCTCGATTAGGTTGTATTTCACCAAACCATCTGTACCAATGTAATCCTCTCAAAACTCTATCTTTGTCACCCTTCTGTTATCGGAATCAGGCAACAAACCATTCAACGTTTCCTTCAACGCGGTGAAGGACTCAGATCCATCTGGGAGCTTGAACTCAATGGCAGGTTTGCGGCCGTTGTAATACACTCCTGCCTTAATCAGATATTGAGAAAGAGACATATTGTTGAGATGTGATACCTTATAACCATAAAACCCATATTTATACAAATTGTTATATGTTCTAGACCACACAAAAGTGTCGGTGCAATCTGGACCCTTCAAAAGTGTCGACAAAATCTCAACCGTTGAAAAAAATAAGATAAGGAAACATACCGGAAATTTCAGCCTTTTGCGAAATTTCCGGTATACTAGAAATTTCAAAAAATCCGGTATACCGGAAATTTCAAAAACACTTCCGTATTTTTGGCACATACCATAAATTTTGAATATTTTGAAATTTCTGATATACCGGAGTTTTTGAAATAACCCTCCGGAAATTTGGCATAAACCATAAATTTAGAAATTTTAGATTGCTTTACTAAAAATTTCATTCGGGAAATTCTTTGTAAATGGTCAAGCGTAAAGTGGAAATTTAAAACTTTAAGGGGTGTTAGGAATAATTTTAGGGGTGGCAGGAAAAATTTTCTTAAACAAGGAATGAAGGGGAAAGTGTTTCATTGTGCGATCGTGAAAGAATTATGAGAAAACAGAGAAGAGGTTAGGGTATGAGTAACTTGGAGATTCATCGTAGAAACGCTTGAAGACGATATTAATCGTTAGGAATTTAAGGTAAGTGAAATGATCAATTTATTATAATTTATATGGGATTTAGATGTGTGTAGGGATTTTTGTATATTGTGATGATTTGTGATAACATGATGATTTGTTGATGAATTGATGGTTTGGTGATGAATAAATGAAAATACTATGTTGTTATTGTCATAAATTGATTAATATGATGCCCATAATCATGTGTTGTTATTATGTGATGAATCTGTGTTGATAAATAAGAAATTTGAACTTTAATCATTGTGATGAAATCACATGGAATTGAGATTGGTTTGATGTAGAAAATACAACAGCGATGTTGATGTTCCGATCGCATTGTCTGGCGAGCCATTTGTGTTGCCAAGAGAGAGAAGCACCAGGTGAGACTCTAGTTGACAAGATTGAGAAATTTGTAGGGTGATGATTCAGTGTTCATAAGAGAAATTTGGTACCACATGTATGAGCCAATGTTGTCGCATTGCATCTTATGTGACATTACATGATTGATGATTAAATAATGGTTTGATGTTGTTGTGATGTAAATGAAGTTGATGAATGACCGTTGAATAAATGATGTTATGATGAAGTTATGACGTGAGTGACGCTTATGATGATAATATGTGACTTTACTTGATGTTTGATGAGTTATAATAAAGGTGTACATATGTTACGATGAGTTGAAAGTGTGAGTATAAAATGCGGTTTATGATGATATTTATGGATTGTATGATAATGCGCTTTAACTACTATGTATATTTCGTATATCTCTTGTAATGAATGTGATTACTCACCATTTTTGTTTAATATTGCCTCCACATGGGTAATGCGCAGAGGATTACGAATAGCTCGCAGAAGCGCAAGGATAGCGTTGGAGTTATTTATCTATTTTTCGTTGATTTAGAAGGTATTGCTCTGATATGTAACATCGGGGGTTGGGAACATTTAAATAGAACTTTATGTTCATTTTGTTGACATAATTTATGAAATGTTTTGAACTTTATTTTTAAATCCTAAATGTTGGATAACAAGGATCATTGATATTTTCGAGAATGTTTATTAATGAAGCATGTTTTGAGACTATGAAATCCATTGTGTAGTATATGAATGGTGCCTTGATATTCCTAAATGAAATGATATGAATGTTGAAAAGCCCCTGTTACGGAGCAAGATGTGTATGTATGATATTTTATGAAGCACGTGATACCCTTTTGGTGCTTTGTGTGATTTATTAATTCATTTATCAGACGAATATTCTTTGGGGGTTTTAGAAGGGTGTTATACAATACACTAACAAACATTGCTTATGTCTGGGTGTGGTCATCCCTCACCTTAAGTACCCATCTAATTAGATGGTCTAGGTGGTCTTCCAAGAGCATTTGGTGTCATGATATGGTGTGACATTGTAACACGGTGGGAGAACTGACTTGTTTGTTTTGCCTTTTATCGCAAATGTTGCAGATAGCAAGAGTCGCCACCGAATTTTCTTTTATCCAATAAAGGTAAGGTGAAAAGAACAGGAAAATACCTTCGTTAGATTCTGAGTACGGGAGGTAATTATGAAAAGGGAAGGTATTAGTACCCTTTCCATCCATAGTTATCTACGGGCTCTTAATTGCTTTAGCTCACTTTTGAAAAATTGTTTTCTATGTTTGTGTAGTTTGAAAAGTATTTTGAAAGACATTTTGCTTTGACTTCGTAATGATTCTCGTTGGAATGTATACGAAGTGTTCAGAAATGTTTGTTTGGAAAATGTTTAACTTTGTAATAATTCTCGCTGGAATGTATACAAAGTGTTTTGAAAAGTATTTTGAAAAGAGTGTGAGGTGTGAAAAGTATTTTGATTGATTGGAGCAAGAAATAAATTCCCAGAATATGTTGCTATGAAGTTATTTTTATATTTTTAATAACACTACCACGTCGGTTTTTGTAAAAAACTGAAATGACACTTATTTTGCATGAGAAACTCTTCATAGAACTATCTAGCTAGTTTCTAACTTTTCATTTACCCTATTAACACTCAAACGTCAGTTCTTCGCTCTCATTTCACAAAAAAACCTAGGCTATATTCATCAAAACTCTTCCAATAGATATTCATCAAACGTCATTTTTGCAACAGGTTTGTTCTTCACTGAATCGTTAGTTTGTATATTCACCAACGTTAGTTTTTCACTTTGTCTATTGATCATTTTGTTTAGGATTTATTCGTTTCTTTGTCTATTGATCATTTTGTTTCATCTTTATTTTCCATTTGTGTTGACTGAAACGTAACTGTTGATAGTCATGGCAGATTCAACAAACACCTCCTATATAACATCTTCTGTAAATTTTGTTAATACACAAAGTTGTAAAAGAACAATTAGAGGTGCCACGATGTATACAAAGGTGAAAAATGCCAACAAATCTGGTATTCTACACCATGTTATAGTTGATGCAGAAATCGACAAGGTTGAAGGTGAAAAAGTTGATGATTTTTTAGGTTACATTGTGTTACAAGGTAGAAGTAAAGTGAGTATTTTGGTAAATAGGTGGCATGACATTGACAATGAACTTAAAAAATACATATGGTCTGATATTACAATATTTATCTTGTATCTGTGCATTTGTTTTACAAGTATATTTTTTGTGCAATACTAATAACATCTCTATTGTGTAAACATAGGATAACTTTATTGTTACTCCAAATAATGACTACGTGAAAAAGAAAATGATTACTTATTGTGGTGAGCGTTGAAGGGGGTTTAAGACACAACTCACCCATGATTATATTAAACATCATAAAGAACCACCTCTATACGAAGTATATTCATTTATTGATCAAGCTACTTAGGATAAATTTGTAGAGTCTTGCAGAACTCCTGAATTCTTGGCAAAGAGTCAAAAAGGAAGGGAAAACTGAGCTAGAAATATTTATCCACATAGGTTGTCTCGTGGAGGATATCGAAGAATTGAAAAAAAAATTGATGGACGAAAAAAAGAAAATAATGGAAGAAGAGCTAAGAGATTCTATAAGTATTGATCAAATCCCATCTCCACGATCACGTCGCGATAAATGGAAGAAGGAACGCCAAAGAAAAGACAACGAGTACACATCAAAAGTTACGCGCGAAGTGGCTCAAAGGATTGTAAGTAGATACTTTTTTCAAGAATAATTATTTTAGTTAAATCAATTTGGTAATTAAGATAAAATTTAATGTGTTGTAGGATGATCTTGTTGAACAAACCAAAGTCGGCCTCTTCATTTCACAAGGTAATCATGACATATTGGTAGAAGCAATTGGAACAGAGGAGCATCTTGGGCGTGTCTGTGGTCTTGGTAGAGGCATTGGCTTCAAGGAATATTATGGACGTTGTCGATCATCAGAGAAAATGACTAAGAGAGAGGTTGAATAGATTATTATTGTTAAGTTGGGGGAGCAAAGGGATAAGTTATGGGAAAGGTTTTAGGAGGAGAAGAGGAAGAGGTTGTGGTAGAAGGTGCAATAGATATGTAGTTTCATTCCATCAATTTGTAATTTTTTTTACTGCTCTTTTAATATTTGCACTCTTTTCTTCATCAAGCGTTTCTTATTGTTTACTTATAGTTGCTTAATTTCTGTCACTCTTTGTGAGTGAGAGTATGTGATTGCCCTCTACCTGTCATTCTATGTGAATGACATTCTCTTAACCAATTGCTGTCAACTATTACTTCCATACTATTTTTTTTTTAATTTTTGATGTTGACAAAGGGGGAGAAAAGGTAAAATGCAGATGTTTATCCATGCATAGACTCAGGGGGAGCATTTCATCAAACATCAACACACATCTTACAAAACTTGCCATCATCAAAAAGGGGGAGTTTGTGAGCAAAACTCTATAATAATGCTTAATAGTTTTGTATGATGCAAATAAATGTGTTTGATTGTTTAATTGAATAAATGTACATGTATGTGTAAAAGTGGTCAATGTGTTATTCATGTATAAACCGCTTGTTGCAAATAAATGTGTTTGATTTTTTAATTGAATAAATGTACATGTATGTGTAAAAGTGGTCAATGTGTTAGTCATGTATAAACCTCTTGCGTCTATACGTCAGAAGAAGAAAAGTTTTATAGAAGTTCTTATGGAATGAATATATGTCAGAAGTTCTGATACGTGTCAATACGTTAGAAGAAGAAAAGTTTTACAGAAGTTCTGATACGTGTCAACACGTCAGAAGTTCTGATGGAATGAATATATGTCAGAAGTTCTAATAAATATTGTGAACCTAACAGAAGTTCTGATACGTGTCAATACGTTAGAAGTTTTGATGGAATGGATATATATCAGAAGTTCTGAACGTGTCAATACGTCAGAAGTTCTGATGGAATGGATATATTTTAGAAGTTCTAATAAAGATTGTGAACCTAACAGAAGTTCTGATACGTAACAGAAGTTCTGATAAAGATTGTGAATCAATACAGAAGTTCTGATAGCAGAAGTAGATTCTGATCTGAACCTAACAGAAGTTCTGATACGTTAGAAGATTCACGCTCTAAGCAGAAGTTCTGATGCATTAGAAGATTCACGCTCTAAGCAGAAGTTATGATATGTTAGAAGATTCACGTTTTATGTGCTCAAATATTTTAAAACTTGTATTGATACATTTGTGTTATGCGTCGACCCATACTGTATTTAGTTTTATAGAATTCATTTTAACAAACATTATGCATTTAAAACTTGTATTGATACATTCGTGTCATGCATCGAACCATACTATATTTAGTTTTATGGAATTCATTTTAACAAACAGTATGCATCAATACATACTTGCTTGCATCGACACATAGCCTTCTCAACTTTCTGGAAGTCATTCTAATACAGTATGCATTGATACAAAATATCTTGTATCAATACATAAGTTGTTTATGTCGACACATATGACATTTGTATAGACTCATACATAACTTTACTTTTTGGAAGAAATTTCAATACAGTATGCATCGATACAAATTCACTTGTATCAACTCATAGAGCTCTTATGTTGACTCGTATGCATTTTGTGTCGACTCATAATTTTGTTTTTCTTCTAACATCTTCTGTTTCCATATAAAAGAAAGTTTGGCAGTGAGTTACAGGTGAGTCACTAATACGGTTGGTGAGCATCCAAATTCTGAGCAAATAGAAACCTGAAAGAGACTTCATCTTCATCATCTTCTCAATCACCTTGGTTCAAGAACATTGGCACATAATCATCATTGTTCACTATATCAAGGGATCAAAGAGATAACGTTCAGTGGTACGATTGGTGATCTAGCTAAGTTAAAGATTCGAAGGGGGTTTAGAAGAAAAACCAAAAGGTTTGTCCAGCAAGAACGGAGGTGTCTTGTGGGGTTGTTAGTCACGATTGCACAGGGCAGATTCAGCCATAACGTAGGGTTTAGAGATCGAGGTGATTTTGCAAACAGGTCGTGGAAGTGGTGAATTGTCTGTGAATCTTGCATGTGTGTTCTTGATCGGCTCAAATCAATAGAAGGTTGATACAAGAAGAAGATCTATGAGATTTGTTTTTTGTCTTTGTACTGCAACCTTGTAAACATTTTTCAGCATATTGATAAAGAAAGTTCTAAATTCCAATTTGGAAATTGAGAGGGAGACGTACCCACACGCGAGGACGAACGTGGGAAACTTCCTTACCAAATCACTATGTGTATCATATTCTTTCTCTCTTTCTCTTTACTTTTACAATACGTTTGTGATTCAACTGGTGTGCAATTTTCTGTTCATTGATACAAGGCTGGAAGAAACTCTTTATCAAAACTCCATTGCCATTGATCATTGAACAAGCATACTCCAACTGTTTGATAAAAGTGTTAGCTTGATTTCATTCATTAGAAATAATGTTATAGTGATAAGTGCATTAATTCAACATAAGTTTGTTGTACCCCAAAATTTACCCTCTCCTTTTCCGCATTCTTGGCTTATAATCCAATTGCATAAAATATACATGTAGTCACATGCATAAGCATTCATCATGAGCTTACCATGTTCAAGGCATTCCGATTGGCAAACAAGAAAAGAGTTTATGCGCTTATTTCTCAATAAAGCGGATTTTGGGTTTTCGGCGCATCTTGGGTACTCCAGAAGGCATATCTCTTATCCCGTTGGGTATTTCCTAATGACTTTCGACTGGCATCCCCTTCTCATTATTTTCTATAACTTTCGTTTGAAAGTCAGAAGCATATTTCGCGAGGAAGGTTCTCAAAGGAATTGTTTTCTCCAGTGGATTATGTTGCATTTTAGTGCTGAAACGCGCGTTCTACCCACTAAACCGGTCGTATCTCCTAGTTGGAAACTCGGAATTGAGTGAGACTGATTTCTAAAATTCCGTATCGAGGTCCTCTACAACTTTCTTTTGCAACTCGGGATCCGATTCTTCACCGATCAATACCAGAATTATGTTCTTTGAAGTTGGTTTTTGAGCTGAACTGAGCAATTTTCATCTGATACACGAAGTTCGGAAAATCATATCTCGCTCGATTTTCATCAAAACAAGATGGTACTAGTGCCAAAAGTTCATAAATTTCATTAGCTTCGATTGTCTCAGAGATACTCATTTGCAAATTCTGATCAGAAGACCCTCATTCGAGGCATTATCTCGGAAGAGCGCAAATAAAATTCTGCATGTGTCAGTGGTGTAAAAACTGTGCTGAAACTCCAAAAATTTGTATTTCCTTGACCGTTCATCTGATCGTGTCGAAATTTTAATTCGCGCAACCAAAATCACATTCCGGACACTTTTCGTTTACATTCCGACTTCAAATTCTGCATGGATTTGGCTATTTCGAATTAATTACGAACATTATTTGGATAATCATAATTAGACTTGATTATGGTTCTTAGGCCAAATTCCTAGAACTATAAATAGATTTTTCTCTGCACAAATTAAAGAAACACAATCATTTGCTTAATTTTCACTACTAATCACACTTTAATTCTCTCAATAATCCAAAGCATAACTCATAAACAAAGTTCAAACTGCAACTTTCCTTCCAAGCAACCACCACAGGCCGCCATCGGACCTCTGTCCAACACTTGCCTCAGCCACAGACCGCGCTAAGCGTGCGATTTCTGGTTTTCTTCCATCACAGCTTCTCCTATTTGAATCTCCATCTTCATCTCCTTCTTCTGCACGCATTTGACAGGAAAGGAACGGTTTCGTCTTGATTTTCTCTTCAATTTCAAGGTTCGAGAATTTCTCCTTCATCTTCTTCAATCCTCCATTGAAGACTTCAAGTTTCCTTAAGAATTCAAGATTAATTCTGAAGATTATCATCAATTCGCTACTGATTTGGTATTTTCTTTGAAGAGCACAAGGAATTCCTCATCAATTTGATTCAAACTTCAAGTTCAAGTAAGTGCTAGGTTCAATTAAGCACTTATTTTAAGCTGTTATTGACTTTCAGCTTTTTCTGCAAATTGAATACTGAAATTGCATGCAAATTCGATGTAGATCCTGATTCTTGAACTCGTACTCTTGAATTCTTTGATTTGAATTGGATTTTGCAACCTTATTCGTGTCGGAATGAGGATTTTTTGTACATAGCATGCATATACTCATGTGCATTTGTATCTTCGTTGCATATAAGTCACAAATTCATGCATATGGCGTCATCTATCACATGTTCATGCATTAGAGAGCATTTAGTTTGATCGAATTATATTGATTCACGGTGACTTGAAGCATAATTTGCATCCATAACGCATCGATATGTAGACATCGAAGCATTTTGATCATTAGGCGCATAATACATTGTACATGAATCCATTGCATATGCATTCTAAGTGTTTGTGTTAATGCATAACCTAGATTTGAATGAAAGTTTCTAACATCTCTAGGTAGCATGGCTCGCTCACCTTATTCTTTCGTCATATGAATGTTAGAATTGTGTATTTCACTTGCATTCTTGGCATGTTTATGCATTGATCTTACACTTGAACGTTAGAATTGTGTATTTCACTTGCATTCTTTGCATGTTCATGCATTGATCTTACACTTGAAAGTTAGAATTGTAAATTTCACTTGCATTCTTGACATGTTCATGCATTGATCTTATACTTGAACATTAGAATTGTGAACTTCACTTGCATTCTTCACATGTTCATGCATGTACTCTTCACATGAACATTGGTTTTATCGTTTCGATTTGCATTCCTCGAATGTTCATGCATGTACTCACTTATGAACATTGGTTTTATCGATTCGGTTTGCATTCCTCGCATGTTCATGCATGTACTCTTCACATGAAATTGGTTTTATCGTTTCGATTTGCATTCCTCACATGTTCATGCATGTACTCTTCACATGAACATTGGTTTTATCGTTTCAATTTGCATTCCTCACATGTTCATGCATGTACTCTTCACATGAACATTGGTTTTATCGTTTCGATTCGCATTCCTCGCATGTTCATGCAACTTTTATCTGTTGTGGGACTGTGGCCTAACCATACAGATTGACTTTTGGCATGAGAGCATCATGAATAGGTGGTCCAGATCAAAAAAAACATTTTTGCAGGTTGCAGACCGCGCTTAGCGTCACCAAGAGCGCACTAAGTGTAACACACCTTTAAATAACCCGCGAATATATTAATTAAATCAGAGTAACATGGAAAACAGGGATGTCACAATTCAGAATAAACATAAAACCCCAAATACAAACAGTAATCATGCTTCACTGAAGGAATCATTTAAATAAATCAATCAAATTAACATCATGTTCTACACAGCGGAAAAATACCACAAACCGGAATAACTTTAATTCTTAAGTATTCCCAACATAAATCAAATGCCAATAGCGTATAAAACAAAACTCTCACGCAAACATTCCCCCAGTGTTACAACTACCAGAGCATGACACTGACACGCGGATAATAATAAGACACAGCTCTATAAGCCATCCTCACCGACTCCTGAGCTGATAACTTTAATCTAAAATCATTAAAGTAAGGGTGAGATCTCATTGCAATATAGAATGCATTATACGTTTTTAAATACATCAGAACAATTTAGTACATTATTTCACTACTATTAACATAATCAGAATTTCATTTCACAGATATATTTCACACAGATCATTATGCAAATAGCGACAATCAATGAAATCATAACACTGGAAACCATCCTAACATGTTATAATTCCATATACAATGCAGACTCTATGCATGTGGTACCAAACGTGAACTAAGTCACCAACATCGATTCGTCCACAATCACTCGGACATGAATCCAGTCTCACCACCCACATCACCCGGGAACGGTAATTGGCAATACGAGCCAAATTCCACACAATGGGAATTAACTCCACCAGAATGCATATGCATGCACAACAAAAGCATGCAACATTCAATCCACGGAATATGATCACAACATAATTCCACACAATGTCATACATAGCCAACACCAACAATTATCGCATGATAGCAGCACAATCATGAATAAATAACAGGAACAACACATAAGCATTAGTTCTCATCCACTCAATCGGAACAAAATCCCAAACCATTCTTCACCATTTCTAAACTACCCAAGTTTACCAAAATCGGGAATTCGACTCTTTTTAAAATAGGTTATATGAAATAATATTTTCTTTATTTTATAAGATAGTATTTTTAATTTAAGAAATACTGCCGAAAACGACACTCGAATCGGAGTTACGGTTTAGAAAAGATAAGTTTTTAAAGTTTTAGTCATTTTGAAATTTAACACATTGGTAATCGGTTCCTCCCAGGGAGAACCCAGTTCACACATTGCTCAAAAACACGCTCTCTGGAATTTACTATGGGGAACTCGGTTCCTCCATACTGGGAACCGGTTCCCATAAAAAAATGGTTTTCCTTTGAAAATTTTGCACTGGGAACTCGGTTCCTCCCCATGAGTAACCGGTTCCCAAAAACCCAGAATTCCATCTCCCTGGTTTTTGTACCAGGAACCCGGTTCCTCCCACATGAGAATCGGTTCATGCGACCTACAGAACCAAAATATGCGATTTTTTATTTCCAACTTAATTTCTTCCAAACCAATTACGAACCAATGCATCAAAACTGCCAAAATCATCCAAATACACCAGTATTATGCCACATAACATGAATCCATTAATTCTAAACATCCCATAACATTCCTACGGTTCCAATTCATACAATTTGACGCATTTTGGGTTAATCCTACAAAACCTAATTATCTAATTTCAAGTTTCCTAACATACTAATCATTCAATTGGATTCTAAAATCCATAAGGCATAATAATTGCATGAAATCACCCCTTACCTCGCGATGATTCTTCAAATTCCCGACGTTTGGCTTTTTCCCTCTTCTCTTCTCTTCTCCAATCTCACGTATAATGAAAAACCTCTAATGACTCTCTTTTCCTTCTTTTCCTTTTATTATTCCTTTTATTATCCAAATAAAATAAAATAAAATAGTAATTAGGATAAGTAGAGCACTTTACTCCTCACACCCTCTAATTACTCCTCACACCACCAACTCTTCCATTCATTTAATTAATTAATTAAATCCAATAATTCAAAATATCAATAATTAAACTCTAATTAAATTAATAATTAAAATTCTAATTATTTAATAATTGAATTATTTTTGGGGTGTCACACTAAGCGCCAAACATTCTGACTTTTGTTTTGCAGGTCGCGCTTAGCACTATCCAGGGCACGCTAAGCGCGCTGGCCTCTGTTCGGGTCGCGCTTAGCACGGTATAGTAGGCTTAGCGCAGCCTGTTCTGGTGCATTTTTCTGTTCTTTCTTGATTCTAACAGCAAACAGTAGACGCTCTAGTCATGCTTAGCTACTGTTTGGGCTTTGTTTGATGCAGGAGCTTGTGTTGCATACGCATACGACACATTTCTTTGATTCTTATATACACACACATACTTTCTTTTGCTTTCCTTTTGGGTCTGACTCCCTTCTTGCAGGTGTTTTTCCTGTACACCCACGTGTGCATCCCTCTTATCCCATTTCGTTCGGTCTAATCTTGTTCTTGCAGGCATTGTCACTTCGGATGCGTATCGACATGTATTCCGCTTGTTTTGATGCTTTGAACAATTCTCACCGGTTTACTTTTATTGCATGGCTGCAGTACTTGAAGTTTTCCGGAGTATTTCTTTAGCTCGCAGTGCTCTTCGGATTCTATATCCGTTTGGTAGCTTCTACGCCATTTATCGCATTCTCTTACAGCTTTCCTAGATATCATGAGAAGTAGGGCTTTACAGCTTTCTGTTTCCATGAGAAGTAGGAATAGAGATGCATGATGGGGCTTCCGTAGTTAGAGCATTCTTAGTGAAGCAACTCGATTTTCAAAAATCTTTAAATTCTCGAAAACTAGTGAAATCTTTATTCGTTCTAAAAAGAACGGGAAAATATAGATAAAACCCCAAACAAGCGGATAAGGCGGTCTACGTGACCAAAAAGTGGGATCGGGAGTCAGTTATGTAAGGGGAAGGTATTAGCACCCCTTACATCCATCGTACTCGACGGGACCCATTTAATTCTACGCTTTTGTGTGTGTGTTTACTAAGTTATGGATGCTAAAAGAAAACAGAATTTGTTTATTATTATTTTGAGTTTGGCACGGTTTCAGAACCGTGTGCCTACATATTCCCTCGTGCAATGGGAAAGTCAAAACTCTGTAGTTCCTTTTAAAAAGGTTTTAAAGTTGGTTGTATTGATTTTATCTGAAAAAATCGTGCGTTTAGACGTTTCAAATGCTTTGAACTAGGACTTGTTTTGTTTGTTTGAAAAGCTTAAGTCCTCGCTCGTATTTGAAACGACTATTGCACACTCTTTGTCGGAAAAGAGTTTGATGATCGCATATGAGCGAGAAAAGGGTTTTGAATGGATTGAATTGTTTTTTATGTGGATGAAAAAGTACCGAACAACGAGGCTAGCGTCTCACGATTCAAATACTAGAAACCCGAGGAACGAAAGCTCGCACGAGTCGTCTATCACCCAAAAAGTTTTCTTGAGAAAAAAGTGAAGTGAAACGAGTTCACGTTATTTAGGAGTCTTTAAGCCACAGGTCTAGCGTCCAACGACTTAAAGACTAAAGTTTGTTTGGGGGACAAGTTTTTTAGCAACTGGTCTAACGTCCAACGACTTAAAAACTTTTACTTTATTATAAAAAAGATTTTGAAAATGCACTCGACGTTGGATCGAGGTTTGAGAAGAAGACTCGACGTTGGATCGAGTTTTATTGAAAGTGTTTTTGAGATGCGAGTTATGGTTAATTGAGCATATGGACCTAAGGTGCGATAATGGAAAAGAACAAACAATTGTATAAAGCAAGTAAATGAATTAAAAGCCCATACAAGGTGGCTTAAACAATTTATATTGTGTAGGTGCATGCACGAAATAAATTTAATCGACTAATTAAACGAAACTTAACCAAGTAATTAGTTTAATAAAATTAATTAGGTAAACTAATTAATTTTAAATAACCTAATTAGATAATTAAATAATGTTTAACTAATTAATCAAAGTTTCATTGTAAGCCCAAGAGCAAGCGTGGTGTGTGCACAAATGTGTGGCCGCTGTGACGCTTCAAAGCTTTGTCAACTCAGGGTTAAAAAATGGCTCGCACGAGTATTAGTTGGAAAATGTTTTTGGTTTGTGCTTTGTGAATGAATAATTAAATAATAAAGCAATAAAAATATTTACTAATTATTACATCATGTGGGGGATGGGGGTACAAATTTACAAATGGGGATAGTACAAGAAAAAAGAAAATACTAAAAACTTCCTAATAATAAAAAAAACGTCTAACTAACACTACTATTACTATTTATTTATTTATTTTTGTATTTTTATTTAGAAGTGTACTAATAATTTTAATGGTTAAGAAAAATAATAGTAGTAATTTTTAATTAAGAAAAATAACAATAATTTATAATAATAATAATAATAATAATAATAATAATAGTCCTCAAAAAAATAAGGGCTAACAATAACAATTAGTAGTAATACTAAATATTAGTAACAATATAAATAGAAAATAATATTTTATTAGTAATAATAACAATAGTAATAATAATAATCTAAGTAATAATATAATAGTACTAATAATAATATAAGTAATAAGTAATAATATAATAGTACTAATAATAATATATATAATGGCTATAATCCTAATGTTTTTTAACGAAACAACTCAAAGAAAATTATATTGTTTTTTATTCTTAAAAAAAAAAGAATGGTTCAAATAACAATTAAAAATGAAAATTACCCAAAATGGGCAAAATCTTCAGTTACTCTCTCTACGCGTTCTCATCTCCGTTTCCTTTCCTCTCACGCGTTCCCTTTCGCCGCTCTTACAAACCCTCATCGTCCCTTCACCGCGACTCCTCACCAGGATGGTTTTGTTTGGCCGCGATTCTCACTCTGTCTCCCTTTCTCACCGTCGCCGCCGCTGTTTCTCTCTCTCGTCGCGATCAACCCGTCTCTCTCTCTCACTCACCGTTGCATGTTGATTTCTGAACTTAATGTTTGTTTTGATTTTCTGTTGTTTATATTACAGGTTATGAATGGGATGGAAGGAACCCTAAGCTTGACCGATTCCGGCAACAGTGAAGAATACCCGAGCTTTGGAGACGTGTCAGTGCGTGAGCTTGCTTCCTAACCTTGTTTCGGGTGAGACTGTTCCTCTACTCTTCTTCTTGTTTCTCGATACAGAACTGGTTTCTGAGAAAATAGATAATCTGAAGGTAGTTGGTTAGGGGAAAATGATGATGTTATGTTTATTGCTATGTTGGCATTTTCGTTCTTGCTGGTTCGGTTATGGAGTAAACTGATGTACTTTGGTTCTTTCTGGTTTTTAGTCTGTGAGTTCTTGAGAGTTTTCTGGTTTTTTGGTTTTGAATAACGTATGGTCTTTTTTTTGAGGTTTCAAAACTTTTTTGAACAGATGCTTGTGATCTTGACTATATCTTCTTTCAGCATATGCCATCCTTGTCTCTATCTCCCTTTTGGAACTCTGTTCAACAGATATTACACTTGATTCCCCTTCCTTTTTCTGCTTGATATCTCTTAAGAACAGATGCTTGCTTGTCTTGGTCCACCATATCCCTTCCTGCCCTAGGATTTTCATCAGTATTGTTGGCTTTTACCCTTTTACCTTAAGTGAAAAACATCTTTGGGACCAACATTTTTCCTTTTCTATGATAATCTTCTTTGTTGGCTCAATGTATCATTAAGTGTGATGATTTCTTGTACTTTTGGGCTGACTTTTGGGGCTTAAATTGCTAGCTATGCTTGTCTCTACCTTGTTATACTGTCTTGTTATGCTTATTGCCTCAAACTGGGATATTGTATGCTATGCTTGGGATATTGTAAACGTGATCCTTGCTTTTTACGCTTGTTTGTGAACCGGTTAGCCCGTGATTTGCAAGCAAGCCGTTCGATGATTAATCTTTAAGATTCGAGGCTTATCAATTAACGATTCCCGCCGCCTAATGATGAATCCTCGACAAACGAATAAATCTCGATAATTTCTTGTATTTCCCAATTCATTTATGTTTTGTAACTTCTAACTTGTGTTTTCTTTGTTTCATGTGGCTGTGGAGGTTGGATCAAAGATGGAAAGCTTGAAGATCGAATGACGATGGATGAAGAACATGGATAGAGCAAGAATAGGAGAGCTTGAAAAGAAGATGGTGACGATTCGAAGACACCGCTATAATAGTTTTTAGGAGTTAGGATTTCTTTTGTAGAACCTTGTAAGCTAACAGCACACTTGTAACGATTCTTTGTAACTTGAGATAAAATGAATACAAGTTTGAAAATCATTCCTTGTAAATTGAACAAATGAAAGAAAGACATCCTGAACGATTCGGATTCTAAGGATTTGACCAATTGTAAATTGAAAACTTGAACAATATATCATGAATTAAATTCAAGTCTTATCCTTCAATCTTGAATGAATGTTATCACAAGGTTTCCTTTCTTTCTAAGTAGGAAATTGTATTTCAAGGAACCAAACACAGATGAATCTATCCGCTTTTTCATGAATCAAGATTCTTGAATGAATATTTGAATACCTGACATTTGAAAGATTTGAAATGGAGTCCATTTGAATTATTGCACAGAACAGCTTGAGCACCAATCTTCTTTTGAAACATGTATTTTTAAGCAAATCAACTTGATTCCATCAGTCACCTTCTTCTCTTATAAAATGATTAGAATGCATAACAAACCAACAACTTCAATTCTTATGAAACATAGCCAAATGTTCATGGAACTGCAATAGCCCTTAAATCAATTAAAGTCAATCCTGAAAACGAAGTTCTGAACTTAGGAGGGTAAATTTTGGGGTGCGACAGTTGCCCCTATTCAATCATCTTGAACCTGATAAGTGAGAAAAAAGCGATAGCCTTCGAACGTTCAAGGTGGAAGAGGATTGAATACCAGAGAACCCCGAAAATTTGTCCTACGCGGGAAACCGATGTCACAAAAGAAAGTGGATAACATATCTTGACTACGGAGCCAAGAAAAAAAACGCTTGAAGAGAAAACTTGCTAAGCATCAACGGAATGCTTTAACACAACAGTGCCCAATGAGGAGATTTCAACCACATTGGGGATAACCGTGTAACCGAAATGAATTTGACAACAATTTTAATGAAAATGCTATGAGAAGAGAAACGAACTTCTCAAGCGAAAAGAAAAACAATATATTGAAAAATTGACATGATTGGGAACTTAACAAAGAGTTCCACGATAATTAAGGAATACTTGGAGACCTTAAACAAAATTTGAAAAATTGACATGATTGAGAACTTAACAAAGAGTTCCCGTAATTAAGGAATACCGAGACCTTAAACAAAATTGAAAAATTGACATGATTGGGAACTTAACAAAGAGTTCCCGATAACTAAGGAATACACAGACCTTAAACAAAATTGAAAATTGACATGATTGAGAACATAACAAAGAGTTCCACGATAATTAAGGAATACACGAGACCTTAAACAAAATTGAAAAATTGACATGATTGGGAACTTAACAAAGAGTTCCCTGATAATTAAGGAATACCTGGAGACCTTAAACAAAATTTGAAAAATTGACATGATTGAGAACTTAACAAAGAGTTCCCTGATAATTAAGGAATACCTGGAGACCTTAAACAAAATTGAAAAATTGACATGATTGGGAACTTAACAAAGAGTTCCACGATAATTAAGGAATACACAGAGACCTTAAAAAATTTGAAAAATTGACATGATTGAGAACTTAACAAAGAGTTCCACGATAATTAAGGAATACCGAGACCTTAAACAAAATTAAAAATTGACATGATTGGGAACTTAACAAAGAGTTCCTTGATAACTAAGGAATACAGAGACCTTAAACAAAATTGAAAAATTGACATGATTGAGAACTTAACAAAGAGTTCCCTGATAATTAAGGAATACCTAGAGACCTTAAACGAAATTGAAAAATTGACATGATTGGGAACTTAACAAAGAGTTCCCTGATAATTAAGGAATACCTGGAGACCTTAAACAAAATTTGAAAAATTGACATGATTGAGAACTTAACAAAGAGTTCCATGATAATTAAGGAATACCGAGACCTTAAACAAAATTGAAAATTGACATGATTGGGAACTTAACAAAGAGTTCCCTGATAATTAAGGAATACCTGGAGACCTTAAACAAAATTTGAAAAATTGACATGATTGAGAACTTAACAAAGAGTTCCCTGATAATTAAGGAATACCTGGAGACCCTAAACAAAATTGAAAAATTGACATGATTGGGAACTTAACAAAGAGTTCCCTGATGACACGGTTGAGAACTTAACAAAGAGTTCCGATTGTTGATTGAGAACTTAACAAAGAGTTCCACGATTGTTGATTGAGAACTTAACAAAGAGTTCCACGATTGACACGATTGAGAACTTAACAAAGAGTTCCTGATGACATTGTTGAGAACTTAACAAAGAGTTCCGATAATTAAGGAATACACGGAGACCTTAAACAAAGATATATGGCTAGAACAATATCGAATTGTTGGTGCACGAAAGTGCGAGGAGCCATGGCATCTTGAATGTCTTTGACCGTGTAACCTATGAGTTACCAGCAGAACAAAATTAGTAGCGCACCGTGAGTACAATTCTGGGGTAAACAAAACAATATCTAGCACACCGTGATATAGTTGTTTATGAAGTCGGTAAATCTTGTTTCGCGTTTACTGATGAGAGATCTTCCGAACATGTACGGACATGTTGAACAACTTCTGAGTTGACAAGATCTTCCATTTGTATGCAGATAGCTTTACCGTTGATAGAAGAATCAGATTCAGCACCTGTGACTGAAAAACTTCTAGGGTAATGAGCTTTAATTTGTTGACATTGTATGGACAATGTGTTGTAGCAAATGGATATGTAGATCAACGTCTGAGTTGGAGAAATATCTTGAGTATTTGAATAAACATCCCGCCGGGTGGATATTTATTTGTTGAGTAGTTGGTGACTTACTGGGGAAATAAACGCACCAGAAGTTCGAAGTAGTTTTCTGAGAATGGCTCATAGGAGTAAATTGTGGAAGTTATTGTCACCAGCATTTGCCGAGAAGATTCTTGTCTGAAAGAAGTCTTTGAAAATACCAAGAATAATGTTGTAGTAATCCTTTCTGAAGGAGACTCACTTGGGGAGTGAATTAAGCTTCGCTGGGGAAACCCTGTAAGGAGATCGTGTGGAAAATTCACTGGGGATTCCCGATTGAAAAATTTGTTGACATTAGAGTCCATCTGAAAGAGAGATTTATTGGGAAGAAATCTCGATTGGAAAACCATCGGTTGTTGAGATCCAAATAAGTATATAACTTGTGCTTGAGAAAGAGGATAATTATGTCGTCGAGAACTAATCCTTCAATTTGATCCTTACGAGGACATTTATTTCGGTTGAAAACCCGCAAAACAAATAGCAAGCTAATGCATGAGTATGGTATGCATGATATGATTTTTTTAAATAATGCATAATTTCATTGTTGAGAGAAGGAAGATATCAGGGAATCCAATTGAACAATCTTGTTGTCATAAGAGTTCAGGAATCCAACCGAACGATCTTGTTGTCATAAGAGTTCACTCGATGATCAATCGATTCTCTAGGGAAGAGACTTCAGGAGAATTGACACTATTGTCGATTGTCTATCACCCAAGCATTCACCTGGCACTGGGGAGAGAAATTGAATTGTCGTTTGATACACGGTCTTTGACACCCGCATTCGACTTTATTCTGAACAGACCCCAAGTCTGGCGGAGGTTTATGCATGAATATATTGTACATGATATGTCTGAGTAAAGCGACATGACTAATGCATGATGATGTAATGATTTATGAATGCATGTAGGGATTATAAGACAGGTGCCAAATAAAATTTGACCTTGAAGGAAAAATCGTTAGACGATAACTGATTGTAAGTTAAACCACCAGACGGAAACTGGTGAAAACATTCGACCACCGAGGCGGTGAAGTGATTCGACCACCGCGGGCGGTGAAATGATTTTAACAACCGGCCGGTGAAAACATTCGACCACCGCGGCGGTGAAAACATTTTGACCACCGACGGAAACTAGTGAAATGATTTTAATCAACCCGGTGAAAACATCTTAACCACCATACGGCGGTGAAATGATTTTAATCAACTAGATGGAAACGGTGAAATGAATGACTTCAGACGGAAACGGTTAAACGTACCAAACAAGGTCGATTTTAATGGCACGGATTAGATGCATGATTGACAATGCATGAAAATGCTTTGACCGTTTGATGGCTAAGACCAAGAAAGATTCTTGAAACAATTTTCCCATCAAAGGAAGTTTTTAGCATGATTCCACCACTCAAATTAAATGCAACAACGTGACACTTGAGAGAAGAAATTTTGAGTAGCTTGAAGATACATAACGAAATTGTCCGTATATAGCAATTATTGCCCCAATCATTGGTTATCCGATGATTTGCTTGAGATGATCTGGAAACAAATTACGTGATCTCGACATTGGGCCTAATTTGTATTCTAATGCAGATGCCCCGATTAGCAAATCCTTTGAGAGATATTCGTATCTCGATGTGACGCCTTTGTGAATCTTGAAGGGTTGGACTTCACTATGCTATAGAAATAGCGTGAACCAAAATGCTCCACGGAAAGACTCCAACGCGTTGAGGTGGCTGCCCCTAATTGGCAGAATCTTGGAACGACATGCCCCAAGATAACTGCTCTTTTGAGAAGGACTAACTCAATTGATGATTGCTCTTTAAGGATTTGCCCCCGGATTGGCAGAAATTCGAGGAGCTGAATTTCGATTTGATTGCCCCCACATTAACAGAATCTTGAGAAGACAACTTGTGATATGCTCAAAGGAGTCGTTAGACGTCCTGCCCCTTGCTACAAATAACTGCTAACTCAGCAGAATAATCAAGTTTCTCTTCTTTGGACAAAGTTAAACTCTTCACTGATGTTCATTATGAGAACTTCTTCAATGTCAAACAATTGTTTTACATGTAGAAGAATGTTTATTGTGACAATTATAATGCAACATTTATGCGTCTTGAAGTTTTGTATGAAAAACATTATGATTTTTTGTGAGTGAAACACTTTTTGGAGTGCAACATTGAAAATTTTCTTTTTGAAAGATAAGACAAGCATATGATACCAACACAGATACTTAGCACACACTGTAGGAGTCAGGTAAACGCGATCTCTTCGTTGTATGCTTTTGAATTAACCCATGCTTCAATTAGGACTTTTAAGGGTTGTAACGTGGCTTGGTTCACGGGTTTTTTTTTATTTTTTAGAAAAAGGATTTTTAGGCTCAAAATATTTGGTGCCCGCCCATTCTCCATGATGTCCTTCAGTCCTAAGTTCAACTATCTTGATACAAGCACTCATCTCTCGAGAGGAGTTTATGATGGTTGAGGAACCAACACGAGGTTTCTTGGACACGACGGTCACTCACATTTGTCTTTGGTGTCTAACCACACCACTTGTTATTTGTTGAAAAATCTTCTTTGACAATGCATTTCAAGATTTTCTTTTCCTTTTCCTGACTTTTGCCTGACTTTTGCCTAAGCGAATTATTACTAAGTTCGACTTAGAGGGCTTTTGTCTTTTCTATTCATCTTTTTTTGAACAAGTCGTGGATCTTTACACAATCATTGATTTGTTAAAAGTGATGGTGACTAAGAGTCCTTAGGTAGATGAGGATAATTGTTATGGTATCATCATTTGTTGACCTTCTGATGTGCGAGAGACAACTATTTTGGTATTATCTTCTTTTGTTGCACACTATTGATAGATGGAGGTCGACTATTGTGGTTCTGACCTTTCTCAACTTTCTGAAGGATAACCATTGTTGTATCCTTAAATACACACTCTCTTGATGAGTTCTGAACGCTCGATCAGATTAACTGAACACTACCCGCCGGTGAAAATGAGGTTCTTCTAAACAGAAAAGAAACTCCTACTTCAAGGCTCAAGGGGGTTAACGATGGTTTATCTCCCTTATAACTCCGGTGTTTAGGGATTTGAAACAAGGCCTGTACATCATAAGCAGGGTTCTACTCAAAAGCACATGACTAGAGACCTGGAATTTTTCAATTATCGTCATCCTCCCTCCAAATCTTTGCCTAAGCTAAAGAAATGGTAACATTGGTATCAAAATGCTCGCAAATCAATTAAAGAGTGATAACGAATGGATTGAGTGACAATGAATGGATTACTTCAAGACAAACATATTCATTGCATTAAGATAAAAACAAACAAGTTTCTACATGCAAACAAAGTTTAAACAATTAAACAAGGTACACATGAAAATGCAGTAAAGAAATAAAAGATTGTCGTTGTTGAGGAGACTTGAGTTCTGCCTGACTTTGATTTAGATGACTTTCAGTAGTCTTGGCATTCACTTGAGTACGGGGTTTCCATTCACAAACAGAATCCCTCCCTGAAGAGTTAAGTACTTCTGGTCAATCAATTGTTGAACTTTGGCTTTGTAGGCGTTGCAGTCCTCTGTCGAGTGTCCTACCGTTCCATCATGGTATCCGCATCGTGCATTATGATCATAACCAAGCGGGAATAAATTTGGCGGGTTAAGAAACTTAGGGACCACCAATGAACTTTGAACCAGATATGGCAGAAGTTGACTGTAGGTAACTGGAATTGGATCAAGAGGAGCATTCCTTCTTTCCAAATTACTTCGAGGTACAATTTCATTTTGAGAGTTCTGACTCTGAAGTTGAGGAAGATCAGACAAAAGTTATTGATGCAAAGACTCGAAAGATGGTAATGGAGGATAATGAGTTGGTGTTGCAACCGACTTCCCTTTGCTAGAACTTGAGATATCTTTCTTTGAAGGTTACCACCTTTTACAAGTGAACATCGGTCTACTTCAACACTACTCTTCAAAGTCTCAACTTCCTCTTGGCAAGCAATTGTCCCAATGAGTTTTGGAAGTTCCTCAAAATTGCTATGATTAGACCTTGCAAGCAAGATGTCCAAGCTCGATCCATTCTATTTGAAAAATAGAATCTTATCATCAATTAGCTTTTGAACTGTGCATTTGAAGGAGAAACAAAACTCAGTTTCATGTCCTGCAGAGTTAGCATGAAAAGCACATTTAGCTTTCTCATCAAACCAAGCTTTAGCAACCCCTGGTACTGGCTTCAATTCCCTTGGTATCACAACACCACTCTGAATCAAATAAGGCAATAGTTGAGAATATGATATCGGGATTGGCTGAATATCCTGTTGAGTATATCGGCGATAATGCGAGTTAATATGCCGATTTGGATCCTTCTTCTTCGATCGGGGAGCAAGAAATTGCTGTTGTCGAGGAATCTTGAAGGTGAAGGCGAGGATGATGCTCGGTAGGAGAATTTCGAACTGGAGAGTTCGCTACGTGTGGATGTCCTTGACTCGTGGAGACATCAGATGATAGAGCAGCAACCAAACTTGCGGAGATTGGTGTGGCGTTGCACTCTCTCTTCAACACAACTTGCAAGAGATCCATGACCAGACTCATCCGACTCTTCAAATGCTTAACTTCTGCCCTCAATAGTTCCTGACCATGCTAAAGCTCGTCTATAGTCCTCTGAGACATCCTTGGAGTTCTGAACGTGCGTCGAGTAGACAGTTTGATATTTCTGGACAGAAGAAATGAAATGAGCTTTTCTGGTGAAAATGGAATGCATGGAAATGTATGAAAGAATGCAAATGTAATATAATGGCAACGCATGTAAGAATGCGATGTAATATAGTAGTAACGCATGTAAGAATGCGATGTAATGGTAATGCATATAAGAATGCCATATGATGGTAATGTATGTAAGAATGAAATGTGATGCTAACATATTGATGTTATGCGCAAAATCACATGTAGAGTTAAACAGACAAGGGCTTAAAAGGACGGTCGGACATGGCTTGACGTCACCCAATAATTCCCAATCCAAGTTAGTTCTAGTGTTTTTATGCTAAATGCTTCTTGAGTCTCGATCCCTTTTTATAAATATTATCACCACGATCGGACTATGTGGGATAATACTTCAAAAGTATACTCAAGAAACGGCTCTTAAAGGGTACTCAAAAATCCTTTGAGCGGTCGGTTTTGTTTTGGACATCCTAATAAATAGAGTTATAGGCCGTTTGTCCAAGAATTATCATCCCGCACTATAAATGCAATAACTCCCTTAAAAGACCAACTCTAAGTTGTGGTCTTCACGTCGATCCAAGGAACATGGATGTCCAATGGACCTAAGCTACTCAACCACTCTAAACTTATGTTCCCTAGAAGCCTGGGTATTGGGCTTATCTACGAATCATAACCAATAAATACCCCAATATTAAAATACATCAACAGGATAGTATAAATATCAAAGCAAAAAAATAAACACACAAGCGAAGAACTAAACTAGGGTTGACACACTTAGTCAAGTGTCCCCAGTGAAGTCGCCAACTGAAGCAACTCGATTTTCAAAAATCTTTAAATTCTCGAAAACTAGTGAAATCGCCACCTAATTTTATTCGTTCTAAAAAGAACGGGTAAATATAGATAAAACCCCAAACAAGCGGATAAGGCGGTCTACGTGACCAAAAAGTGGGATCGGGAGTCGGTTATGTAAGGGGAAGGTATTAGCACCCCTTACATCCATCGTACTCGAAGGGACCCATTTAATTCTACGCTTTTGTGTGTGTTTACTAAGTTATGGATGCTAAAAGAAAAAAATTTGTTTATTATTATTTTGAGTTTGGCACGGTTTCAGAACCGTGTGCCTACATATTCCCTCGTGCAATGGGAAAGTCAAAACTCTGTAGTTCCTTTTAAAAAGGTTTTAAAGTTGGTTGTATTGATTTTATCTAAAAAAATCGTGCGTTTAGACGTTTCAAATGCTTTGAACTAGGACTTGTTTTGTTTGTTTGAAAAGCTTAAGTCCTCGCTCGTATTTGAAACGACTATTGCACACTCTTTGTCGGAAAAGAGTTTGATGATCGCATATGAGCGAGAAAAGGGTTTTGAGTGGATTGAATTGTTTTTTATGTGGATGAAAAAGTACCGAACAACGAGGCTAGCGTCTCACGATTCAAATACTAGAAACCCGAGGAACGAAAGCTCGCACGAGTCGTCTATCACCCAAAAAGTTTTCTTGAGAAAAAAGTGAAGTGAAACGAGTTCACGTTATTTAGGAGTCTTTAAGCCACAGGTCTAGCGTCCAACGACTTAAAGACTAAAGTTTGTTTGGGGGACAAGTTTTTTAGCAACTGGTCTAACGTCCAACGACTTAAAAACTTTTACTTTATTATAAAAAAGATTTTGAAAATGCACTCGACGTTGGATCGAGGTTTGAGAAGAAGACTCGACGTTGGATCGAGTTTTATTGAAAGTGTTTTTGAGATGCGAGTTATGGTTAATTGAGCATATGGACCTAAGGTGCGATAATGGAAAAGAACAAACAATTGTATAAAGCAAGTAAATGAATTAAAAGCCCATACAAGGTGGCTTAAACAATTTATATTGTGTAGGTGCATGCACGAAATAAATTTAATCGACTAATTAAACGAAACTTAACCAAGTAATTAGTTTAATAAAATTAATTAGGTAAACTAATTAATTTTAAATAACCTAATTAGATAATTAAATAATGTTTAACTAATTAATCAAAGTTTCATTGTAAGCCCAAGAGCGTGGTGTGTGCACAAATGTGTGGCCGATGTGACGCTTCAAAGCTTTGTCAACTCAGGGTTAAAAAATGGCTCGCACGAGTATTAGTTGGAAAATGTTTTTGGTTTGTGCTTTGTGAATGAATAATTAAATAATAAAGCAATAAAAATATTTACTAATTATTACATCATGTGGGGGATGGGGGTACAAATTTACAAATGGGGATAGTACAAGAAAAAAGAAAATACTAAAAACTTCCTAATAATAAAAAAAAGCGTCTAACTAACACTACTATTACTATTTATTTATTTATTTTTGTATTTTTATTTAGAAGTGTACTAATAGTTTTAATGGTTAAGAAAAATAATAGTAGTAATTTTTAATTAAGAAAAATAACAATAATTAATAATAATAATAATAATAATAATAATAATAATAATAATAATAATAATAATAGTCCTCAAAAAAATAAGGGCTAACAATAACAATTAGTAGTAATACTAAATATTAGTAACAATATAAATAGAAAATAATATTTTATTAGTAATAATAACAAGAGTAATAATAATAATCTAAGTAATAATATAATAGTACTAATAATAATATAAGTAATAAGTAATAATATAATAGTACTAATAATAATATATATAATGGCTATAATCCTAATGTTTTTTAACGAAACAACTAAAAGAAAATTAAATTGTTTTTTATTCTTAAAAAAGAAAAAGAAATGGTTCAAATAACAATTAAAAATGAAAATTACCCAAAATGGGAAAAATCTTCAGTTACTCTCTCTACGCGTTCTCATCTCCGTTTCCTCTCCTCTCACGCGTTCCCTCTCGCCGCTCTTACAAACCCTCATCGTCCCTTCACCGCGACTCCTCACCGGGATGGTTTTGTTTGGCCGTGATTCTCACTCTGTCTCCCTTTCTCACCGTCGCCGCCGCTGTTTCTCTCTCTCGTCGCGATCAACCCGTCTCTCTGTCTCACTCACCGTTGCATGTTGATTTCTGAACTTAATGTTTGTTTTGATTTTCTGTTGTTTATATTACAGGTTGTGAATGGGATGGAAGGAACCCTAAGCTTGACCGATTAAACATGATGAAGAATACCCGAGCTTTGGAGACGTGTTAGTGCGTGAGATTGCTTCCTAACCTTGTTTCGGGTGAGACTGTTCCTCTACTCTTCTTCTTCTTTCTCGATACAGAACTGGTTTCTGAGAAAATAGATAATCTGAAGGTAGTTGGTTAGGGGAAAATGATGATGTTATGTTTATTGCTATGTTGGCATTTTCGTTCTTGCTTGTTCGGTTATGGAGTAAACTGATGTACTTTGGTTCTTTCTGGTTTTTAGTCTGTGAGTTCTTGAGAGTTTTCTGGGTTTTTGGTTTTGAATAACGTATGGTCTTTTTTTTGAGGTTTCAAAACTGTTTCGAACAGATGCTTGTGATCTTGACTATATCTTCTTTCAGCATATGCCATCCTTGTCTCTATCTCCCTTTTGGAACTCTGTTCAACAGATACTACACTTGATTCCCCTCCCTTTTTCTGCTTGATATCTCTTAAGAACAGATGCTTGCTTGTCTTGGTCCACCATATCCCTTCTGCCCTGGGATTTTCATCAGTATTGTTGGCTTTTACCCTTTTACCTTAAGTGAAAAACATCTTTGGGACCAACATTTTTCCTTTTCTATGATAATGCTGTTGTTGGCTCAATGTATGCTGTTGCATTAACTGTGATGATTTCTTGTACTTTTGGGCTGACTTTTGGGGCTTAAATTGCTAGCTGTTATGCTTGTCTCTACCTTGTTATACTCTTTGTCTTGTTATGCTTATTGCCTCAAACTGTGGGATATTGTATGCTATCTGCCGTGGGATATTGTAAACGTGACCTGCTTGCTGCCTGTTACGCTTGTTTGTGAACCGGGTTAGCCCGTGATTTGCAAGCAAGTCGTTCGCCGATGATTAATCTTTAAGATTCTGAGGCTTATCAATTAACCTGATTCCCGCCAACGCCTAATGATGAATCCCTCGACAAACGAATAAATCTCTGATAATTTCTTGTATTTCCCAATTCATTTATGTTTTGTAACTTCTAACTTGTGCTTTTCTTTGTTTCATGTGGCCTGTGGAGGTTGGATCAAAGATGGAAAGCTTGAAGATCGAATGGCGATGGATGAAGAACATGGATAGAGCAAGAATAGGAGAGCTTGAAAAGAAGATGGTGACGATTCGAAGACACCGCTATAATAGTTTTTAGGAGTTAGGATTTCTTTTGTAGAACCTTGTAAGCTAACAGCACACTTGTAACGATTCTTTGTAACTTGAGATAAAATGAATACAAGTTTGAAAACCATTCCTTGTAAATTGAACAAATGAAAGAAAGACATCCTGAACGATTCGGATTCTAAGGATTTGACCGATTGTAAATTGAAAACTTGAACAATATATCATGAATTAAATTCAAGTCTTATCCTTCAATCTTGAATGAATGTTATCACAAGGTTTCCTTTCTTTATAAGTAGGAAATTGTTTTCAAGGAACCAAACACAGATGAATCTATCCGCTTTATCATGAATCAAGATTCTTGAATGAATATTTGAATACCTGACATTTGAAAGATTTGAAATGGAGTCCATTTGAATTATTGCACAGACTTGAGCACCAATCTTCTTTTGAAACATGTATTTTTAAGCAAATCCACTTGATTCCATCAGTCACCTTCTTCTCTTATAAAATGATTAGAATGCATAACAAACCAACAACTTCAATTCTTATGAAACATAGCCAAATGTTCATGGAACTGCAATAGCCCTTAAATAAATTAAAGTCAATCCTGAAAACGAAGTTCTGAACTTAGGAGGGTAAATTTTGGGGTGCGACACTTAGGAACCCCTCTGGTTTATTTAAAGACCCGTTTAGGGTGATTCTACTTAATTGTGTTTTGTTTGTTTGTTCTTTCCCCAGGAGTGCCGGTTAGGATAAGATTCTTTAGCCTAGACATCAGGATCCACATCCTTTGCATGTCAACGTAGGTAGATATTCCCTTACATCCTCAACCATAGGATTCACATCCTTCGCATGACAATATTTGGGGTAGTAATTAGATAGTTTCCCTTTTGTTTTGCTAGTTACTTTTGCATCCATGCATGTAATAAAACTAAAACTTGCTTTTCTTTTCCCTTTGAAAATAAAACAATTAATAATGGTTTGAACTCGTTTCTCAAGGTAAAAGCAACCAACCAAAACAAACTTCTTCGCCTCTGCGCGCTTATTTCTTTTGTGTTTAAAACCTTTTTCACAAGTAAAAAACACACAACCCATCAAAACAAGTGAGCCGAACTACGACGCTCTGACTTTCCCATTGCACGCGGGAATACGTAGGCATCTTGTCACGGGGCTTGATCGAGCAAACTTTGTAAATACTTCCTTCTTTTCCCCGTGGTTTCTTTATTTTCCCTTTTCTTTTGCATGCATTGTAGCGATTAAGCATAGATGGATATAACACACCCTTTAGCTAGAAATAGAAAGTGGATACCGTAGAGTACTATGGGCGTGTGGGGTGCTAATCCCTTCCCCTCGCGTAACTAACTCCCTTACCTAGATTCTCTTGATCTCGCGGTCATAGGACCGCGATTTCTCCCCTTCAGGTTTACTCGATGTTTTCCTTTCTTCGTCGTGAGATAAAAGACATTCGATGGCAACTCCATTGATATACCCCTATCAGTCGGAAGTTTAGCCGAGTGATTTCAAAGTTCTATGTTAATTCATCTTTCTCATCTCAATTAAAATCCAGCAAATTATCGCATGTCCGGTTTTCTAGTAGCCGGTTCAGAATAGACGGAAGTCAATTCAGGACTATTTGTCGCTTTCCGCAAGTTTTATCATTAACTCTGATAAATAATTTTAATCTGTGATATTAAAGAGGTGATCTATTCACCCCCCCTCTCGATCACTTGCGACACCATCTAACAGTATTTTGTTGTTATTATTGTATGCGTATTTCAGTTTTGGATTGTATTTATGTTGTTTTTATTATGCATGCATTGAGCTCATTGGGTATACTTAGCCTTACAAATTCAAACCAGATGGAAATTCGAGAGGATGCAGTTTAGAAAATGGCAGGTGGTATAAGTGTAACACCCTTCTAAAATACCTCGCGAATAGACAATTAATTCAGAGCTAACATGTAAATAAAGGGCGTCACAATTATTAAAAATAAAATTCCATTAATATGTCACGCTTTACTGAAGAACATCATTAATATAATAATCCAAGAACATGTTCTACACAACGGAAATTATCATCAAAACCGGATAACTCAAACCAACAATTATCCCAAAATAAATCTAAATGAAAAACAGAGTTTAATTATAACTCTAAACCAAACGTTCCCCAGTGTTACAAATCAGAGCATGACACCGACACGTAAATATAAAATTCATAGCTCAATGAGCCATCCTCACCATCTCCTAAGCCGCTAAACTTCAATCAAAATCACCAAAGTAAGGGTGAGACTTCATCATAATTAAAATGCATTATAATTTTCTCAAAATAATAGAATATCTCAAGTATATCAATCCACCCTTTTTAGCATAATCAGATAAGTCAATTTTCACCATTCAATTCATAAGCATACATTCATACATGACAAATAAATTATAACACAGGAAACCATTATATCATGTTATAATTCACACAAATGCAAATGCAAGACTCTATGCATGTGGTACCAAAAAGTGAACTAAGTCACAAACATCGATTCGTCTATAATCACCCGAACATGAATCCAGCCTCACCACCCATAATCACCCGGGAATGGCTATTGGCAATACTCACTAATTCCACACAATGGAAATTAGCTACCACTAGAATGTATATGCATGCACATCATAAAGCATGCAACATTCAATAAAGTTATAATCACATCAACGTCATAAACCAAAACCAAACCAAAACATAATATCATCATTGATCATGCACACATAAAACAGCATAACACATGCATTTCATCCACCAAAATCTGATACAATCAATTACCAAGGATATACCACTGCATATACACCAAGTACGCACAAAGTAACAAACCGCATAATTCGTAATTCGATGCATTTTCAAAATAAAATCAAGCTACAACTATATTCTTCATTTTATAAAATAGAGCATTAAATTTAAGAAACAACGTCCAAAACGGCGATCAAAACAGACTTACGGTTTGAAAGTTATGAATTTTTAAAGTTTAGTTATTTTTCAAAATGGTACAGTGGTAACCGGTTCCTCCCCGGGAGAACCCGGTTCCCACAATTGTCAAAATCACGCTCTCTGGAAAATTGTATGGGGAACTCGGTTCCTCCAGGGAACCTGTAACGCCCCGGTTTATTTAATATTATATTATATTAATATTTTTGAGTTACCGTTTGTGATTGTTTTGGCGAGAATATTTATATTAATCGATATATCTATTAATATATTTGGCGACGTTTCGTTCGGTCCGATTTTTATTTCGTTCGGTTCGGTAAAATATTACTCGGACCGATATTTAATTCCCCAGAGTTATTTTAATTAATTGAGTTAATAATACTATTAGATATTATTAAGGTGTTAATTAATAAAATAAGTTAGGGTGTGAGGGCTAATTGTTTAGAATTGGGTGTACACCCTTGGCTTACTAGTAAGGATACAACATAAAAACACTTTTTCCTCATTTTCTTTCCATTCCAACACAAAAGCCAAACTTAGAAACATAGAGAGAAATAGAGGGTTTTGGAAGAAGAAGAAGAAGAAGAAGAGCAAGAGCAAGCTTGAGGTTTGGATTTTGTTGGAGTATCTTGCAATCATCCAAACACTTGAGGTAAGGGGTTTGATCTTCCATTTTATTATAGTTAGGGTTTGGTGATATATTTTGAATTTAGGGAAAAATTGATAGGTTGATTCATGAGTTTTGGTTGAATGGTTGATCAAATAACTTAGAAAGGTTGGGTTAAGAGTATGTATTGTTGGTGTTTTATTGCTAGCTTGTAGAAACTAGAAGTTATAGAATGAAGAAATAAGAAACTATGAAAAACCAGAAAATAACATAGACTGTATAACAAGCCGTGGAAGAAGACGAGTTGGAGGGTTGGAATAAGGGGAGGCTCCCACCTCACCATGAGGGGCGGCCGTCCCCCTCCCCTAGGCGTCCGCCTCCATCCATGTACAAGCAAGGGACGATCGTCCCTGTATGCTGGGGGGAAGAAACGAAAATATGCCCATTTCTGTTTTCTGTATTTTGAGGTTCTGTTTTCTGCATAATTCTCAATTAGCTTCTGTTTCTTTTAGTTTTATTAATTCCATATACTATTAGTTGGTATTAATAAAATATAATTAGGACATAAGTTATCCGATTAAATTTGGAACCCGATTATATTCGATTTCGATTTGGTAATTTCGGACGACAAGTTGCTCAATTCAACAATTGACGTACTAGCTAATTTCGACGTGTAGAACGTTGTGGTGAGGTTAGTTTTTCGAGATTACGAGTTTTTACAAAACGACCCAAAATAGGCCAAATTACGGTTAAATTGAATCGGATTGCGTTTTATGAGTAATCCGATTGCGATGTTGGCGATTATGAGTAATGCCGGTTATTAGGAATGGCTTTCGCGATGATTATTGGTGTTTGACTATTTTTCCATATTTGGAATTTGGTGAATAAATTGATAATGATGTGGTGTGATTAAACATGATGTTTGCGACAGTATATTTATTAACGAATACTTGATGACATGTGATGCGATGATATGTTTATCTTGATGTGGATAAATATGGCGACGTGGACTTTATGTCAATTTTGATGAGCGATGATGGTGTTTTTGTCGCGTTGTTTTTATTGTCGAGTCACATATATTGCATTGGCGACGAGGGCTTTTATGCCAAGCGACGATGGGCTTTATGCCAAATGTTCCTAATTATGGACAAAGCGACGGGTACCACATGCATAACATAGTCGTGTCTCATGGAGTCGGTTATGCTTATGTTTGAGTTGTTTGAGTTGTTTGGCGTTGGGTTTTAATTGATGGATTATGTTGAATTGCGATGATATATGATACTTTGTGTTGATACTAGTATAATGATTATGTGACGAAGTTAAAGTGTTAATTTTATACACTAAATGCTAATTTAAAGTATGGGAGGTTTTGATATAAGTTGACATACTCTTATTAACTTATATCATTTATAATTCCAAAACTATGTATATATTTCATCATGCCTTTAATTATATGTTTTGGAGTATCTCACCCTTTACTTGTTTCGCTGTTGCCTTTGTATTGGTAACGTGCATGTGATCCACGAGGATGATGAGGATTAGCTCGAGTCTCTTTATTTTGAGTCGCTCTGCTCTGATCGTAGTAACACTCAGGATTTGGGCGACATTATTATTTTGATAGGATAGTTTATGTATACTATCTTATGATGTTATAACTTTATGTATTGATGATAACACGATGATATGTATATTTTGTGAACACATCCGCTGTGCTGTGAATATTCATATGTTTATATGATGAATTATGATATGAATCGATATATCCGACTTTTGATGTTTGTGATGTGCATTATAATGCAAAGTGATGAAAATACGAATATGTGATGCCTCAATTTATGTTGGATGAAATTTTGAAACTCTGATTTTATTATTTATTCCGAGGGGTAGAATTGGGGTGTTACAAAACCAGTTCCTGCTAAAAAATTCATTTTCTTTGTAAAAATTATACTAGGAACCCGATTCCTCACCAGGAGTAACCGGTTCCTGCGTTCAAAATTCTCATTTTCACTGACCAACACACTGGGAACCCGGTTCCTCCCACACAGGAACCGGTTCCTCCCACACAAGAACCGGTTCCTGCGACCTACAGTAGCAGAAAGTGCAGATTTTGACAGCAAAATGTTTACAACTCAATTCCTATTCTTCCCAATCGAATCCATACATCCAAAAGCAGTAGAATCAATCAAACAACAACAGTACCATGCAATATAACACATTCCAATCATCCCTAACAACCCTATATCATATAATTGGTTCAATTCGACAACATTAGGGACAAATTCTACAAACCTAAAAAAATCCTAAATTAGGATTCCTAACATGCTTAATCAATTCTATTGATCCCAAAACCTATAAGGCATAGTAATTAATCGAAATCACCCTTACCTTAAGGATTATTGGATTCTAGAACTCTTGGTTCTTCTCCTTCCTTCGCTCTTTTCACTTTCACGTCACGGTTGCTTTTCTCCAAAAATAAATCCCAATTCTCTTTTCCTCCTTTTATTCCTTTTATTATTATTATTATTATTATTATTCTACAATAATAATAATAAACCAATAATCCAATTCTTATTAATTAATGAAATATTTCCCAAAAATATTAAAACTCCATTTTAATTAAATAAATAATTAAAATTTCATTTATTTAATATTTGAAAATATTGGGGTGTTACAATAAGCATGACACATAGTTTTCTACCAACGAGCGTGTTGAACCCTCACCACCAAATCAAGATAGCCTTGAGGCTAGAGGTGATGATGTCGAGTATTGAAACCATTACCATGAGTTTCAAATTAAGTCATGATCCACTTTGTCGTTGTTTTTAACAAGACTTCCTTAAATGAGTTTATGATGGAAGATGAGGAACTAGACGAGTCCAAAATGAAATCTTGGTGTTCGTAAGTAGTGTTATGTTGATTTCTTTTTATATACATACATTCTTGTACTTTAACATAAATATTTGACCTTGCGGTACATCCATGATTTCTGTTTTGAGGAATATTATAAACAAGTATTGTATCTTGGATGCTGCGAAAATTGCTCTTACTGATTCTCCGAGTTACGAAGTCAGAAACTATGTACAAGATAAGTTGATGGAGAGAGAGATCATCAAAGATTGTTATTTGTCCCCGTTTTACCGCAAGTAAGTATATATTAATTTGTGTTTTCATTTATAAATCAATTTTATCCATATTATTAATTATTCTGAATGTTTATACAGCCGACATTGGCAAATACTTGCCATATGTCCCAAGAAAAACAATATATTTGTCTTTTGCTCGATTCACTCTACACTACCCGAAGTTGTGATCAACGCTTTAAATGGGTAAGTTGTATTATTTCTTATACTCAAATTTAACTTTATAATTGAAGAGTTTTCATATCATGTTTAATTTTAACCTACACGTGTAGAGCGATGGAGGAATATAATGTGCGAAGAAGAAATTTAATCGGTAGAAAGCCAAACTTTCATTACCCAAGAGTAAGTATAATAATTGTACTATTTGACATTCTATTAATTGTGTGTATTAGTGTGTCATTAATAAATGAAAATTATTTGTAGTGGTATAAACAAACTGATTCCATTCTTGTGGATATTATGTCATGAGATATATGCTTCATATTGTCTCTGAGGGTATTACACAAGGATTTGTGAAGAATAAGGTATTAGCTTAATCCATATTATGTATACTTCTTAAATTAAATATTTTTTTGGTTTTATCTTAAATTTTGTTCTAATTGTAGGAGCTTAGCAACCAAAAACCGTATTCAAAAGAGGAAATGCATGACATCTGATCTAGTTGGGCTAGTGTCTTCATATTTCTTTATGAAGCTCAAGAACAAGAACAATAGTTTATGTTGGTTGCTAACAATGCTATTTTGTATATGAACATAGGTTTTCTTATTTTGTCTTGATGATAACAATGTTATTTTGTATATGAACAAAGATTTTCTTATTTTGTATATAATGATATATGATATTATTCCATTTCTGTTACATATTTTGTAATTTCTGTGTTAAATAATACTGGCAGACTAATAAATTTATTATAATGAATGATACATGCCAATGGAAATGATACAAGCAAAAAATGATACAGGAGGCCAATGAAATTGATAAATAATAGCCAAAAAGCTAAATAATAAACTCCTCGGTTACTCTATAAAATCTAAGTAAAATGAATACCATTTTACCTAGGATTATAAATAAAACCGACAACTATATGAAGCACACAATAGAATGAAAAAATAAAATATGTTGTTCGTAGGGATTGAATCCATGGCCTTTTCAATAATAACCTTGGTGTTAAAAACACGGAGGTGCTAAGTGAAGACTTATCATGATGACCTTAGTAACCTTGACTAGGTTGCCGAGGTAAAACACATTTCGCGTCCAACGTTACAAGCGTTATTTGTAGTAGTATCAGTCTCCGACAACACAAAAGCTCACCGGTCTTCTTCATCGCTTTGCACTCGCCCGACGAGGACGAGTGCTTCACTTATTTTCCAAGAGCATGTTATTTTTCAATTCTCATCGCCCAATGACACTTGGGGGAAACTGCTTCACCAAGCGTCGCCCGACGACGTGTGCAAAACAATAATTTCCTGTAGCAATTTCTGCACTAAACCGGTCTCAATTCTCATATGATTTTAACATAGTATAGTCCCAAAACTCATCAAATTCAACATGTTTTCACAATACAACAATAATACATTATCAACAACATTCTATTTCACTACAATAAAAATATAAATGCATAATTTCACACCATTGTAAACACTGACAATGCCACATCAATTATATAAAGAACACAAAAAGATGATAATTTATGTAGAGATTAACAACTACCCACCCATATTTAGTCATGTAATCCCTAAGAAATAGATAACCCCACCCTTACCTTAATCGATTTTCTTCAAAGGTGTTCTAACGAAGGTTCTCTTTTTCCTAACTCTTCACCTCTTTTGCGTTTTCTCCCAAAATACGTGCCAATAAGAGCCAAAGGTGCAACTTCAAAGATGCTATTTTTAGTAATAAAAAATGGTTCACAAAGAAAAGAGAGCCAAAGAATAACAAGATTTTGTCCAGGATAATTCACCGAGTGAAGGTAGGTCATTGGGCAAGGATGGCCGAGCAAGGGCAAGATGAAAGATCAAAATCCAAATTATGTCAGAGCCCCTTAGACTTGGATTTCCCCCCTAACGAGAGAAAAACTCAAAAAAGACACCTCAACTCGTTAGGTAAAACTATCTGAAACACTAACTAGCTAAATAGCCCATACTAACACACTAGACGCAAAGCTAGAAGTAATAAATAAACGGGAAGCAAAATTCAGCCAATGCTCACAAAAGATGCACGAGATACCCCATATATCTATAATGACCTTCCTCTTGATTGAATTCAAAACCCTATCTGTGTCTTAACCAATAGAAGTCCAAGTTGTTTGACTTACTCTTATTGGTGTGGCTAGTGATTTTGATGTTGCTAGTGGTTCTCTTAGTCTATTGATGGTGGGTCTCGAAGTCACAGTTTGCGTTCATTTTTCTTTTGCGTGTTTCTTTGGTGCTAGTGAGTTGTGATGTGTCGTGGCCTGGGGTTTTGGTTTTTTAGCCTTTTGCTTTGGTTTTTTGCTTTCCCTTAGTTTAGCTTTTGGTGGTTTTTTTCTTGGCACTCCTTATGGCTTCTCTTTTGGCATTTTTAATCTTGGATGATTTACTCCCATTGACTCTCTTTATTTATTATATATTTATTTTCCTTTATAAAAAAATTAACACTGCTATTTGTCTAAGGATAAATTTAAATCCAATTTTTTAAATTAAGTTCGAGTAAGACCCACTCTTCTTTTTTTATTGACTTGGAGAATACATATGATAGTGTGTGTAGAGATTTTATGAAAATACCTAGAGAATAAATGGTTTATGATTGCATATATTCGAGCCATCCAACATATGCATGAAGGGGTGTCGACTAGTGTGCGGACACAAGGTAAAGAAATAGACGATTTTTTCATTACAATGAGTTTGCATCAAGGTTCAACCATAGACTCCTATCTTGTTACCTTAATTTTAGATGTACTCATGAAACACATACAAGAGCTAGCACTAAGATGTATGTTTTTTGTAGATGATATAGTCCTTCTTGGAGAGTCGAATGAGGATTTAAATGAGAGATTGGAAACTTGGATACGAGCTTTAGAAACGAATGGTTTTCTCCTAAGCAAAAGTAACATGTAGTATATGAAATGTAAGTTCAACAAAATAAGAAGTGTTTCTAACCTATAGGTGAAAGTTGAGGACTATATTATCCCTCAAGTCATACAGTTTAAAGATCTTGTGTCTGTAATACAAAATGATGGAGAAATAGAAGGGGATGTAATCCATAAATTCAAGCTGAATGGTTGAAATGGAGAAGGACATCACATGTTTCATGTGATGCAAAGTTACCGCTCACGTTGAAGGGAAAGTTTCATCGGACTTTGACAAGACTTGTAGTTTTGTACGAGACAGAATATTAGGCGATTAAGAATCAACACGAGAATAAAGTAAATGTAGCAAAGATGATGATGTTGTGGTGGATGTGTGGTAAGACTCGACAATATTAAAAATGAAAATATCAGAGAGAGTGTCGGTGTAGCATCTATAGTGGTGAGGAAGGAGAAATTAGACTTAAATGGTTTGGGGCAAGGCCGACACACTTAAAGAAAGACAACACGTCGACGAAAGTGGTTGTGGTCCACCTGTTATATTTTCTACGAAATTAACATCAATCTCGTAATAAACCACAAATCGGAATTTGCAAGAGATTTCGAGACATGAATTAAAAGTCTTACGCCCTACTTGTTTTAATTGTTTTATTTTCCAACATAAAATTTTAACCCCAAATACTTTTTCGATCATTTTAGCTACACAACAATAAAGATAAAAATATGTAATCAAATATATTATTTTCAGTATTATGACAACTCTTTTACTACATCAATATTTTCGTATGATTGCGGCGTGTCAAGTTTTTCACCTTTCTACATAAGCAATTTCTCGATACATTCACGTACCTAAATACTTTGGCAATCCTACAAAGATAGGGCTGCCCCTCATTGTATTTTTTTAACAAATACAAGAGTCAATATAAAATTTTGTCGAATCTCTACGATGTAGATCAAGTATAAAATAATCTCTTACTAGTAAAATTAAAATAATTATCTGACAACAATTTAAATAAGACTATTTTTAAAAATTACTTTAAATTTCTATTATTAAAAAAGAAAAAATTGAAATACAGGCGTTTTTCTATTCGTTTTGTTATTTTGAAATGACATAGAGAATAAACTTTTTCCATAATAATTTAATTTTAAATTTAAAAAATTACTTTTTAATCATCTTAAGTTTTTGTTTAGACTTATCTTTTATTATTCTCTCATTCCTTAATCTCATTATCTTTTATTATTCTCTCATTCCTTAATCTCATTTTCCGTGTGTAATGATATGTGTTTATGATATTTTAAACAAAATTTTAAACATAATTATATATTTTTTAAAATAAAATAAATTCTTTTAAAATATTATATTGTAATAAATGTTATATTTTAAACATGCTAATATTTTTAAATATTTGTTTGTTATTATTAAAATATCCTATCTTATATGAAAAAGTTGTTAGTCTATTAAATAACTTTTATCTTATATATAAAAATTATTAATGCTATTAAATTACTTTTGAAGTCAAAATTAAAGTTATTTTAGTATTTTATTTATTATTTATATTAATTTTAATTTAATTAATTATTTTATAAAATCTAATTTTCTTCCACTAATCCAATAACTCTTATACTCATTTTATTTTTATTTAAATTATTTAATAAAAACTATTTTGTTCCAGGAACTCTTATATCTATTTGATTTTGTAATTTTTTTTCTATTTATTAATTTCCAGATTAAAGGTAAATTAAAAGAAAAGAATTATGAAGTTGTTAGAATACTTATTATAACATAACTAAATTAAATAATTGAACGAAAAATTATAAAATAATTAATTAAAAATAAAAAGTTGTTAAGTCTATTAAACAATTTTTAGAGCTAAAATTAAAGTTATTTTATTTAATTTTTTATTAGAAGTAGCTGATTTTTTAATGTAATCTTATTTTTCATAGTTAATATAGAATAACAAAAACATTTATAAATTTAATAATTCTACCTTTTTTTTAATCAAAATCACCAAAATTTTCATAATTATCTTTAAAAATTTCTCAATATTTAATAATTCTACGTCTTTTTTAATTAAAACCTTTATTTTTTTCCATTTTAAATTATTTAGAAAATACAAATTATAACTTATTGATATTTATTTTATAACAAATACACTCATATCAATATAATATAATAATTTTTTAAAATTTTAGTAATTAATATTAATAATAGTTGAACATAACTTCACGGATAGAGGTCTAGTTATATTAAAGAGAAATGATAAATCTACGCTGTTTCTTCGCACAACACCGTAATTATATATGTGCCATGTATAAAATCTATTTTTTAATAATATATTTTGACTCAAATGTTGTGTATAAACTTTTTTCTTTGTTAAAATATACGGTGTAATATACCGGGTAAGAAAACAAGTGTAAACATAGCATAGCGCTAAAGTATCTTTGATATTTTTACACCAAAACCTACACTTAAATACTCATGTCAAATATTATTTATCGTATTTATAAGTTGAACAATATTTTTTATTTACGTCAAATATTATTTATCGTATTTATAAGTTGAATAATATTTTTTATTTTAAAAATATATATTTTATACATAGAAATATGACAATACGTGCATGAATAATGTCGGTAAACAATGTTCGTGATAATATATTATAATAACTTTTAATGATAAAATAAAGTTGATTAATAAAATATAAAAAATTAATTAATATAATGATAAAGTTGGTTATTAAATATTCAGATATTAAAAGTAATTTGAGATTAATTGGCATGCACGGTTAGTATAAAAAGTTTTACAACATCAATGCATCATAACCACCCATAAATATTATTTTAGAAATAATTAAAATAAAAATCAAACGCAATTTAAAATTCAACGGTTACCATTCACTGACGGTGTAAAACTTCTTTACACTATCAGTGTATTCCAATTAAATTCAAATAATTTTAGTAGTAAAATAAAGCTGGTTAATGAAATATAAAAAATTGGTTAATGAAGTTGTAAAGTTGGTTATTTCTTTACCCAGTGTATTCCAATTAAATTCAAATAATTTTAATAATAAAATAAAGTTGGTTAATGAAATGTAAAAAATTAGTTAATAAAATTGCGAAGTTGGTTAATTGAGTGTTCAGATTTTTTAGTAATTATGAAGTTGGTCAATAAAACGTTAAAAATTAGTTAATAAAGTTACGAAAGTTAATCAAATAATTTTATTTTCTTACTCCCTCAATCTAAAAAAAAAAAAGTAAAATTAATTTTTTTTTAAATTTTTTTTAAAAAATAAGCATTTTTCTATATTAAGAAAACGTTTTCAAAATTGTTACCTTTTTGATATAATACACATTTGATGTACTGAGTCATTTTGTCACTATATATAATCTTTCGTCTTGTTTTGTTTTTACTCCCTCTATCTCCTCTAAAAAACAAAGGTGTGTCATCCTTTTCTCTTATATTTTCGTTTTTTTTCTTCTCAGTTTATTACACTTTACTTCAAGCTGTAAAAAAATTATAAAATGCACATTTATACATAGGATCATAATTCTGTATAGTGTTAGAGGTTATTTCAACTGTTTCTGTTCCCGCAAAATAACAGAAATCGAATCAGGTATTGATTGAGCTTTGATTACAGCATAAAACTTTATAAATATTTGAATGAATTCATGCTATATACTCTTCATGTTTCACTCAACTACATCATCAGGAAGATGGATTTGATTACTAATGTGAACGAGTTCAAGCAATTCGAAAGAAATTGCCAAAGATGGTTTATGACTACTATGCATCAGGAGCTGAGGATCAGTGGACTTTGAAAGAGAATCAAAATGCATTCTCAAGGATTCTGTAATCTCTACTTAGTATCCTAAAAGCTGGTTTTATTTTATTTTTCTCTTCTAAATCCTAAAAGTTGTGTTAAACCCTTATTTACTTATCTATGTTTACTGAAAATAGGTTTAGGCCGCGAATTCTTATGGATGTAAGCAACATAGATCTGAAAACAAATGTGTTAGGCTTCGATATATCAATGCCTATCATGATTGCTCCTACAGGCATGCAAAGATGGCTCACCCTCAAGGTATAAAGCAATTAAATTCATTAGTCTGTGTTACATTAAGAATGATCGATATTTCCGTTGAATCATGTATTATATTGCTGTTATTTCTGCAATTATTGAATGAAAACTTATAAACTGAAACAAATTTTGCAACTTTTGTGTAGGAGAGTATGCTACTGCTAGGGCAGCATCAGCAGCTGGCACAATCATGGTGTCATTTCTATTATATTTTTCCTCTACTTTACTTTTGTAACAATGCATCAACTATGTTTGTTCCGTTGTATCTGATTGTTTTATTTATTTGTTAAGACACTATCCTCGATGGCTAATTCAAGTGTTGAGGAGGTTGCTTCAACCGGACATGGCATTCGCTTTTTCCAACTCTATGTGAGTATTACTGTCCTCATTCGTTAATTCCAGTGTTTGTCATATGTCTCCCTTGAATACAAATTCAAAGACATTTTATGTGATGTGTTTCTAATTTCAAATTCTTAACTATTTTGATTTATAGCTCAATCTGTTGTTATTCTTTTATTGATCTTGTTGTGAATCGGATGCCTTGAAACAAATATAAATAAGCTTGTAGGGAAAAGAATGAAGAACACGATGAACACAAGGATTGGTTATTAACTGCTATTCTTTCCTTCCTCTTAAAACAAGATTGCAAGTATACAAGAATAACAAATAACCCTCTCACCCTAAATTAGGATTTGCAGTATGCAATGATGAGAGACTAGTATGCTATTTATAATAAACCTAACATACTAAACTAATGGGCTTTTATCACAAATACCCATTACAAGCTAACTTAGGGTACAAGCTAACTTAACCAATTGGACATAACAAACAGGCCCAATTCGATGCTAACAATTCTAGCATCCTTCGACACAATAGAGTTCGACCCAATATCTCACAGATCTCTTAGGTAGTTAAAGACAGAAATGTGGCTGCTCAGCTTGTTAGAAGAGCTGAATCTGCCGGTTTCAAGGCAATTGTGCTTACCGTCGACACTCCAATTCTTGGTCGTAGGGAGGCTGATATTAAAAATAGGTTGGAGATCTTTATACATAGTTGAATTGATAAATCTTATGTTTTAATATATAGGCCAATGACTTGTTCTTGTACAGATTTACGATGCCACCACACCTTGTATTCAAAAACTTTGAAGGATTGAATCTTGGAAAGCTAGATAAGGTTTGTTTGTGATTAGTATGAATTTAAGAAATCACTGTCATTTTATAAATTACTAATTTTTCCATTTGCGGTTTGTAATCACTTTGCAGACTAATGATTCGGGTCTAGCGTCTTATGTTGCGAGTCAAATTGACCGCTCACTCAGCTGGAAGGTAACTCGTATCTTTCACATACAAATTAGACCTCCTTGCCTATGTCAATACTCCATATGGAAGTAATTAATCATATGGTAAAACTTCTTGCAGGATGTGAAATGGCTTCAATCAATCACCTCATTGCCAATTTTAGTGAAGGGTGTACTTACTGCTGAAGATAGTAAGCTTCTTATTAGATGATAACAAATATATTCTGACGTTATGCTCCCTTATCTGTTCGATCTTTGTTAGAATTGTGCTTATTAATTTTGAATTTAATGTAGCAAAGTTTGCTATACAAGCTGGAGTTGCTGGAATCATTGTTTCCAATCATGGTGCTCGCCAACTTGACTATGTGCCTGCTACTATTATGGCTTTAGAAGAGGTAAAACATTGTGTACCAACTTTTTTACTCTTTTAGTTATACTTTACTCCCAACTCTTGCATGGATTTTACTAAGCTTTTTGTTGTTTTCCTAGAGAAGGTTGTAAAAGCAGCAGGCG